>JALBCR010000291.1:0-510000 GCA_030710515.1 Abscondita cerata
TTATAATATGTACACTCATGAAATTTAAAACTTGGACACCACAATTTCTGTAAACAAAAGTTTGCACATTGTGAAGCGGGCTTAAGGGTATCATTTACAATTCTAACAGCAGGTAGTCTCAGCAGGGGTTATCTTATAGAAGGACTGTAGAATGAATCATTACACTAAGCACGTTTTAGAAAATAGGTAATTTACGTTGCTTACTTAATTTTTTCTTTAAAGAATATATTTGAAGGTATCGCTAATTAAACACCATAGCTCGATTAATTATCGAATCAAAATTTTGTTTAGGAAATGTTTACAAAATAAAATTAGAAATAATTTTGATTTAAAAACGTCTACAAGCAATAACTTTTAAATTAAATCAAAAAACTAAACATGGTTATTTGGGTTGACTGATTATTACTTATTTTTAAATAAATCTAACCTACTAATTATTGTAAGTTATTAAAAAAAAATCATTAAACTCTCTATTCATAATATTTAGTCCTTACAAAATGTATATTTTATGACGTTTCATTTTTTTCTGTAGTTAATATAAAAAGTGAAAATAAAACTAAGGCAATTCTTATTGTCAACGTATATATTTAGTTTTTTGACAAGAATTTATTACATAATTATAATTAAGATACCAAGTTATAGTTTAAAATTAAATGAAAACTTTTTTTTAAATAAAGGTATTACTATATAAATAAATATAAGAAATCAATAATGGGTGTGACTCCATTATTATTGATACATTCTTGAGGCGTCTGCTCATTGACGCTATCAAGGTATCAATATAATTAATATTAATCGTTTCCCATGCGGTATCAATGGCTGCAATTAGTGCATTACGGTTTACTGGTATAAAATTTGGCCCTTGTTGTCTTCGGATAACAGCAAGTATTCGAGCCCAAACATTTTCGATAATGTTAAAATCTGGGCTTTTGCTGGCCAGGGTAACAGCTCCAAGTTATTTTCTCGTATCCAATTGCGCACAACCCGCGAAGTATGAATAGGGGCGTTGTCCTTTAACAACAAAAATACATTATGAAAATGTTAATTCAACAGATCCCGAACTATTTTTGGAGAAAGTATAGTGAAATAAGAATACTTACTTGTTGGAAAATATAATCTTCGTCTGGATAAAACACTTCGACTGAAGGTTTCATAATAGTTTCCAAAATATCTAAATACGCAGCAGAATCAAGACGTCCATCGATAGCCCAACAAACTCCTGGACCCCGCGCGCTAACCCAACCCCACACATTCACAGAAAAATAACCACTTCGTTTTTAGGACATATGTGATTATTTTCGTAACGAGTTCCTTCCATTCTAAAAACTTTTAGTGGTCCATCGTTGCGGCTATTGAACGTTTTTTCGTCGCTAAAAATCACTCGATTCCAAAATTCCAAAGGTTCGTTCACATATCGCCTTGCAAATTCCAGACGACGTCTCATATTTTCGTCACTGAGAACTTCTTTCGCAGCAGCATTATACTTCTTTATTCCCATCTCCTTTAATCTTTTTGTGCAGTTATACGGCATCCGGGAAAATGTGTATCTGCTATAGCCCTGGAGTATGTAGCAAATGGTTGTTCTGTTACGTAATGAAACAACTCGAGATCTTGAGCACGTGTAGATACTTTAGGTCTACCACTTCCGATGGCTCTTTCCAAAGTGTGTTCAAGATTCCATTTTACTCGGTAATGCCCTACGGTGCTTTTTGGTATATCTAACATACGTGAAATTTCACGCACGCTACGGCCCGCCGCTAATTCCGAAACAATCCGCGCTTTCAAATCAGCACCGAGATGAGGTGGCATTTTCACAACACTTGAAATTTTAAACTAAAATGGAATTTACATTTCTTACTTTATTTATTGGTTCACACTACCCCTTCTCAAACAGTAGGTAATTGTTTATTTATTACATACTTCTAATGACCAATGTAACAACCCTTAGAGCAATATGACTCAAAGGAAGTAAATTAAACAAGCAAGGATATTCTATTGTTATTGAAACTTATTCATAAAGTAAAAGCCATTTCCTTATAATGCTAATGGACAGGATTTTCTTTTAAGTATTAAGATTACAATAGAGGACTTATAAACTTTCGAAAATATCTAATTATAAATATTTACACTGCAATTGCGCTTTTTCCTTAATAATGTTCTTAGCAATAACATACACGTTCTTGGTTTTTAAGTTGTCATAAATTTGATATGATATAAATTTGTGTTTCTAATATTACATCACAAACTAATCTTTATTCGCCAAAAATTGTTGCTTAAGTTGTAAAGCTTCGTACACACCTGAACAACAAACCGAGCAACAAACATAACAACGAACCGAAAGTCAAACAGAACGACAAACGATCTTTTATGATTTCCACAATCCGAACAACAAACGGAACGTTTGTGCTGTTCCCATAATTATTTTCAGTAGTTTTCAGTTCATATATATTTATTATTGAGAAGAGAAAATTGCGGAAAACAAGAAGATAGTGCCAACCAAATTTTTACGCACAAAGAAGAGTAAAAATTATAATTTACTTCGCTTTTTTTTATTTTGGAAATTTCCCGCCCAAATGATGCTAATAGGGACATCATTTTTTTCTTGCATTCTTAAACACTGATTAATTTAAAACATTTTTCTTCTGTCAACTCCATAATATTACCTAAAACACAACAAACCCACAAAAGGGAGGACAAAAATAAATAATTTAATTCTCCCGCATAAGTTTGTTCGCCGTTTTGTTTAGATTCGTCCAAACCTGCAAACGCATTCGCGCGCATTTTCTTTGATGTCGGAGAAAACCGACAAGTTGCGGGAACGCCGCAAACCGTTCGTGGAACAATCAGGACTTGCGAATCTGTTCTAAAATTCGTACGTAGCACCGTCCAAATTAATGTTCCGATTGCCGTTCGGTTCGTTGTTCTGTTTGTTCCTCGGTTTGTTGTTCAGGTGTGTACGAAGCTTTACAATAAGCATATTAATATGAACTATATCTTATGAAAGGAGAGTTATGTAACTATAATTAACGACTTAACGTTACGTTAGTAGATTCCATTTACTATTTACACATATTTTCTTGGAACATTCGATAATTAACTATCGGGATATGATGACCCTATACTTCGCAGGTTGTGCGCAACTGGATACAAGCAAATAACTTGGAGCTGTTACCCTGGCCAGCAAAAGCCCAGATTTTAACATTATCGAAAATGTTTGGGCTCGAATACTTGCTGTTATCCGAAGACAACAAGGGCCAAATTTTATACCAGTAAACCGTAATGCACTAATTGCAGCCATTGATACCGCATGGGAAACGATTAATATTAATTATATTGATACCTTGATAGCGTCAATGAGCAGACGCCTCCAAGAATGTATCAATAATAATGGAGGTCACACCCATTATTGATTTCTTATATTTATTTATATAGTAATACCTTTATTTAAAAAAAAGTTTTCATTTAATTTTAAACTATAACTTGGTATCTTAATTATAATTATGTAATAAATTCTTGTCAAAAACTAAATATATACGTTGACAATAAGAATTGCCTTAGTTTTTATTTTCACTTTTATATTAACTACAGAAAAAATGAAACGTCATAAAATATACATTTTGTAAGGACTAAATATTATGAATAGAGAGTTTAATGATTTTTTTAATAACTTACAATAATTAGTAGGTTAGATTTATTTAAAAATAAGTAATAATCAGTCAACCCAAATAACCATGTTTAGTTTTTGATTTAATTTAAAAGTTATTGCTTGTAGACGTTTTTTAAATCAAAATTATTTCTAATTTTATTTTGTAAACATTTCCTAAACAAAATTTTGATTCGATAATTAATCGAGCTATGGTGTTTAATTAGCGATACCTTCAAATATATTCTTTAAAGAAAAAAATTAAGTAAGCAACGTAAATTACCTATTTTCTAAAACGTGCTTAGTGTAATGATTCATTCTACAGTCCTTCTATAAGATAACCCCTGCTGAGACTACCTGCTGTTAGAATTGTAAATGATACCCTTAAGCCCGCTTCACAATGTGCAAACTTTTGTTTACAGAAATTGTGGTGTCCAAGTTTTAAATTTCATGAGTGTATATTTTTAAGGCAGTGTCACCTGGTTATACCGGAAGTATATAACAATGTGTTATTTTAAATACATGCCTCCCACTTTATTTTGTTTGAGCCAGCATAAAATTTACGTCGTTCATTGACCAGATTTGACCCATCTATCTGCACCATTATTAAAAAGGAAATATTTCAGGCAAAGTTAGCAACGAAAATTTGAATCAACTGAAAATTAATATTTCTGAAACATAAAAGTCAGATAAGCGAGTCTTATATTGAACGAAGTTAGTATGATTGACTATGTTTTCAGTATTTTTGAAATTTATTTTTAGTGTAGTGGTCCGGGAGTAACAGAAGTTATAGAATTAGTAATTGTCAAGGAGTCAATTTTTTAAAATGCAAGTCAATTTTTAATATTCTCATTCGATGCATAATTTAATTATTATCTGTTGATATATCATGTTTCTATACCTAAACTGAATAATTTTTGTGTTATCTGCCACTTTTCTTAGCATGATGATGAAGTAAATTAATAGTGTGGTTTGTAATCTGTTTTAGCCAAATGATTGAAGGTATCATACAATACACGAAAGAAAAGAAAGTAGAAAAGTAGATAACACGAAAATCATTAAGTTTAGGTACAGGAACATGATATATCAGCGGATAGGTAATTAAATTCTGCATTGAATGAGAATATAAAAAAATTCACTTACAATTTACAAAATTGACTCCTTGACAATTTTAATTTTCTTAGCTACCGTTACTCACGGACCTCCTCTAAAAATAAATTTCAAAAATATCTAATACTAAAAACATAGTCCAATACAATGTCTAACCGTTGTACAAGTATCGCTTATCTACCTTTTATGTTTCATAAAATATAATTTTTTCAGTAAATTCAAATTTTGGTTACTAACTCATGAAATTATTTTATTTCTTAATAATGGTAAGCGATAGGTACCTTAAACCTAGTAATAGAAGACGTAAAATTTTATGCGGAAACCGAAAATAAAATAAAAATTAGAGTATTGTATTTAAAATAAAAAAGTTGGTTATACTGGAAGTGACACCGTTATGAAAATATTTTCAGTAAGCTGAATCGGTTTTTTCGTTCTCATTAATCGTCTAACATGCTATTGTCGAGACACACTTGTATAGAGGTTAGGATAAACCCTAGAAAGACTATCAGGTGCAATTTTAAGAAGATTTTTATCAAGACTTTGGGTTTTAGATATTTTATCCTCCCCACTTAACTTCCAACTTAGTCATTTGTTTTTTTTAAATGTTACTCTAAAATCATTACTACTTTTCAAAAACAATTAATTGATGTTTTAATTAGACAATTTTGACACTCAAAAGAATCTATTTCCACTTTCTTCCTAAATTCTTCAAACAAAATACTACACAAGCAACCCACACACAGATGTAATCAAAATCGTTAAAGTCCTCCCAAATTAATATGGTTTGTACAAAATTGAACTCCCACTACGATTTTATAGAAATTCCTTACATATTAGATATGATTATGGAAGATATGTTACATCAAAGGATTTGTAAACATAAATAGCAACGCTCTTAAAAAGTTAAATAACAAATATTATATAATGGTAATTTTATTCTACAGTATCATTTGGGTTATAAGTAAGAAATTAAATTTCAACGCTTCTTACTATTTAATTAAGATCACAAATGCAATTACACAAAAGCCAATTTTCCTAATGCTCTTGACACATTTTCCTCTTGACAAATGTAGTCTTCCCATGACAGAAGTAAACAACGTATTCAATTATTTACAAGGATAAAATATGAAGTTTAAAATCAAAACATGTTTTATATTTTTCTTACTCAATTGCTCCGGATAGGTGAATCGGAAAGTTTCTTTTAGAAATAATGTGCTCTGGAATGAATTTAACGTCGACATAAATAATTGACGATGGAAAATAATTTTCTTCGATAAAATTGTACAAAATCTCCATTGTTCGTTGGCCGTCACGAATATAAAAGTCAGACGTGTTACTGCAAAATCCTACGAAATGTAACTAAATTAAAAAATAAAATTTTACATTTATTTAATATGCAGTTAAAACCTGAACTTTGTCAATGATGTTGGAAAATTATTTTCTAAGTGGGGATTGAAAATACATACTACGACGTATTCTTCATTGAAAGTACCCAACTTATTTTAATTTACCACAACTTTACACTAAAAAAGTATTTTAATGTCATCTAAAAAAAACAATATATGTATAAAACTCACATCTAAAAAATATTTTTTAGTTTTGAATTATTTTCAATAGTCTCAATTTTAGTAAAGTTTTTTTTATTTATGGAAAGCCTACCGAAATTTAATCCACTTCAATAAACATCTCTTGCTTTTATTGCTACTACACTAACAACGTTCACTCGAGTCAATTCTGAATTATGCAATGTAAACGACTATTTTACTACATGTCTATTGCAAGCTTCTATTTACAAACTTTACCCCAAGGTATTGATTTTTTAAATTATATTGATATTAAAAGTTGAAGGAGTTTAATGTGAATTATACTTATTAACATTTTATTTTATTATTTTTGCAGTTAATAATATTTCTACTTTGCTTATAGAATAAGCCTATTTTTGTGGTCTAGTCTAGCCCACAATGTCAATCGGTCACAACGTCAAATTTGAAATTTTGACAATAACGTCAAACGCATATTTAACCACATCGTCTAACCTGAAAACAATATCAAACTTCTACTGTTGACCATAATGTCAAATGTGACCATAAGGTCAAATATTGATTTTCGTCATAACGTCAAACGTCGCTCATTTTATCAATAAACAAGTCGATTAAATTTCACTGACCAAACTTTAAAGATGACAACAACGTCAAACGTGACCATAACTTCAAACTCTGAATGTGACGAAAACATTTTTAAATCACAATCATCGCTATGAACGAAGATAGTTTGCTGAAATGCGTGACTAGAACGTCAAACTTTTAATTTGACTACAACGTCAAATGAGACTTTAAAGACAAAATCCTAAACACAGTATAGATTTGAATTAGTATTGATTAGAGTCCTACCAGATCATTGGCAAAAATGACTGTAACAGAATTTTTGAATAGTCTACGACTTTCTTTTGTTCGTCGACAAATTGGGTGTATTAAGGCGCAAATTGTAGGCAAAGTGTTACAAGTTGAAAATGGTTTAGGTTTGTAGAAAAAAAACGGTGTAATTTTCCCTATACTTATTGCGAGTCGTTGTTATGCTGTGAGTATATTTCGAGCTTATTGTAATCCGCTTCTATTCCATCGATCGGAGAGAAAGAAAAAATCTCAGCCAAGCTTTATATCACCTACCCGTTGTAAAATCACCGTTAAGGTCACTCAAACCCAACTCCCTAACTGCGATTCGTACAGCTAAGTAAAATTTAAAAATTTATTAATCCGTGTTATACGTCAATTTCATATAAAACAATAAATTTTTAATTATTAAATTAATTATTGAAAACGCTGTTGCGATATCAATCTCGTGATATGTGTCAGGCAACTCGATTACCTAAATAAATGTACGTGGTATAAGACAATTACTTATCGTTGCGTATTTTATCAGTGGCGTTATTTGTTAATATTTGTGAATGTACCTATGTCTTTTCTCTAAACATTTATAAATATCCTGTATCCTGCATTATCGTAGAAGTCAATACGCGACGTAAATACTCTAGCCTGTGTTATTTCTACTATGATCCGTAAATTAATAAACTACATGTTCTTTTTATCATTGGTGCGTTTAGAATTTACTCTCGCAGGGTGGCTTTAGTGTAAAAAATCCTCAAGCATTTCCATATCTGAGTTTGGATTAAATTCATACTGTTTCCAACATTGATATTGATGGCGCTTTTGGGCAAGTGTTTCTTTTAATCGACAAACGGTTTTCTAAGGACTAATGAACCGTACGACGCTCACCGCAATTATTGGCTTCCTGTTCTTTGTAATATTACTCCATCAAACATTCGACAAAAAGCTGCTTAAAACAAGAATGGAATAAATGCCAACTTAACAAAAACTTACCAATTTGGAATTACATTGACAACCCTCCTGCTAAAAGACTTAAATCTCGAAGTCCTATATGGCTGCAAGACTACTTAAGTACGACTTTTTCCGAAGTTGAAGAGTGGAAAAAATTATGGTCTGGAGTTGATGTTTTCAATAAACATCTCATTGATGATCCAACAATAGAAGTCTCAAGCTTTGATCACAAAAGAAAAATTTGGTCTAAAGTTAATCACATACGAACAGGCCATTCAAAATGCAACTCTATGTTGTTTAAATGGGGTGCGATTTCTAATCCAAATTGTGACTGTGGAAACAAACCGGAGACCGTTGTTCATAGTATTTATATACAGGTTGATTGTAATTTCAGGGCCACATGATTTACTCTTTTAATATCCATGATAGACAAAAAGTTTATTAAGAAAAGTTTTACAAGTATACATGATGAGTATACTCCAAACTTTGCACAAAATGGCTGACTTCCGGCTTAAACAAAAATGTAGTATTTTTTAAGCTAAAGTGAGTGTGCATAACGTTGTATACATTAGTTTTCACAACCTCTTAAGATTAATTGTACCAATCAAAAGCATCTCTTTAGATTTTGAATAATAAATAATTAATTTATTAGTAACTTTACCGCTATACTTGTGTTATAGTTTGTTAAAGAGAATCTATCAAAGAATCACTTTAGCCTAAAAAATACTACATGATTTAGTTAAAAAAGTTGATGTCATTTCGGCTAAAACCGAAAGTCAGCCATTTTGTGTAAAGTTTAGAAAATACTTATCTTGTATACTTGAAAAACTTTTCTTAATAAACTTTTTGTCTATCATGGATAACTAAAGAGTAAATCAAGTGGCCTTGAATTTACAATCAACCTGTATAAAAAATCATACACTTAGTACAGAAAAACTACTTAAAAAATAGTGTTTACGTTTATGATACAAACTATTCCTATATATACAGGTTGTCATAAAATTAAGTGGATAAACAGAATCTGTAATGTACAGGGTGGGTCGACTAAGCGAAGTAAGCGGCTGTATCTTCATCGTATAGACTTGCAGTAAAAATTACATAATAAAAGTACTCAAGATAAAACACTGAAAATTATTTTTAACTTTCTAAAATGGCCACCAGAAAGCGTTATTGCCATCTTGAATTTTAAAACCCGTGTACTGAAAATTTTTCTAACATTAACATTAGTCAGAGTAAATTCTGTTTCAAAGCTGAAATAAATTTAAATTTTTTTTGATAAATGTCGTTTGCTCTATCTCAAAAGGGAAAGTGGTGGAGAGTGTTTAAATATTTTCCGAAATAAAAGTTGATAACTCCAAAAAAGCTTAAAGTATTTTAATAAACTTAGTGTCGTTCAAAAGGGGGTTTTCTAGGCTATCAATCGTGCTGCTATGACTGATGTAATTGTGATTGCTTATCTTGCTACCAGATGATAGACAAATTAGAGCCCACCAACCCAATAAAAGCCGCATCTAAATATCTTTATATTATCCTAAGATAATGAATAAATGAACTTCAAACTCATAAAAGCTACTACCAAGAAGTAAAAAGGAGCTGGAGAAGGCGAGAGGAAAAGTGAAGTAAGCAGCCCAAGGAATTGGACTAAAAACAAATAAACAAAAAACAAAATACATAAGATGGAGTAACATTGAGTATTAAATACATAACTGGTTTTGAATAAGAACAAGCGAAAGAACATATAATAATGAAGAAAAGAAAATTTTACCTATCTAGGAACAATTTTTAGAAGAACACTGACAGTAATTAATGAAATAGAAGCAAGAGTAATGTATGAGAGAGGAAAGTGTTAAGGAAAATTCTCCGAGAAAATAAAGTAAAAGGAACGTGAAAAACGCGAACAAATAAAAAATTAAGGAGCTGTATGCCGAGTCTATTGGGAGAAATAAAAGCTAAGCGAATGGGATGGTTAGGTCATGTGATGAGAATGTCGAAAAAAGTCTTTCAAAAAGTTCTTAAAATTAAATTAGGGGACCCAGAAGAAAAGTGATAGCAAGGTGTACAAAGTTGAAGGCCACTAAAGAAAATTGAAAGTCACAAGATGGAGAAAAAAAACAAATCAGAAAAAGGAATGGCAAATGATCGTACAACAAGCCAAGGGCCTACAATATTGCTATGATTAAAATTTAGGGATACAGTTGCAAAGATGTTTGCTAGGATTTGCACTATTTATTTGACTTTTATTTTGATTTTTAGATTTTCAAAAATTTAGTTTGTTTATAAAAAATCTTCTTATTTTTAAGTCACCATGCTTTCCTAAAATAAACAATAACAATTTTTTAAGTAGTTTTATGTTTAATTTATGCTATTATCTGTAAAATCGTTGAACGTGGAGGTTATCGTCAAAATTTGTGGGATGTTGGTGATTATATTAAAATAGATGTTTGCCCATGCAAATAAGTGTTGTGTTGGAACTCAGAGGGTTTTGCTGAGTACTTCTTTCCTTCTTACAGAAATTTATAACTGGTTTTTGGGACTAAATTTAACTTGAGTTCTACTAACTGAATAGGTTTTGTGTTGTACTTGTGAAAAATTAAATGACGTATACAAGGTATTGAGAAAGTATGGCTAAATAATAACGATAATACCTTGTTTATTTCTAATGAAACACCCTATATTTTATGTCAACTGCAGTAGCAGAATTTAATTCTCCATCAGTTATTATTACACTTCCCTATAGTTAGCTGTTCACGTTCTCATAACAAATCACGTTTTCAGAATGTACACTGTGTTTAACAAATCTAATTTCTACAAAGGGCTTTGGAAATTTGACAAATGACATTTAATTATTTCTTAGTTATTTATTCATAACAATCTGCGATTCATTGTGATAGTTTGTGACTTTTGTTCTTGTTTTTCATTAAAATGAACAGTAAACCAAAGAAGAACGGATTGATATGAATTTTATACTGCTACTACTGCCTACTAAAAAATAGAAATTTGTCATTGACTCAAATTTTATGAGGAAAAATTTTGAAAATGATTACCTCAATGTTATTATGTGATAGAACGAAAATATTCATAAATATTTATAACTACAATACAGGAAACGCTGATAATTTCATAATAAACAAGTGTTTGGTCTTGAACAGGAGATTAAATGACTATACCAATCTACCAGGTACATCAGGAACAGCAATAACCTGAATACCGAAAAAACATATATTGATACATTTATTAAAAGTTTTTAACTTATTACCATGGATGACCTATTCGTCAATTCAAATAAAGTGTAAAATCACATCTTTCAAATTTTCAAAGCGTCGTTTCTCCAATCCGCATGCGCACTGAGATTTCCCATATCATAGGATCTGAAAGATGCGTTAATAAGAAATGTAAGTTTTACTATGACTTTTTTTGGGAGGTTTTTCAAAACTTCACTAGTAATTAAATCAGGGGAAAAAGAAAAGGAAATGAAAACAAGGGGAGAAAGTAAAAAAAGAACAGGGAAAAAACAGAATATTATTTTGAAATGTGGAAGGGAATTTTGGAGTTATATTAGGGATTTTAAAAAAGGTTGGGACTGGTTAAAACCTGGATGGTAGACAAAGATTGGGAAAAGTGGAAAGACAAGATGCCGAAAGAATTTATATGGGACATACAGTTTGCGGAAAAAAACGGAGAAGATGGGAAGAGCAAAGAAAGGAATAATATCAGAGGTGAGAGAAAAACAAAAAAATGAGGAGAGGGAGGAAAAAATATTGGGGGTGATGAAAATGAATATAGAAATAGAAGAAGGAGAAAGGTATGAAATAATAAAATAGAAACGACTAAGGAAAAAATAGATAAAGTAATGAAAAGAGAGATGGAAAAAAACTAATATTAGGAGGCGACTTTAATGCAAGGATAGGAGAGGAAGGAAGTATGATAGTAAATGGAAAGGTAAAGAAAAAAGTATCAATGGATAAAATAATAAATGAGCAAGGAAAAAATTGGTAGAAATTTGTGAGGAAAAAGGATGGACAATATTAAACGGAAACATGGAGGAAGGAGGGAAAGGGGAATACACGTTTATTGGTAAAGTTTTTGGCGCAATTGTTGGTATTTTTCTGTTTGTTAAATAGACGCTGCAGTTTAGTGTTCCATTTCTTTGATGTTTATTGAAGGAAGAGATGAGTCGGTAATAGACTATGTAATCACAAATAAAAAAAAGTATGGAAAACATAGATAAGTTCAAAATTGGTGAAAGTGAAGATTCTGATCATTAACCGTTAGAAGTGACCTTGGTGGAAAAAGAAAATGAAAAAGAAGAGAAAAGAGAGGAGTAAAGAGAGATGAAAGTACGGATAGAAAAAATATAGAAAAACACAAAGAAAAGATAGAGGAAGGACAAAGTTTAGAAGGAGGAATAGAGGAAAAGATAATCAATATAATAAAAGAAATGGAGGAAGCAACAGAAAAGATAAAGTATAGAGTGAGACCAGGAAATTTAGGAAAAAAATGAATGGTAGAATGCAGAGTGCCAGAAAGCAAAGAAGGAAATGAGGAAAGAGAAAAGAAAATAGAAAAAGAAAAAATAGCAATTAAAGAATATAATAAAATTAGGATCAAATTTAAAAAAGAATGCCAAAAGGGAAAAGAAGAATTCAAAATGAGGTTAGATAGAGAAATCGAGGAAATAAGAAACAAAGTTTGGAAGTTTGTAAAAGAAGGAAGTAAGAAAGCCCGAGCTAAAAGGGGAAAAATGGGAGCAATATTGTAAGAAGTTATTAGAGGGGGTAGACATAGAATCAAAGGAAAAAAGATAAAAGGCAAAATAAGAAAGTAAGAGAAAGAGGGATTGAAAAGGAGGAAATGGAAGAAGCGATAAACAAGATTAAAATGGAAAGGCTGGTGGCACAGATGGAAAACAGAGGGAGCAGTAGAAATACACAGGTGAAAAGATGAGATAAAAGATAAGAGAAATATTTGAAAAAATATGGAAAGGAGGAAAGTTAGCAAAAAAATAGAGAGAAGCTATAATATGCTCAATATAGAAAGGAGGAGATAAGAAAGATGAAAAAATTACAGAGGAGTTAACCTTCTGAATGTTGGATATAAAATTTACAGTAGAATAATAAGAAAAAGGTTAGAGAAAGGAGTAGAGGAAAATAAGTTGATACCGGATTGGCAAATGGGTTTTAAGAGAGGAAGAGAAACAGTAGATAATATATACTACTGTGTCCAAAAACTTGTCGGAATTTTTCGATGTAAATGACGCGGGTAAATATTTTTGCTCAATATTTTTTTTTAAGTTGGTACAACTATTACTGACTTCCATGCCACATTGTATGTCAAAATATTCATTAGTGTTTGAGTGACGCTTGTTTTTGTGTGACACAAAAAGTGAATTTGGCGATTTTCACAATGTGTGAATAAATGCTGCAGAAACGTTGAAAATGTTGCACAAGACTTACGAAAATCGATCTCTACCAAAATTAACAACATATGATTGGTACAACTTGTTCCAAAAAGGTAGAGAACGCGTTAAAGACGAAGAGCGCCCTGGTCGACCATCGACCTCAACTGACAATGCTCACATCCAAAAAGTAAAAGAATTAGTGCTTGCAAATCGTCGATTAACTATAACAGACATTGGTGATGAAATTGGCGTATCAAAAGAATCAATTAATACCATTTTCAAAGATGTTTTGGGTCTCAAACGTGTCAAGTCTCGATTGGTACCAAAAATGCTGAATTTTCTTGAAAAACAGCGTCGTGTTGATGTGTGTGAAACAATGCTCTCTGACTATCAGGCGGTTTATAAACGCATTATTACGGGAGATGAGACTTGGATCTACGTTTACGACCCCAAAACAACCGACCAATCGAGTGAATATCGTGCCAAAGGTGAGGCAAGACCGAAAAGGCTGCGTCAAAGTCGCTCAAAAATCAAGGTGATGTTGACAGTTTTCTTCGATTATCGTGGTGTGGTGCATTACGAATTCCTTCCTACTGGTCAAACTGTCAACAAGGAATACTATTTGAGTGTTATGCGTCATTTGCGTGAAGATAACTCTTGGTTTTTACACCACGATAATGCGCCGTCTCACACTGCACTGCACTTCGTAACTTTTTTGCCAAAAATGCAACCAATATCGTTCCGCAACCACTTTAGTCACTTGATTTGGCTCCGTGTAGCTTCTGGCTATTTTTAAAACTCAAAAAACTACTTTGAAAAAACCGTTTTGAGTTGATTGAAGACATTCAACGTGAATCGGCGCGCGTTCTAAAGGCTATACCAGAAGAAGACCTTTGGCATGCTTCGAAGACTAGAAAAAGCGGTGTCATAAGTGTATTATATTGGGAAGGGACTATTTTGAAGGGGACGAAATTAAATTAGAAGAATCAATTAAGATTTTTTGATTTATAGAACAATTCCGACTAGTTTTTGGACACAGGTAGTATATTAAAACATGTAGTTAATAGAGAAATAGGGAAGAAAAGAGAAAAAATGTTTTTGATGTTTTTAGACTTAAAGTCACCTTTTGATAAGGTGGAAAGGGGATTGTTGTGAGGCTGGAATAAGCAATGATTTAATAGATGCAATAGAAAAACTATACAAAAAAAGAAGGTGCAGAACGAGAGTAGGGGAAAAGCTGGAAAGAGAGTTTAGGATAGCAAAAGGGTTGAAACAGGGGTGTCCACTGAGCCCTGGTTTATTTTCCTGGTACGTAAGAAACTTGGTGGAAGAAATTAAATGACAGCAGGTAAGAGAGATAGTGGTGGGAAGAAGAAAAGTGTGGGTTTTAGCCTTCGCAAATGATATGGTGGTTTTGGCAAAAACAGAGGAGGAAATGAAAAGAATGATAAAAGTGATAAATATATATTAGAATTAAATGTAGAAAAACAAAAATTATGGAGTTTAAGAAGGAAAATGTAGAATAAAAGGAAGAAAATGGAAGTGGGAAGAGGAAAAGGTAGAGATGGTAGACAAGTATAAATACCTAGGATATATAGTAAAGTACGACAACAAGGACGAAGACCAAATCAAGGAAATAAAATAATAAGGGAGGTATAGGATAGAAGAAAAAATATTTTCGAAAGACTTGGAGAAAAGAAGATGGATATTTGAGAAAATAGTAAAAAAGTCTGTTCATGTATGAAGCAGAAGTGTGGGAATGGAAAGAATGGGAGAAACTGGAGAAGATACAGGAAAGGTATTGGAAGTGGACACTAGGTTTGGAGAAGGAAACACCAGGTTATATAGTAAATGTAAACTGGAAAAATAAGAACACAGACAGGAAAAAAGGGCAATACGGTATGAAAAAAGATAAAAAGCAAGAAAGAAAATAAGATATTATATGAATTTTGGAAGAAAGTAGAGGAGCAAAAGATAAAAATATGGTGAAGATGCTAGAAGAAGATATTATAAAAGAGGAGGATATGCAAGGAAAGAAATAAAAAATATAAGAGATGGGGGAAGAAGTATGGAATATGAAATAGTACAGAGAGATAGAGACACACAGGCACAAAAAAGCAAAAATTAAAGAAGGAAAAATACAACACGAAGTATGAAGAATTAATAACAGAATTACATAACCGGAAGAATGGCATTAAAAGTTAGAAAACTAATCGCAAGATTTAGAGTAGGAAACAAAGAGAATGAAAATAAGTACTGGTGGAAGGACAAAGATAGGAAGTGTAGAATATGTAGAGAGGGGTGGGAAAATGTAGAACATTTGAAATTAGAGTGTGTGAAGTAAGAGCGGACGAAAGAGTGAGAAAAGTGTTGTTGGGAGAGAGAGGGAAGAAATTGGGTGGATGAGGAAGATGGTAGAAAAAAGCAAGTGGATGGAAGAAAAAAAAAGTGTAGTAATAAGAATAGAATGAAGAGAAGTTGATTTTGTCTATTTTTCTAGTCTGCTTTCTTGTTAGTTAAATATTGGGGAACAATCTCTAAATTTATACGCCAAACTTTATTCACATTGATATAATTTGAGTAAATATTCCTGATTATAAAAAAAAGTCTATAAGATCTGGCATTTTGTTGCGAATCAGCTGACCAATATGTTGGTTTACTTGATGCTGTGTTGCTGGTCTTAAAAGTTCTTTACCTTTCGTTGTAGTCAGTCCAAATCTTCATTGAGTGTGCTTTGCATTTCAATTACCTCCAATGATATATCTGTTTTCTAGGCTACGTTCGTGATTTGGTGGTCCATAACTTCTAATGGGATATTAGTGAATATCGTGGGATCGATTAACATAGGTATCAATAACCATAAAACTCCCATATAATTCTGATTGTAAGTAACTATAATGAAAGGGCAACATGTTTCGGCAATATACATATAATTGCCATCTTTAGTCCACTTTACTCGTTCGACTAATTTCATTGTTTTTAGATAAGTCATCACATTTAACTTTAAGAATTAAATCAACATATATATTTTATTGGCCTGAAGATGGCAATTATATGTATATTGCCGAAACATGTTGCCCTTTCATTATAGTTACTTACAATCAGAATTATATGGGAGTTTTATGGTTATTGATACCTATGTTAATCGATCCCACGATATTCACTAATATCCCATTAGAAGTTATGGACCACCAAATCACGAATATATTCTCATCAGTGAACCAGACTGAAGTCCTCAAGAAAGTTTTTAAAGTTAATTCACACAAAAAGAGAAGAATCTCCCTTAATATATGGTTCGTTAAATCTTGTCTGAAAGAAAATTTAACACCTAAATTTATCAACCTGAAAACAACAAACAGGTCACCCCAAGCATTAAAAGCGTTAAACATCGGTAAGAAAACTTGGCTGAAGGAAGAATTGAACATATGGTATTACAAATTAAGTATTATTAATAACCAACTTTACTACACACATTTAGATCTTCATAAAGTTTTACACAATATAGAATTAGATAAGTTTTTAAGACATGTTAAGGAAGCGGTTAGATATGTGGCTGATCGTTTATTTCACAATTTGTTACATAAATTAAATACACTTAGAACCGAAAAACGATCTTACCACCATTCTAATTGTAACACAAAACTCAACAAAATTTTGAATTTTAAAGATTTCTTTGACACAGTAAAACCGGTTCAACCCTTTAAATTTCATGAACGCACTCTTAATTTAAGCAAAAAATACCGTGTTTGATACAAAAGAAACAAAGATTTTAGACTTAGGCCTCAAGTTCAATCACAATATATGCAATTCTGACACCTTAAACAATTTTAAAATTGAATTGGAAACAGTTCTCCACAGAAATTCAGACAATTTTGACAACATTAATTTTGTTAGGAGCTCTTGCACCCAAATTCTAAAAACAGTTAATTTCATACCTCGAACGAATCAAGGAACCTTTAATATGAAAACCCATAAACTAATTAAGAAAAGAATCAAAGATAATAATTTAGTAGTGTCCAAAGCAGATAAAGGCAATTGTCTTATCATAATGGATAGAGTAGATTATGTGCATAAAGTAGATTCTTTCTTAAATACCGAGGATTTCAAGGAATTAAAAAGTTTGAACAAAAATTGCAATTCTTTACTTAATTCATACAATACCAGAATTAGGAAACTTTGCTACGACAGTAAAGACACATTAATTTCAGAATTTAATACTTATCATACCCTCTCTTGCATATGAATTTCAAATTTCCACTTCTTTATGGTCTCCCCAAAATTCACAAGTCTGGCATTCCCATTAGACCTGTAGTTTCATTTGTTAATACTCCAGCCTCAAAATCTCCAATTGGCTTAATAAAACTCTACGAGCCCACTTAAATTTTCAACCAAAATATTCCATTAAAAATTCTTTAGAACTTATCGATAATCTTAAGTGTCTAGATAACAAAATTTCTCCACTTTGCCAACTTATTTCTCTAGACATCTCAAATTTATTTCCCAGTGTACCTTTTAAAGAATGCTCAGAAATAATTAACAATAGACTACATGAGTCAGACATGTCTAATGAAGCTTGCAATCTAATTAACACACTCCTACACATTTGTTCTGAACAAAATTTTTTAAATTCAACGGAAAAAATATTTCGTCAATTAACTGGTCTACCAATGGGAAGTAATTTGTCTCCTTTATTAGCAGAAATATTTTTAAATGATTTAGAAATAAATAAAATCCATGTCAGCCCTTTAATCAAAAAACATTTCCTGTTTTACCAACGATATGTAGACGATATCTTTGTCATTTTTATGGGTACTTCAGATGAACTTAATAATTGTCTAAACTTTCTAAATTCACTTCATAACAACATCAAATTCACAATGGAAGTAGAATCAAATAATTCAATTAATTTTCTGGATCTCACAATTGTTAGACAAAATAATTGCCTTCTATATAACATTTACAGGAAACCAACTACCACAGACCACGTGATACCCTATAACTCGTTTCACCCTCTAAATCATAAATTAGCAGCTTTTCGTTCCTTTTCCACCGTTTGTTCAATGTCACTTTAAACTTAAAAAATTTTAATCAAGAACTTTCAACTATTTTCGTTATTGCTTATTCTAATAATTACCCATTTAAATTAATATATAATCTTTTCCATAAATTTAAAACAAAACATGATCTTAGGTCACTCACTAGACTTAGCCAGTCCACAGCTTCAAAAACGTACTTTTCCATTCCTTTTATAGGACCGGCTTCATATAGGATTCAAAAACTCTTAACAAATTCAAACGTCAATATTACCTTTAATTCCATTAACAACATTAATTTGTCTTTAATTAACTCAAAAGATCATATTGATAGACTAGATAAATGCGGAGTATATAAATTAATTTGCAGCAGTTGTCAATCCGTTTACATTGGTCAAACGGGTAGGAAATTCTCTTCTCGTATTAAAGAACACGTTAAAGAAATACAAAATAACACTACGTTTAATCTTAAGTCCTCTTTTGCTTCCCATATTAACTCAAATAATCACGTTTTTAACCCAAATGATAATATTAAAATTCTACACATTTGCAAGAAAGGTTTAAAACTAGATTTTTGGAACACTTCGAAATTATTACTCATTTAAATAATGAACATAACCATGTGTTAAATGAAATGTTAAATTTTAACAATAATCTACTCTATCTACAAAACTAATATATTTCTTAATTTAATTTTTAAATTTAGCGCCTTAGATTTAAGTTGGCAGTTCAGTTGGCAGGGTCTAATTCCCTATGTTAAATTTAATGCGCACACCATCTTGCATTCGCACTTATGTTTCTCAGCAATTTTGTGACATTTAATTTAATGTATAGTTTTTCATCAAAGTTCACCGCATTCTTAAATTACAACTTATTGTTGATATTATTTATGTCATTTAACTGTAAGTATTTCGTCCACTTTACTCGTTCGACTAATTTCATTGTTTTTAGATAAGTCATCACATTTAACTTTAAGAATTAAATCAACATATATATTTTATTGGCCTGAAGATGGCAATTATATGTATATTGCCGAAACATGTTGCCCTTTCAATATAGTTACTTACAATCAGAATTATATGGGAGTTTTATGGTTATTGATACCTATGTTAATCGATCCCACGATATTCTAGGCTACGGATGAAGTCTTGCTCTGTCTTTAAGTACCGTAATTATTACTTTACATAATTTAGTTTTAAAACTTATTGATGGGGTTTGTATTTTCACTGCTCGGTATATCCTTTTCTTGCAGTGTGAGAATGGTTCTTTATGATAATTACCCTTTCTTCTTTAGCTGTATCATCCGAATGGATAATTAGGAAAGTTTTAAATTGTTTGAATTTGATGTATGACTATTTGATAAAATGAGTATCAGAGCATATCTATATCTTTTATTAAATTTTCTACTTTTTTGTATCTTATTTTCTGTGCCTCCATTGTTTTTCCCCTACTCCATCCTTTTTTCAAATCTCAACCTCTTTCTCGTGTTTCTATACAATTCTTCTTCTACTATATAACATTGTGTCTTTTCTAGCTCTATTGTCCTCCACCAATATTTCTCCTGTGGCTTTTTCAGTTCTTACTAGCTTCTCAAAAATCAATTTTTTTTTCTAAACCTTTCCCAAATATCCTTTCTCCTATTCCCAATACTTGCCCTACTATTCCATTTCCTATTACCTTCCTTTTTTACTTTTAAATTCTATTGTTTATGTTTGAATGAAAATTTTAACTACATTGGACAACAAGGGATGGTCGAAAAATCAATTACAAAATGTCAGAGAAAACATCATCACTTCAAATAATACCATGTACGGAATTGTAAACTTAATTTTACTATATTTAATAATAAACGTTACTAAAGGAACTTAACCGTTGATTACTTATTTGTTTTAAAATTGTAATTGTTTTTCTTTGTTTATTTAATAAAACGATTAGTAATAATTATTATTTAAGGATTTGATTATTTTGTTTATTTATTTAATTTTGTGTCATACACAGTACAACAAATTTAATTTTTTCAATTTATTTCATTTATTCGCTGGATGCTTTTACCGCACTTATTTAATCAATAAGTCACATTTCTAAGTACAAAGTAAACTTTGAGGTAAAATTATTTAATTAGGAACTTTAGATGCGAACCTACCTACTGCTTGTTTTCTTCCGCTACCTACTATAGACTCAGTTAAACTAAATCAAACTTAACTGATTACTTTCTTACCGATTTGTTTTCTAACAGAATCTCAATTTATTTTTTTTGCAGGGGGTAATCTCTAAAGTTATACCCGGGAGTCATAGTATAAATTTTAATTAAGTAAGTGCCAAAAGATAATCATTCACAATTTTAACAAAATTTACAGGCATCACAGAAAGTACTCCTTCTGAATATTAAAAACGGCGTTTAATTACATTATTGCCGCTGAAAAATGCAAAGTTGGTTTTTGCTTGTTTATTCAAGAGATTTTAATGGAAACAATTTATTTACATGAATTACTTCTTTTCGGTTGTTTTGTTAAATTTTTTTGGTTTTAATTTACCTTTACTTATTATTTGGAAAGAAATTATTTGCATAAAAATAGTTTTACAATAGAATAACGAAGCTGGCAAATCGAATTACAAAAAATAAAAACTAAAAATTTGTTTTCAAATTCAATGAACTAAATTTGTTTGTCGTATGAATTCGAAACCATTAATCGAGAATGAAGTTGGGTGTAAGCTGAAGATTGCCTACTAAACAAAACTTCTAATCGACTTAAAGACGTAAACTGTAAGTGTTTGTTAACATGATGACGATTATCTTTGGCTTTATAGGAGTACAATCTTGCTTGAACGATCTCGACTCGAATTTCTAAATGAAAATAACAGAAGCTAGAGCTTGAAAATGTCAATGATCTTACTGTGTTTCTGTTTGGTAATGAAGGAACATTTAGATTTGATATCCCGGCAAGTTTAAAGTCAAAACTACTTTAAGCAGTTTTTAATAGTGATATAGAGTAAGTTTCTACTTCCAGATTTCATTACTTATTAACCAGCTGGATCAGTGGCCTAGCACAAAATCGCAAGCCCTCCCCCGCAACATCATGTTTGGGCCTCTCTCTTTTACCACAATGCAATAGGTACAGACATATTTTACGCTTTATTGAATATTCAGCAGACACATATAGGTACTTTACATAAATTTCTGTAAAAAAAAAGGAAAATATGCATTATGTAAAAAATTCAAATACTACTGTTAACACAAAATAGTAGAAACGGCTGTAATAGGTGTACAGTTTGTAAATTAGTTTGTTATAAACTATAATATACAGAATGTCCCAGAGATCACTCCCAGGCTTGTATTTCCGTTATTTTTTATTTTTTATTATTTATTTTAAATTTTTGTAAATGAGATTAAATTCTGTATAAGATAAGTAAATAAAATTTTCTATTACAACATAATCACACAAATTGTTCAAAAACTGCCTCCGTCACTATTTGAACAACTCAAGACGATGCAGGAAATGTCTGTTTGTCGCTTGTAAGAAAGTGTCTCGGTTGATACTTGCACATTCTGCTGCCTTTTAGGTCATCCACATTTAAACAAGGCATCTTATAAACGCGTTTCTTTAAATAACCCCACAGGAAATAGTCCAACGGCGTCAGGTCCGGTGAACGAGAATTGGCCCTATGTTCCTAACCATCGCCTAGGAAAATGATCATCTGTTAATCTGTTATTGAAAAACAACTTAAATATCTTTTTATTTAAGGAACGAAACTTCAGAACGTTACACGATGCTTGTGCATCTTTTTACCTACACATCTATTATACATACAAGGCACAGCGCAAAATCTAAAATTATGTGTGTACAAAACATGCATGAAGTGTTGCAGAAACTTAAGAAAAATAATTCTCAACACTACCCCTCAACACTGAATGACAAAAAGAAACTTAGTTATACAAGGATGTATTGATATCTAGTTAGCCTAGACCAGTTCCTTGCATAAACAAAATATTGCGTTACCATAGCAACGAACAATAACTTATTAGAAGTGTCAGTGTAAAGTTTGACGTCAAAAAAGTAAACCAGAGTCACGCAATAAATTAAATGAAATTAAATTCCACCGAAATTGTGAAAATCGAAAAATTGGAGTATCAAGTACCTGTATTTAAAAGGATTAAGAGGTAAGCAGATTTACGAAGATATGCTTAATACCCTTGGTGATCAATGTCCTTCGTATGCGACCGTCAAAAATTGGAATGCAAGCTTCAAAAGAGGTAAATTTTCCATTGAAGATGATGACCGATCGGGAAGGCCAGTTTCTGTGTCAGTCCCCGAAAATATCGATGCAGTTCATGACATGATTTTATCAGACCGTCGAATTGGGCTAAAACGGATATCTGAAGCACTGAATATTTCATACGAACGCGTTCATCATATGGTTCACGTCAATTTGGACATGAGAAAAATTGCTGCAAAATGGATCCCCAAATGTTTGAATGTTGACCAAAAGCGTGCAAGGGTAGAAGCATCGCGTTCGATCTGTGCTCGATTTGAAAACGATGTAGACTTCTTAAACCGAATTGTTACTATGGATGAGACTTGGGTACATTTCTACGATCCAGAAACAAAGCAACAATCGATGGAATGGCGACACTCTGGTTCTCCAAGACCTAAGAAGTTTCGTGTCCAAAAATCTGCTGGAAAAGTTCTTGCTTCAGTTTTTGGGATTGCCATGGAGTAATCATGATTGATTTTTGGATAAGGGTAGAACAATAACTGGAGATTACTATTCGACATTACTGACTACTCTACGGGAAAATATTAAAGAGAAAAGACGCGGAAAGCTATCCAAAGGTGTTTTGTTTTTGCAGGACAACGCCCCTGCACACAAATCTCATGTTGCCATGCAAAAAATTCGTGATTTAGGGTTTGAATTACTAGAACAACCACTTATTCATCCGATTTGGCTCCGTCCGACTATCACCTCTTTCCTCAACTGAAAAAAAGTTTAAAAGGTCGTACATTTTCTTCCAACAAGGAGGTAATAGAAGCTGTGGAGGTCTGGTTTGCAGAGCAAGAAGAAACATTTTTTTTTGAAAGGTGTAGAGACGTTGCAGATTCGCTGTATTTTTGTTTGGTTCTATAGAACGCTAAGAATTTTTCAATATGTCCTCGTACAATCCCTAACTCTTTACAACAGTAGTGATGCTTGACAGGGGACAAACCCTTTGTAAATATGTCAGCTAACATCTCTTCTGTGCATTTATATACAATTTTAATAGCTTCATCCTCAACAATTTGTTTTATGTAATGATAACGAATGTCAATATATTTGGTTCTCAAATTATTTTTATCATTTTTAACTAAATGATGACAATTTTAATTATCATTGTAAACAATTGTCGGGGTTCTCACAAAATCATGAAAATTCATTTCAGACAACATTGTTCTTAAATGTACAATCTGTTTAGCGGCTTCTGTTAAACAAACATATTCAGCCTCCGTTGAGGACAGAGCTACAATGGTTTATTTTTGAGATAACCAACTAATTAAAGTACTTCCTAACATGAAACAGTAACCACTGACTGATTTTTTACTATCTAAATCATTTGCCCAATCTGCATCTGCATAGCAAATTAAGTCTTTGTTAGATTTACTAAAACTTAATCCTACATTTATAGTGCCTTGCAAATACCTTAAAATGCGTTTGGCAGCAATCATATGTTGCTTTCTAGGATCAATTAAAAATTGACTTAATTTGTTAACAGCAAATGCAATATCAGGTCTAGTTAAAATCGCATGATACATTACAGAGCCAATTAGACATTGATACAGTTTTACATTAACTTTTACACATAAAGGACTTTCTGGTTCTGATACTAACTTCTCCTTCACATTTATTGGAATATTTACCGGTTTACAATCTTCCATCCCAAACTGTTTTAAAATATTTAGAATGTAGTTTTTCTGTGTTAACGTTGTACAACTAGCCTGGTCATTAATTTCCATACCTAGAATATATCTCGCCTTACACAAAACACGAACCTGAAATTTTTCACTAATTTGAGATTTAAATGTTTGTATTTCTTTTTCACTCTCACTGACTATAAACATATCACCTACGTACACTGTAATTAATATACTAGCCAAATTAGATTTCATTATGTGGACGCACTTGTCACTTTCCAAAGTTCTAAAATTTAATTCTTTAAAAACACTACCCAAAAGCTTGTACCATTGTCTGGTTGCTTGTTTTAATCCGTAAATGGATTTTCTCAGTAAACAAACTTTATCTTCTTCTCACTTTTTAACAAATCCATCCGGCTGACTCATGTAGATAATTTCTTTAAGAGGGCTGTTCAAAAATGCTGTGGATACATCTAAATGGTGTATCTGCATATCAAGTTCCTTCGACAGAGCAATTAACATCCGGATAGAACTGTGTTTTACAACGGGTGAAAATACTTCTCTAGAATCTTTACCAAATTCTTGTTCGCTACAAGTCTGGCTTTTCTTGGTTCTACAAAACCATCTTTTGTATACTTGGTTGATAACACCCACTTGCATCCAATAATATTTCTATAGGGTTGTGGATCAACGAGTTCCCATGTACCTTTTTCTATTAAAGCATTATACTCTACATCAATTGCTTTTATCCATTCGTCTGCATGTTCTCCGGATCTGGCTTCTATTCAATTTTTCGGATTATATGCATAGAGAACTGTTAGCATTCCTTCATCTCTGTATCTTACCGGCTTTAATATCTTTGATCTATTCCTAAAATTGTAAATGTTTATTAAATCTGTTGAGAAATCTTCTTTCCCATCTATTCTTTCATTAAATTCATAGGTGGTAGTTTTATTTTCTTCTTCGATAAACTTTACATCCCGGCTTTTTATTATTTTCTGTAGTTTTGAATTCCATAATCGATATGTCTTTGATTCTTGTGAATATCCTAACATAACACATTCATCAGATCGTTGCTCAAACTTGTCTTTGCCTGGTTTTACTGCAAATGCTTTACATCCAAACGTTCTCATGTGTTGCACATTTGGTTTCCTTTCAAACATTATCTCATAAGATGTTTTATCAGTAAGTGACGAGGTTGGACAACGGTTTCTTATATATGCAGCTGTAGAAATAGCTTCTGCCCAAAAGGATGTTGGCAATTTTTATTGCAGCAGCATACATCTTGCCATCTCCACTAAAGTCCGATTCATCCTTTCGGCAACGCCGTTTTGTTGTGGCGTATAATCCGTTGTTAATTCACGTTTAATTCCTCTTTCTTGTAAAAAATTTGTAAATTCTTTTCCACTATATCCTAAACCATTATCAGTACGGAGCACCTTAACTTGTTTGTTTATTTGTTTCTCAGCTTTACTTTTATATTCTTTGAACGCTGCCTTCACATCACTTTTATGTTTTAAAAAATAGACTTCAACCCATCTTGACTTGTTGTCAATAAATGTAGCAAAATAACGAGCTCCTCCCATTGATTCCGTTCGCATGGGACCACAAATATCAGAGTGAATAAGTTCAAGTAAATATTTTGAATTTGTTTTAGAAGCTTTAGGAAAAGGTAACCTAGTTTGCTTTCCTTTAATATACACCTCACATATTGAAAGTTTCTTTCGAGATAAAGCATTGCTTCCATCGACCACGTTTTTAGTGAATAATTGGTTTAAATCACTTTCATTCCGGTGTCCCAATCGGTTGTGCCATTTTTCAATTTCATTAAATTCACTGGTTTTGTTAGCTTTCTCCAAGTTTTGAGAGAAAGTGACATAAATTAAACCATCGCTTTTGTTTGCAATCAGAATAATATTTGAGTTTGCATCAGTAATTGTAGCAATTGCATTTTGAAAATGCACATTATAACCTTTCTCTAAAATTTTTGATATAGACAGTAAATTTGTTCTTAATTTTAGAACATACAGTACATCCTTAAGTGTTAATGATTTGCAATTTTTATTACCTATAAGGTAATTCCCCTTCACTTCAGCTAACTTTTCATTCTCGGCAAGATAAATGAATTGATTTTCAATGTTTATAAAATCCATAAATACATCTTTTTTAGAACACATGTGGCTGGTAGCTCCACTATCTAAGCACCATTGCTGTCCTTCAGTTTTTGTAACAAAGGCTGCAGTAATAAATACCGCTTTTTCTTTACATTTATCTACATACGTCGCTGCCTGGAATTTATTGTTATTCTCTGGATAATCTATACCTTTGTGGCCTGCATATTTATTTTTTGCAATAATTGCATTTATATTTAAAGAAACGGATATTTTTGTTATT
Source organism: Abscondita cerata (assembly GCA_030710515.1). Taxonomy (NCBI): domain Eukaryota; kingdom Metazoa; phylum Arthropoda; class Insecta; order Coleoptera; family Lampyridae; genus Abscondita; species Abscondita cerata. The sequence goes on from JALBCR010000291.1 coordinate 26,799, forward strand.
CGAAGGAGTTCTTTTACTAAAACCAAATTTATGATTTTGTTTATTAACGTACTTGCCTTTATTGAATTGTGACTTGGCAATGAGAGCTCCATCTGAATCAGGTTTTTCTTTACTTTTACTCAATTTGTATTCTTCTATTAGCTTGACTTTCAAATCTTCTGATGAAGGTAGAGAATCTCTTGTTTCAATTGTACATCGAAAGTTTTCGTAGGCGTCCGGAATGCTATACAGAAATAAAATAGTAACTAAATCTTCAACGATTATTAGCTCCATTTCTTTTAATTTATCTATAACATTAAAAATTGTTAATGTGATCTTGCATATCACCATCGTCGGCCATTTTTGTAAATAACAGCTGTTTCAACAAACTTGCTTTGAGCAGGACCTTTGGAATCAAAAATCCCTGACAGCTTAGTCCAAAGTTCATATGACGTTTTTACATGTTTTACGTGCGTTAATTCTGTAGAACTGATTGGTAAAATTATATCTGCACGAGCCTTTTGATCGCCCTTCATCCACTTAGTTATTTGCGCTTGATTTTCATTCGTTGTTTCTGGCATTTTGTACGAACCTTCTACGTATCCCCAACCATCATTCTTGACAAGGATTGCCTCCATTTGTAATTTCCAGGTGTCGTAATTCTCCTTCGTCAATTTTTCAATCTGAGAGTAAACACTAGCCATTTTATTAATTATATTAAGTGACATAGAAAGAAGAACACCCAGTAATAATGAATATTTTGTAAATTTTTTTTGGGAATATATTTGTTTATATTAAGGAAAAAAACGATCAGTTTTTCAGCCATATTGCCGTAGCGGTTGTATTGTTAACCTCATTCAAAACACTTACGATTAAGTAGCCCTAAAACAATGAATTAAGCATTTGTAAGTACACTTGTCATTTAAGCGATTTAAATTGCATTTCAAAGAGCTTCTTTAATTCAATCACAATGCCTCTAGTGCAAAGACGCCATAATTTTGGCAATTAAGCGAGTTTGATAGGGGTAGAATTGTGGGATTGCGTGAGGCTGGTTTGTCTATGAGAGATATAGCCGCTAGAACGCAACGGAGTTTAAACACTGTGGCAGTATGTGTTCGGGCATGGAACCAAGAGGGCCGTACACAAAGAGCGAGAGGTACAGGACGTCGTCGAAGAACCACAGAACGCGAAGATCGCGATCTTAGACTATTGGCTTTACGGGACCGCTTCTCTTCTACACGGGCGATTGCGGACCAGTAGTTTGAAGAACATGGAAAACCGGTTGGGATGCGAACCGTTTATAGACGGATAAGAACCTTTGGGTTCTTTTCATACCGTCCCCTTTTTGTGCTACCACTGACTCCAGAGCATCGACGTTATCGTCTAGCGTGGTGTAGAGAACGGGCAAATTGGGACCAAGAATGGAATTCAATTGTCTTTAGTGATGAATCCAGATTCTGTTTGCGTATGCATGACGGTCGTGCAAGCGTAAGAAGACGGCGCGGTGAAAGACAAGATCCCCAATTTTCTGTGAATAGGCATGTGCACCACACAGTTGGAGTTATGGTATGGGGAGCTATTGCTATTGGAAGTAGGTCACCTTTGGTCTTCATTAGAGGTAACATGACTGCTGCGTGGTACATCCAGGAGGTCGTAGACCCCCATATTGTACCTTATGTTCAGACCATCCCCAACAGCACATTCCAACAAGACAACGCACGACCTCATGTTGCTAGAGTTTCTTTGGCTTATTTTGAGGCCAATCAAATTGCTTTGTTGCCTTGGCCACCAAGATCTCCCGATCTTTCGCCCATCGAGCACGTCTGGGATATTATGGGAAGAAGATTACTCAATTTACCTTACCCTGCACAAACTCTAGCGGCTTTGCAGCATCAGTTACAGATAGCATGGGATGAGATACCTCAAAAAGAAATCGATCATCTCATTAGAAGTATGGCCAGACGTATTAATGAGTGCACAAGACATCGTGGTGGAGCAACACATTATTAAGTTTTTTGAAGAAGTTAACAGTTTAATTTTTATCAAATTGTGATCGTTTACTAATCTAATTCGTATGCACTAGTATACCAAAAATTGTTCAAATAAATTCATTATTACTGGGTGTTCTTTTTTCTATGTCATTTAGTGTATTATTAATTAACACTAAAAACGTTTGAGCCCATAACCTATTGAAAAACAACTTAAATATCTTTTTATTTAAGGAACGAAACTTCAGAACGTTACACGATGTTTGTGCATCTTTTTACCTACATATCTATTATACATACAAGACACAGCGCAAAATCAAAAATTATGTGTGTACAAAACATGCATGAAGTGCACGCATTGTTTTTATAGGCTCTTAGATAAAAATGACAAAAACCAGTTATTTCCATAGCAAACGTACCTTCAACTATTAATCGTATTTTTTTCACAAAAATTCTTATGTAGGACCCATATTTTTTTGTACGATTGTAAAGAAAATAAAAGGTACTATCCGAAACATTAAAAAAGTATATTATGCTATTTGAAGAGAAAATGTTGAATATCGCTGTTTCCAGAAAATTACAATATTTTTCGTTGTGATCGAGTTATAACCAGGGGTGGTGGTGTGCTTATTGATGTAAATGATGGGTACGTTGTAGCGCAAATTGATGTTACCATTCCTGTACTGGAAGTTAATGCAGTTGCAGTAAAAGTCAATATCAAGGATAACGTACTTCAACTGGTGTTATTATATATACCACCTGTTACATTAAATGATGTATACTACCAAGTCTTTGAGTACTTGGAAACAAAAATTGATTTTTCTCAACCTACCATTGTAGTTGGTGACTTTAATATTACTGAGTATATAAACTGTATAAATGGTTTAAATAGTTCACCACTTTATGATATATTGTGCATTTTTTTGTCTTTTAATGATCTCAGTCAGTGCAATTTAGTTCTTAATTATAACAGACGGATACTGGATCTAGTTTTACACACAAACAATATTACTTCTAAAGTATCAAAACGAGAAATTCCACTAGTACCGGAAGATCGACATTATCCCTGTCTCAATGTAATTGTTAAAGTGAGAGTAAAGCAAAGCCAAAAATTCCATAAAAACTCTAGCCAGTGGTCTTTTAATTTTCGTAAGGCAAATTTGATGGAATTATATCTAGCATTACCATATATTGACTGGTCTGGTATTGAAAGTATAAAATGTGTGGAACAAGCATGTAGCTACTTCTACGATGCTTTATATTCTACATTTCCACATTATGTGCCTTTAAGAAATGCCAACTCTAGACATTGTAATTATCCTATTTAGTTATCCAGTACTGTAATTAGTATTATTAAAAAGAAAAAGGTATTACTACAATAAGTACAGTAAAACAGGTTCAGTATATTATCTGGATAAATTTTAGGAATTGCGACAATTAATTAAACCTACACTTCTTTCATATCAAGAACAGAAACTACTCTTAAAAGTGACCCTAAACAATTTTGGAGTTTTATTAATGGAAAAAAGAGACAGAGTAGAATACCAGGCAGTTTGATATATGTGACGAATTGAGCAATAAATTAAGTAAGTGCATATTCTGTGACAAAAAGAGTTGTCAATCCTTACATCAAGAGTATAAACTTGAAGACGTTCCTGTATTGCATTTCTTCAAGATTAGTGATACTGATATTGTGAAATCTAATTGTGTGGCTGGTCTTGATGAAATTCCTGCTTTCATTGTTGCTGACTGTATTGAGAGTTTGTTGTTACCATTGCGACACATATATAATTTGATTTTAGAATGTTCATTTTACCCGGAAATATGGAAATTGTCTAGAATTTGTCCTGTTTTTAAGTCTGGTTCTAAGAGTGAAGTTTCAAATTATATTGCAATTAGTTATATCAGATTTTTCTAAAATTTTTGAAAGTATTTTATCCAATGTTATATATTTGCATGTATGCAACATTATATCTGTTAACCAACATGGCTTTGTCAAAGGAAAATCAACCACAACCAATTTAGTTGAATTTACACAGTATACATCACAGGCGATTGATGAAAGGAAACAAGTTGATGTAATATACAGGGTTATTGATGGTCGATGGTAGATTAGACTTTTATAGAAAACGGGGTATAGGAGTAATCTAAAAATTTGGCTATTGCCATAAATAGACGAGATCTATCTTTCTAAAATATTTTCATTTTGGCTGTGTTGCCGCTTCCACCCAAAAGTAGTAACAACTTGTTAATTTTAAATAAAACACCCTATATATTATTTAATTTTTGGAATCACAATTTATTACTAATAATTTTTTCTGAATAGTTCCCTATACCTATCTACACCGGTTTTCGAGATAATAATTATTTTAAGTTAATTTTTTTCAAAAAATGATCTAACCAAAATTGAAATTTAGCTGCTATTTGAACCCATATAAGACTGAAATTTTAGATGCAGTTTGCATAAGCCTTGTATTTAACAACTACATAAATAAAGTTTTTATCATATACAGGGCGGTTTAAAATTAATGATTTTGACGTGACATACAAAAATGGTCAAAACTTTATTTTTTCAAACAGAACACCCTGTATATTACTTGAAATTCTGATAGACAATAAAAATGCCTTCAAGTTGATATAGCATAGTGGTATAGATAACTCGTCAACTTTTTGAAATAATCGCAATAATGATTCAAAATCACATTGTCTTCGCGTAATTAGCATTACTTAGCCATGGAACGCCGTGTGATTTGAGAATTGCTCAATTATTCACTGTGTTTGACAGACGTAGAAGTTTTGAGATTGTGATTGTGATATAGAATTAAGTGCCCTTCTTTTTTCAAGGGATTCAAAACTAAACCTACTTAATAACAAAACATGATCAGTTCTATTTGCGGGATAATTACCATCTATTATAAAAAACCAAAATTTTAAAAATCTACGTTGTACCTTTTCGATCGTTTGAATATGACATTAATGTGACGGTGACCAAAAAAGAGAACAGTATTCTAATTTAGAACGCACTAGAGAATAATACAAACTAACTAATGAATTCTTTACATTTTTGAAATCTCTACAATTTCTATATATAAACCCTAACGTGCAATACGCTGAGGAAACAATGCGATCGATATGTGAAGTAAAGTTTAGTTTTTCGTCAAATAGAACACCCAAATCATAAATATTACTACAACGTTCTAACTTTATTCCATTAATGTGATAGCTATTAAGTTGTAGATGATTTCTATTACACCACTGATGTATTAGATTAATATTACTCTGTAAAAAGTCACAGTCATTTGAAGATTGAATTTCACAATATATTTTTAAATCGTCTGCATATAAAAGTTTCTCACAAAGAATCAGATTAGACAAGTCGTTAATAAATACTAAAAATAATAATGATCCAAGATTAGAGCCTTAAGGTACTCCAGAGTTAATTTCATAAAAATGTGATGTATAGTGATTGTAAGTGACTGCTTGCTTCCTATTCAGTAAATATGAATAAAGTAATTTACAAAGCGGATTATTGAAACCAAAAAACTTGAATTTATTAAGCAGTATATAAATGTCAATCTTGTCAAAAGCTTTTTGCATGTCAGTGTAAATAACATCGACTCTGATTGTCTAAAGCGTTGGATAGAAACTGTGTAATACAAACCAAGTTAGATGTAGTCGATCTATTCTTCGTAACCCACGTTGATAATGGACAAATGGTTGTGTATGTTGTTGTACGATATATATGGAAATAAAGAATTGATTCAAATGCTTTAGAAAAATTACACAAAATAGAAATTGGTCTGTAATTGATAATCAATGAAGCGTAACCTTTTTTAAAAACAGGGCACACTAAAGCTTTCCTCCAAACAGTCGGAAAAGTTGAAGTTCTAAGTATAAAATTAAATATCTGTAGCAATGGTTCTGCAAACACATTTGCACAATCACGAATTAAAAACGATGGAATATTATCTACACCCATATCACTTTTGTTTTTCATTTTTTTAAAACCGAAACGACTTTATCCAAGGAAATTGTAGGTATGTCTACACAAAGAGAAGTATTAAACTCTAAAGGGTGATCAGATATGTTACTAACATTAGAGTGGTGTACATACTACTAAAATATTGACTAAACACATTTACAATTTGTTCCGACGAATTGAGCTTAAAGTTATTAAAATACATGGTACCAGGAATTCTAGAAGTTTTGCCTTTTTTGGAATGTATAAATTTCCAGAATTTTAAAGGATCAGACGACAACTCGGTTTAAATTTTTTTAGTGTAGTTTTCTTAAGCTTCTTGAATCTGTGCTTTTATCAAAGTTCTAAGAAACTTAAAATAATTATAATGAGAATTTCAGTTAGTGTTTCTTAATTTTTATGTGCAAAATCTTTTTTTTTTAAGATTGTATATTAATTGTTTTGTAAACCAAGGTGTATACTTACTACCTTTCTTACAAGTAGATTTGGGAACTGTTTTATCAAAAATGGAATAAATGACAGAATAAAAAATATCGCATGCTTCATCAACAGTATGGCAGTTTTGGAATAAATCCCAATTGGTCTTACATAACATACTGTACATATTAATAAAGTTTGCTTTTCTGAAATTGTAATAACACAGTTGAGAGTTAAATGCAAAACGCGACGTTTGAGTAACCGAATGGTAAACACTTATTGAAATACAGGGGTAATAATTATCCTCTGGAACCAAAGAATGCGTACACTCATGAAACTTAAAACTTGGACATCACAATTTCTGTAAACAAAAGTTTGCACATTGTGAAGCGGGCTTAAGGGTATCATTTACAATTCTAACAGCAGGTAGTCTCAGCAGGGGTTATCTTATAGAAGGACTGTAGAATGAATCATTACACTAAGCACGTTTTAGAAAATAGGTAATTTACGTTGCTTACTTAATTTTTTCTTTAAAGAATATATTTGAAGGTATCGCTAATTAAACACCATAGCTCGATTAATTATCGAATCAAAATTTTGTTTAGGAAATGTTTACAAAATAAAATTAGAAATAATTTTGATTTAAAAACGTCTACAAGCAATAACTTTTAAATTAAATCAAAAACTAAACATGGTTATTTGGGTTGACTGATTATTACTTATTTTTAAATAAATCTAACCTACTAATTATTGTAAGTTATTAAAAAAAATCATTAAACTCTCTATTCATAATATTTAGTCCTTACAAAATGTATATTTTATGACGTTTCATTTTTTTCTGTAGTTAATATAAAAAGTGAAAATAAAAACTAAGGCAATTCTTATTGTCAACGTATATATTTAGTTTTTGACAAGAATTTATTACATAATTATAATTAAGATACCAAGTTATAGTTTAAAATTAAATGAAAACGTTTTTTTTAAATAAAGGTATTACTATATAAATAAATATAAGAAATCAATAATGGGTGTGACCTCCATTATTATTGATACATTCTTGGAGGCGTCTGCTCATTGACGCTATCAAGGTATCAATATAATTAATATTAATCGTTTCCCATGCGGTATCAATGGCTGCAATTAGTGCATTACGGTTTACTGGTATAAAATTTGGCCCTTGTTGTCTTCGGATAACAGCAAGTATTCGAGCCCAAACATTTTCGATAATGTTAAAATCTGGGCTTTTGCTGGCCAGGGTAACAGCTCCAAGTTATTTGCTTGTATCCAGTTGCGCACAACCTGCGAAGTATAGGGTCATCATATCCCGATAGTTAATTATCGAATGTTCCAAGAAAATATGTGTAAATAGTAAATGGAATCTACTAACGTAACGTTAAGTCGTTAATTATAGTTACATAACTCTCCTTTCATAAGATATAGTTCATATTAATATGCTTATTGTAAAGCTTCGTACACACCTGAACAACAAACCGAGGAACAAACAGAACAACGAACCGAACGGCAATCGGAACATTAATTTGGACGGTGCTACGTACGAATTTTAGAACAGATTCGCAAGTCCTGATTGTTCCACGAACGGTTTGCGGCGTTCCCGCAACTTGTCGGTTTTTCTCCGACATCAAAGAAAATGCGCGCGAATGCGTTTGCAGGTTTGGACGAATCTAAACAAAACGGCGAACAAACTTATGCGGGAGAATTAAATTATTTATTTTTTGTCCTCCCTTTTGTGGGTTTGTTGTGTTTTAGGTAATATTATGGAGTTGACAGAAGAAAAATGTTTTAAATTAATCAGTGTTTAAGAATGCAAGAAAAAATGATGTCCCTATTAGCATCATTTGGGCGGAAATTTCCAAAATAAAAAAAGCGAAGTAAATTATAATTTTTACTCTTCTTTGTGCGTAAAAATTTGGTTGGCACTATCTTCTTGTTTTCCGCAATTTCTCTTCTCAATAATAAATATATATGAACTGAAAACTACTGAAAATAATTATGGGAACAGCACAAACGTTCCGTTTGTTGTTCGGATTGTGGAAATCATAAAAGATCGTTTGTCGTTCTGTTTGACTTTCGGTTCGTTGTTATGTTTGTTGCTCGGTTTGTTGTTCAGGTGTGTACGAAGCTTTACAACTAAGCAACAATTTTTTGGCGAATAAAGATTAGTTTGTGATGTAATATTAGAAACACAAATTTATATCATATCAAATTTATGACAACTTAAAACCAAGAACGTGTATGTTATTGCTAAGAAATTATTAAGGAAAAAGCGCAATTGCAGTGTAAATATTTATAATTAGATATTTTCGAAAGTTTATAAGTCCTCTATTGTAATCTTAATACTTAAAAGAAAATCCTGTCCATTAGCATTATAAGGAAATGGGTTTTACTTTATGAATAAGTTTCAATAACAATAGAATATCCTTGCTTGTTTAATTTACTTCCTTTGAGTCATATTGCTCTAAGGGTTGTTACATTGGTCATTAGAAGTATGTAATAAATAAACAATTACCTACTGTTTGAGAAGGGGTAGTGTGAACCAATAAATAAAGTAAGAAATGTAAATTCCATTTTAGTTTAAAATTTCAAGTGTTGTGAAAATGCCACCTCATCTCGGTGCTGATTTGAAAGCGCGGATTGTTTCGGAATTAGCGGCGGGCCGTAGCGTGCGTGAAATTTCACGTATGTTAGATATACCAAAAGCACCGTAGGGCATTACCGAGTAAAATGGAATCTTGAACACACTTTGGAAAGAGCCATCGGAAGTGGTAGACCTAAAGTATCTACACGTGCTCAAGATCTCGAGTTGTTTCATTACGTAACAGAACAACCATTTGCTACATACTCCAGGGCTATAGCAGATACACATTTTCCCGGATGCCGTATAACTGCACAAAAAGATTAAAGGAGATGGGAATAAAGAAGTATAATGCTGCTGCGAAAGAAGTTCTCAGTGACGAAAATATGAGACGTCGTCTGGAATTTGCAAGGCGATATGTGAACGAACCTTTGGAATTTTGGAATCGAGTGATTTTTAGCGACGAAAAAACGTTCAATAGCCGCAACGATGGACCACTAAAAGTTTTTAGAATGGAAGGAACTCGTTACGAAAATAATCACATATGTCCTAAAAACGAAGTGGTTATTTTTCTGTGAATGTGTGGGGTTGGGTTAGCGCGCGGGGTCCAGGAGTTTGTTGGGCTATCGATGGACGTCTTGATTCTGCTGCGTATTTAGATATTTTGGAAACTATTATGAAACCTTCAGTCGAAGTGTTTTATCCAGACGAAGATTATATTTTCCAACAAGTAAGTATTCTTATTTCACTATACTTTCTCCAAAAATAGTTCGGGATCTGTTGAATTAACATTTTTATAATGTATTTTGTTGTTAAAGGACAACGCCCCTATTCATACTTCGCGGGTTGTGCGCAATTGGATACGAGAAAATAACTTGGAGCTGTTACCCTGGCCAGCAAAAAGCCCAGATTTTAACATTATCGAAAATGTTTGGGCTCGAATACTTGCTGTTATCCGAAGACAACAAGGGCCAAATTTTATACCAGTAAACCGTAATGCACTAATTGCAGCCATTGATACCGCATGGGAAACGATTAATATTAATTATATTGATACCTTGATAGCGTCAATGAGCAGACGCCTCCAAGAATGTATCAATAATAATGGAGGTCACACCCATTATTGATTTCTTATATTTATTTATATAGTAATATCTTTATTTAAAAAAAAACGTTTTCATTTAATTTTAAACTATAACTTGGTATCTTAATTATAATTATGTAATAAATTCTTGTCAAAAAACTAAATATATACGTTGACAATAAGAATTGCCTTAGTTTTTATTTTCACTTTTTATATTAACTACAGAAAAAAATGAAACGTCATAAAATATACATTTTGTAAGGACTAAATATTATGAATAGAGAGTTTAATGATTTTTTTTGGTTGTACCAAGAATTGATGGTAGGTGTCAACTGTTTTTATTATAAAATTCCAAACACCTACTACTATTTTAATTCTCCGCTTTTGACTTGTTTTAAGTTGTATAACGGAATTAGCTCTGAGTTCGATATTTATAATGATAATTTTAGTAGTAGTAAAATAAGAGAGGATTTATTATTATGTTTTTGTAGTTAATACGATGCAGTTAGTTTTTCGTTTTATAGTTTACGTTCCTGTATGGACTCTTTTGTCTGTTGGAAATTAATAAATTATTATTATTATTATTATTATTATTATATGAGTCCAGAATTTGAAAATTGTATTTACTTATCTTATAAAGAATTTAATCTCATTTACGAAAATTAAAAAAAAATAAAAATAACGGAAATACAAGCCTGGGGAGTGATCTCTGTATATAAGCCACACGAAAAACATAGTTTAGTATACTACACTAGATAATTACAATAAACGTACTCGCGTACTGAAGAGAAGAATATTCACGGTTTGAACTACAGGAAACGTGATTGGCGCCTCACATTTTTTATAGCAAAGTTATTTATTAATTTATCTGTGTCGAATTCCTTTACCTATTGTTGTTCAATACTGATAAGAGACGAATTGCTACTGACATTGTATTGTATTTTTAATTATTAAAAATCACCTATTCTATTATAGAATTGAGCTTATTCAAGTCCTCGGTAAAGACAGTGATATACTCTGATTCGGAAACTCGGTTGATAAATCACATTCATAACTTGTTTGAATATATATTCATATAGTCAGTGGGCCTGTGACATAATGTGTCGTGAAACTTGTATGTCAGCTTTTTAGATCTTAGGTGTAGAATGCTATAAAACATGCCGATCCGCGACGTGAGGCTGAAAAAAGTTCACCGTTACAATATTGGATGCAATTTATTTTTTTAAATTGTACGTCAGCTTTTTGCAGAAAGGTTTCTAAGGTATGATTTAGTTACCAAAACCAAAAAGCTGACGTTTTTATCCAGACCCTAACGTTCAGACCCATACAATTCTCAGCTTTTTTGTAAATTGCTTTTCTTCGATGAAATATCATCGAATTTCAAAAAGCTGACGTTTTGGTTGAAGCGGTGAAAAGTTAAAAGGAAAATAAACCCGAAAAATGTCATAATTCGATTGTTTTTTTAATACCCTGCCCCTCAAGTCCCAATTCAATTTAAATAAAAAAAAGAAAAATTATTGGGAGTATTGGTACACAACGTAAATCGGAAAATTGTTATTTTTTTCATTAATAATATAATGGTTCTCTTGGATTTTTTCAACACAACAAGTTTTCTCAGTAATTTTTGGGAGTAAAAAAAATTTTTTTTCTGCACAGGTTGACAATTGATAAGAAAATTTCTTAGAATTTCCGTATCACAGAAAATTCGTTTTGATTTTTCCAACTTATGAGCAGAAATTTTCAAGAGTAAAAAATTAATTTTGCGTAAACTGTTTAGATGCGCAGATGTTTATGCAATGATTGACTTGGAAAATCCTAAAGTAGTAATTTTTTAATTATAAAAATTTGATTGTAACATTCGCAATTAGCAAGTAATAATCTCAAGATTAAAGAATTGCTATGTCGTTTTTACACACACCCGCAAATTTTGGAGAAAGTGGTTTCTTGAAAATTTTCCGGAAAATTAAAAAGTTGTAATATTAATCACAAATATCAAGAAAAAGTGAGTGGATGTGCGGTGTAGCTTAAACGTCAAAATTTATGTTTGCAATAATAGATTAAGTAAACATCTTTCAAGAAATTGAAAAAACAGGATTTATCGATAATTCAGTAAAAATAGTTTAATTGTTTATGAAAAAATTGAACTTTTCTCAAGAGAAAAAAAATATTTATCGAGAGTTTTGCAAAAGACAAAATGTCTTGAGAATAGTTATTTGTCCAACAAGTGAGGAAAGCGATTCTTTTTTCCACTCGAGCTCGAGTTGCCTCACGAGCGTAGCGAAAAAAAGCTTTCCTCATGTGTTAGATACAACATTTTTTCCACGACATTCCTCAACAAACCAACCAACCAACCCAAATGAAAGAAAAACTATTAATTGTAAACGTAACATATTGTTACAGGATTTCGTCACAATTTTGTACGTAAAAGCAAAAATCAACAACCGGAGGGCTACAATAGTCTAGCCTATTTATTCTATGGTCTCGGTAACGTCTCAACCTGTCATAGCGCAAAGTTAGTAGCCGCATAATTCTAGCCAATAAATGTAGGGTAACAATGTTTAAAAGTCGAAATATAAGATACTAAATTAAACAAAAGTGACCGAATAATAATAGTTATTAGTGTAACAAAAATTAAATTGTTTAATTAAGTTCTAAGCGACATTCTTACAACATGACAGCTTAAACGTTTGGATCTGGATAAAAACGTTAGCTTTTTTGGATTTGATAACTAAACCATGCCTTAGAAACCAGTCTGCAAAAAAACTGACGTATAATTTAAAAAAATATATTGCACCCAATATTGTATGGGCCCAAATCTAACGGTGAATTTTTTTGAGCGCCATGTTGCGGATCTGCACGTTTCATAGCATTCTACACCTAAGATCTAAAAAGCTGACATACAAGTTTTCCGACACATTATGTTACGGGCCCACGGACTAATATAATAACTCGTTTGTACAATTTATAATATTTTTTGGAGAAAGAAAACAAAATTTCTCGTTTGTATCATGCATGCTCTCAAAACGGTTTTTTAACTGAGCTGTAATAATATCAATATTGGTTTTATACACTTCAACCTCAAACAGACGTTCAGTATTTTGCAGTTTTAAGTCAGTACTCAATTCTTCGAAAAATGTCTTTACTTTCTTTTGTCGTTTCTCTTCAAATTGTTGGGTCATATTCCATTTCCTAGCTATAACGCTGATAGTTTCTTTGACATCTATAAATTTATTACAAAGGTTATGCGACAGAAGTTAAACTGTGGCGACTGTTATGCTTTTAAAGTTAAATTTATATTACGCATTGAAAATTGAGCAAAAACACAAATTCAAAGTTTTTCTATTCTCTTTAATGGTCAGTGCTTCCCGTTTCTCCTCTTCTTTGGTGTTAACCAGTAGAATATTTGATAGTACTTTGAGAATTGCTCTAAAGTTGTAACGAATAGAAATGACTGATTCGAATCAGGAAGACCATCTTGTTGTGCATAATGATTTTATACTTAACTTCACGTTTTCGTTATTCTGTATAATTTTCAAATCACTTCACCTTTTAATGCTGTTCCCAAAAAATATATATATTTTTTTATAAAGGTCATAAAATTTGTAACAGGATTTTTTGTACGTCGCAAAAATTTAGTGTGATTTTCGCTGGAGTTACTTGTGGCGCTGGTAGATGGCGGTTTTTGATTCGTTTTACGGTATTTGTTGGTCACTTCCGTCCTAAGTCCGCTCTGTGATGTGTTGATTTTTGTGGTGCTCGCATGCGCTCCGTTGTGGTGACGCTTAGGTAAATTAAATCTATTGTTTTCTATGGCATCAGTAGTAATCGATCTTTTATTTTAGGGTATGACTATTGATATCAACGATTCCGATTGTTTCTCTCTAATATTTTAGCACATTTTATGCGTTTTCCGAATTCTATCATCGTAAGTAGTTTGGCGCGTGCATTTAGGCGGTAGTGGGTGACATTTTAATTGTTTTCTGTTAGACGAAATTACGTTTACAAGTTTATGGAGACAAATCATTCTTACTAGCTTCTCGACAACGAACAAACTGTGACTACTGGGACGAAACACAATTACTATCACGATGGCTTTACTATAAAATGTTTACCTAGTTTCTCTGTGTACGAGTTGTGTTAGTGGAGGACGGCATCCAACACTCGAAACCGTACGAGCCACTTTGCCAACCACACCCGCTCTGTACCTGCCTTCGTAGCTACCTACTAGAATTATCTAAGGTACTGTGTTTTACTTGTTTTCTTGCGCGTCGAAACCAGTTATAAAATAAAAAAATTAACCTATCGCTTACTGTGTCGTAAATTCAGTGCGCCCAAAGAAAAACGGGTATTGCTACGTCAGCCCGCTGCGATTTGTGTTTCTTTTACTTGTTCCAATTGTGTAATTGTTGCTTTAGCAAAATAAACCTAACTAGTGACTTGTTTAGTACGAGTATTTTATTGTAACACATGAATACATTAAACGTTCTATCTCGCGGTAATGTAAATATCTTCTTTGATTACAAGATAGTGGCGCCAAGAAAGGCTATTGACAATAATTAAATAAGAAGGTTCTTTTAGTACCCATACTCATATCTACGACTCATGCCTCACCGTACTCTAGTGAATAGCCGGGTGATACTAATTGTCCGTCGGATACGATCTTACAATCGGGTTTAATGAATTTTTTTTTCTCTTCTCTCTCTTTTAATTTACACTTGTCGAGAATTACGAATTCGGTCTAAATTTTTTTAATTTGTACGTTACAAATTCTCTTATGTAAGGTACGTTTTTGCACGCATCATTCAGTACAAGATTTAAATTGTAGGCGGCACAATGAATGTAGTTTGCCGTTTGTTGCCTGTCCTTGACAAATTTTTGTAATCCTCCAGTCATGTTAGCTGCGCCATCAAATCCTTGCCCTCTACAGTTTTTCAAGTGAATATCTAATGTATTTAGAAAATTCTAAACCTCTAGCAATTTGATTTTTTTACTTCACTAAATCCTAAGAACAATTCATTAACTTTGACTTTACTTGGTTCTTTATTTCCGTCTAACTCAATCTTTACGTACCTAATTATTATACTTAACTGATCTGTTTTTGCTATGTCTTGAGTCGTATCCAGAATAATAGTGAAAAATTGACATTCCTTGACGCTTTTTAGAATATTTCCGTTTATCCTGGAACCGATAATATTGATCAATTCTACAAATATCAAACGCGTGACATCCATGTTTATAAACGACAGAATTTTTATGTTCTTTAATTTTTTTGATATTCTTTGCCAGCCATTTACGTCTTAAAGTGAATGTTATTTCTATCAGCAAAGAACCAACATACCTTACAATATGCAACATCTAAACGCGTTGAATAATATAACGATTTTGGTTCCATCTTTTGTCCTGTTTGTGTAGTAATTTTTTTTCTGAGCTGGCATAATCTTAATTTAATAATTTTTTTCCTCAACTCCGTGTCTACGGATATATATCTGTAAAAAACCAAATCGCTGCTAACGTCCTCTAATTTCTCTTTCTTGTGAGTTTCATCATCTTCTGTTGCACGTTCACTAACATCAATTAAATTTGTAATTTGTTCCTGCATTTAAATTTGGTAGGATTGTTTATTTTTGGGTTCTTTGAATCTTGTAACGGTTGTTGTTTACAAATAACAAAAAAAGCGATGGCTTTAGCGATACAACAACAATAACGATTGGCTCGATGTAGCGCACTAAATTCGTGGAAGATTCAGTATTTATAGTAGTTAGAACAGCAGCGTCCGGCTTCGTCGGTGAGTGGGGAGTCCTTAGAGAACTGAAAGTAGAAATTATGCAGCATGAACGACCTCTGCAGACCGTAGCGTCCACCGGTTGTTTGCAGCTTAACTGAATGCGAAACCTTGGTAGTCGTTAAATTTTATAGGGAAAGGTGAGTTATCTAGATGTAATACACGATGAGAATCTAAAGTCAACGCACGTGCTAAAAGCATACGTCGTAATGAGAACTAACACAAGCACGAAAGAAAAAAAATACGGTATGGTATACTCACGGTGAATTTGGTCGGATTTAACTTTGAACACCAATTTAACTTCGGAATCTTAAATAACACATCAAAAACACCCATGCAGAAAAAAAAATAAAATGTCCGCGCTTCGTCTCGGAAACGTTTTCGGATTTTATTTTCACCAATAGCAAATTAGCAACATGCGCGGCAAATTCGACTTTTGCCGTAAAGTGCTACACTCGACACACGTTTTAAGAAGGCTTTTGACATACGTTCTACTTTTGAAAATAAAACCGTAACAATTTACTTCCACTTGCTAAGAAAAAACTATCTAATTTCGCATATTTAGTATTTACACTGTGCTCCTTTTCCTTGCGGATTTTTCATTTTTGTGCACCACTCATAACATTTTTTTTACTCCGCTTATCTTTAAAGAAATTGGGATAATGTTTTTGTAAAAATGTTTACTCGAACAATTCAACGAAATTTTAAAAACTGTAAGCATAAGTTTGAGTAGGGTATTAAGTAAAAAATTATTGTTGCTAACTTTTTTAACGCAACTGTAAGATTATAATTTCCTTTTAAACGTAAAGTTTGTTGTAAGGTTGTGATTGTAAAATTTTAGATCTTAGGATTAGCATAAACTATCTACCGTTTTTTTTCGAAAACTACCTTGGGAACTACAGTTCACTGTCCGGCAATACTAACTCTTCTTTAAATAGGTGTATTGAATTCCGTTTAAAATCGGTTAAGTTAAAAAATTTATAAGGTAAATGGAAGAAACGCTGTAACAAGAAAAGAAGGTTTAATCACCAGCTATAAACAAATCTTTTTGTAGTAACTATTTTCATTCGATTCAGAAAAATCTTATATTTAACGTCATGAAATTATTTGATCCGAGTTTTGTAGACCTCGCCTGTAACTTTTTGTTGGGGTTACATTTTTAAATGTCAAATTATATAATAATATAATGTAACCAGAGGTTAAATTTTGTGTGAAGTGTGGTAAATTCGCTCCGTAGTAAGAAATCCTAATACGTCACTACTACGAGCAAAATTATAACAAGTGATTCACACAACACAATAACCATTAAAGCTGGCAGTGAGTATAATTAAGAGTAAGTTTAAGTGATAATTTGCAAAAATAAAGGAAAATACGGTAAGATAGGTTAGACACGCTTACGAAGAGAAAGTCTGGGCGTATAACCTTGCGCTCGTACGTAGATAACTTTCGATAGCAGGAAATTCCACACAAATTTTTGCGACAACAAAACAGGACCGTAACAGCTCTTCTTTAGATGAGTGCAAGAGAACGTAGTAACTCAACAGGAAACATAGCAGAGTTTTTAAAAAGGAAACGAGACGAGAAAAACAAAGCAGAACCTAATATATTTCAAAAAAGCAAAAAAGTACAGAAGTCACCACAAAAAAGTAACGATTCAGTAGAAATGGAAGAGATTTTTAAAAAACTTTTAACTGAAGCGGTAAGCGAATTCAAACAAAACATGGATGAAAATCAAAACAAATTAAAGGAACACATAATGAGAAGCAATTCAGTAATAGTTAAACTGCAACAAGATTCAGAAATACAGAAAGAAGACTGGAAAAAAAACGAGACATTAGTAAATAGAATTAGACAATTAGAACTAAATATGGAAAGAGGAGAAAAAGAACAAAGAAGAAATAACGTTATTATAAAAGAAATTACAAACATTAATCCTAATCAGAATGTAAAAGAACAAGTAAAAGAAATTATTAAAGAGAAACTTAAGATTGAAGTTAAGATGTCGACGGTATCCACCATCAACAATGTACTTTTAAACAAACCAATTATAAAAGTAAAATTAGAAAACAGGCAACAAAAAAAAATCATTGATGGAAAAAAAACATATGTTAAGAGGTACGGGCATTTACATAGATAATGATTTAACAAGTGAAGAGAGAAAGGTTCAATACGCGATTAGGAATAGAGCTAAAAAAGAAATAGCAAAAGGTAAAAAGTTAAAATACAGTACGCAAAATTAACAGTTGATGGAAAGGTATGGAACTGGGAACAGGAGAGAAAGGAGCTAGTGGAAGCAAAAGAATCTGTTAATGCAACAAAAAACTAGAAAAAGTAAATAGTTTAGACGGATTTTACGACGACAACACAAAAAGCAATGATATATGGAAAATGAAAAAACAGGATATAAATGCAAATCAAAAGGAAATTAAGATATGAGGAGATTAGCATGGAAAATAGCAAACATTGGATAATTGGTACCTGGAGCATTAGGAGTATAAATCATAAATTAGAGGAGTTAAACCAAGAATTTAATAAATATAAAGTTGACGTATTAGCAATCACAGAAACAAAAAAAAGGAGAAGGAATAATACAGTTAAATGATGGTAACATTTATATATTTAAAGGAGTTAACATCGAAGAACGAGCAGCGGCAGGGGTAGGTTGCATAATAAGTAAACGAATTAAAGAAAACATTATTGATTGGAAATTAATAAATGAAAAAATCATTGTAATATATGTACAATTGCTAAAAAAAACAACGTTTATTGTAACTTACCGACCAAATGAAGATGCCAATATACTTGAGAGAAGCAGTTTTTGGAACACGTTGCAAAATATATACGACAACACTAAAGAAAACCTCTTCATAGTAGGAGATCTAAATGCTAGAATTAGATGTGACAATGCAGGGTATGAAACAGTAATGGGAACAAATCTATTATTGACTATTTAATAACGAGAAGAACTGAAAAGAAAAACCTAATGGACGTTAAAGTGATGAGAAGAGCGCAAATAGACAGCGACCACTATTTATTGATTGGAAAAATCAGGAGAAATATAGTCAGAAACAAAGAAACAGAAAAAAGTAAATTATGCAGAGAAAGCACATAGATTAAAGGAAATCGAAATTAAAGTAAGGTATCAAAAGGCAGTAGAAATACATTTAAAGCAAATAAAAATGGAAACAGAAAATGCAGAAGAACTATGGGGATCGTTTAAAGAAGCACTATTTTCTGCAGCAAAGAAAACTTACGGTGCCTTTATGATAAGAAGAAACAAGAAACTAACGAGTTGGTGGAATTAACAGATAAAAGAAGCAGTAAGAAACAAAAAAAAAGTGTGGAAAAATTATTTACATCAAAAACAAAGCCAAGCATACAAGCAATATAAAGAACTAAGAAAAATATGTACAAATTTGATAATAGAAGCAAAAACCAAAAATGGGAAGATTTTGGAAATAAAATGGAAGAAGACAGAGAAGGACATAACAAATTAATATATAAAGTTATCAAAAATAAAAACAGAGAAAAGAGCATAGCCTTAAAACAAATAAAAGACAAAGAGCTAATATATTAACAGATATTAAAAACATAACTGGAAGATGAAAATAGTACTATGAAGAACTGCTAAATTCAGAAGTTGAAAAACTACAAAAGAGCTACACATCAAAGAATCAGAGAAGGAAAACGATCTAAACAATATTAAAATTGAAGAAGTGGAAGAAGCAATAAAAATATGAAAGTAGGAAAAGCACCTGGATACGACCTGATAAAACCAGAATTATTAAAACACATGGGAAAAAGAGGAGTTGCATTTTTACATACAATTTTTGAGATGGTATGGAAGAAAAGGAAAATACCAAGGGATTGGATGACTGCTATAATACTACCTATATATAAAAAAGGTGAAAATTGCAACAACTACAGAGGAATTTTCCTGTTGTGCACGTGTGAAAAACTATATGAAGCTATTCTAGAAAAGCGGTTACGCGCGTTTGTACAATAGTGAACTTTACACTCGAGTTCTCTCACTCCCGATGAGTCCCAAAAAGGACGAAACAGCTGTCGGGTGATTCTTAGTATTTGTTTGCTATTGTACAACCTCTTGCGTACTTTTACTGCAGGCGATTCGAAATTTTATACTTGCCAACTGTTATGTTGGCTATAATTATTGAAGAATCGACTATGTAACTACTTTATATACCTGTCGGCAAAGTTGCTCTATATATATATATATATATATATATATATATATATATATATATATATATATATATATATATACTTCATTGATCTTTACAAAGCGTTTCACAACATTAACAGACAAGAAGTTTATACTAAAAACAAAAAAGTTGGAAGTCAACTAATCGAAGCTATTGAAAGCGTATATAGAGAAACAAAAGCAACAGTAAGAACTTAAAATGACGTTTCAGAAGAATTTCATATTAAAAATGGTTTGAGATAAGGAGGAGGACTCAGTCCACTATTATTTATCATTTTTATGGATGAAATAATAAAGTTAGCAAAACAAAAAGTCAGTAAGATTACAATAGGCAATTACTTGCTCAAACCTGTAACTATATGCCTATGTAGATGATTTAGTAATTTTTTCAAAAACCGAAGAAGACATGCAAAAAAACTTAATAATTTGGAATGACATATTAAGAAAAAAGGTATGACAATAAATATTGAGAAAACAAAAATTCTAGCAGTAACGAAAGAAGAAAAAATAATGAAGAAAATTAAATAACATAAGATTAAAATAAGTAACAAACTTCGACTATCTAGGTATAAAAATAGAAGAAACAGGAAAAGAAGATTTGGAAATTGATAACAGAATAAGAAAGACAAACAATATGATACTTTCCATAAGAACGACAATACTGAAAAAAAAAGAAATATCTACCAGCACCAAAATAAAAATGTACAGAACCATTCTTATGCCTATACTGACTTATGGCAGTGAAAACTGGGTTTTGAATAAGAATCAATTCAGTAAGGTGCAAGCAGTGGAAATGAAAAGTTTGAGAATGATTAAATGAGTAAATAGACTAGATAAAATAAGAAACGAAGAAGTAAGATCAAAGCTAAATGTATGCAGTATATTAAACAAAATAGAAAAACAAAGACTAGGATGGTTTGGACACTTATGCAGAATGAAAGACAACCGGCAAGTTAAACAAATATGGATGGCAAGACCCACTGGGAAAAGGTTAAGAGGAAGAAAAAAGAAAACATGGAATCAAGTGGTTGGTGAAACAATAACAACATTAGGTTTAAATTGGAAAGAAGCAACAGAAATAGCAAAAGATAGAAAAAAAATGGAGGAAAACAACACAAAAACTCAACTAAACAAAATATAGTAATAAAAACAATGTATATAGTTTAAGAAAGCGGGGGAGGTTATTTTTATTTATTTTTTTTTGTACAATTGTAACCCTCGACACTTCGTAAGCGGTAAAAGAGGTTTATTGATTATATATATATATATATATATATATATATATATATATACAGTGTGTCCAAAATTCGATGCTCACCATTGGTATTTTGGAAACGGTAAGAGTTACAGGGTCGGTTAAATGGAACAATATGGAGGTATTTATCTTACCTCTTCAGACCTTCTCTTGTTTTTCCAAAGAAATGCGTTGCCTACTAGATATTGCAAAAAAAGTGAAAATCGGCATTTTCTTTAAACTTGCGTAGAATCCACACTATTTATCCTATCAAAAATATGTAAATATAAAAGTTGTAGACATTTAGATATTGAATAATATGCGTCATTAAAATATTTTTTGCTTGCATCAGTAGCGAAATATGACCCAAAGTTGCATTTTTTAAATGGAAATGATAATTTATTTTTATACAGTTGAATTACTTGATTTTTTTCCTTTTCAACGATATAAGGTTCGAGCTATTTATCTTGTGTACTTTAGAAGATATAAAGAAAAATCGTTTTTGAGATCTGTAGATGTATTTTAAAGCACATCACACTATCCATGATTGCAAATTTTTAAGAAACAAACAACTGCACATCAAATCTGTCAATAATATTGTTACAGTAGTATCGTGTCAGAACTTGTAGTTGTTGTAGTAAGCTATTCATATTCAAAATTGATGATGCAGTTTTCAAACCATGAAAAAACGGACATGTTTGTTGTCTACATAAGATGCCATCGTAATTCAACTGCGGCAGCAAATGAATATCACAACTTATACCCCGAAAGAAGGCAACCTCACAGAACTTTGTTTTCCCGACTCGAGCAAAATCTTCGACAAGGTGGATCCTTCACCGCCATTCGTCCTACAACCTATCAAAAGACAATGAGGATGCTGAAATAGCTGTTCTAGCCGCTGTTAATGTTGAGCTTTCCGTTTCAGTAAGAAAAATTTCGAATGACAGTGGTATGGCAAGAAGTTCAGTACATTATGTTTTAAAAAGAAGAAATTTCATCCTTATAAGCCAATGATATGCCATCATATCAAAGAGAATGATTATGCTCGAAGAGTTACATTTTGTAGATGGTACCTGGATGAAGTTACAAACGATAATTCTTTTTCTAAAAAATTCTTTGGAGCGATGAAAGTAGATTCACAAACAACGGCATTTACAATCGGCATAATTATCATTATTGGAATAATGAAAATCCGAAAATAGTTCGAGAATCGCGTTTCCAAGAACGATTCGGATTTAACGTGTGGTGCGGTATTTTGGGAAATCGTTTGATAGGTCCATTTATTTATAATCAAACGCTTAATTCGACTAGATATCTTCAACTGCTGCAAGCCGAAGTCGAAGATGCATTGGACGAGCTACCTATTCAAGAAGAAAGAAGTATTTTGTTTCAGCAAGACGGCGCCCCGGCCCATAATTCCAGGATCGTCACTGAATATTTATCAGCAAGATTTGGAAACCGTTGGATTGGAACAAACGGTCCCATACGTTGGCCTGCGCGATCACCAGATTTGTCCATACTAGATTTTTCCTGTGGGGACACATAAAAATTTAGTATACGTTGTCAATTATGAGAACGTTAATGATTTGCAGCAGAGCGTCATGCAGGCCTTTAATTCAGTTAGCGTCCGTCAATTAATGAATTGCCGAATAAATATTGAAAAACGCTATACAAAATGTTTAGAAGTCAATGGCCGCACTATTGAGAATCTTTTATAGGAAAACTCATTCGTTTTACGATGTTATCCACCCGTTATGTTTTTGTTATTATTGCTTACAACTTGGTAACATTATAAATCTGCCTCAAAATGATTTTTCTTTATATCTTCTAAAGTACACAAGATAAATAGCTCGAACCTTATATCGTTGAAAAGGAAAAAAATCAAGTAATTCAACTGTATAAAAATAAATTATCATTTCCATTTAAAAAAATGCAACTTTGGGTCATATTTCGCTACTGATGCAAGCAATAAAATATTTTAATGACGCATATTATTCAATATCTAAATGTCTACAACTTTTGTATTTACATATTTTTGATAGGATAAATAGTGTGGATTCTACGCAAGTTTAAAGAAAATGCCGATTTTCACTTTTTTTGCAATATCTAGTAGGCAACGCATTTCTTTGGAAAAACAAGAGAAGGTCTGAAGAGGTAAGATAAATACCTCCATATTGTTCCATTTAACCGACCCTGTAACTCTTACCGTTTCCAAAATACCAATGGTGAGCATCGAATTTTGGACACACTGTATATATAATGTAACCATCTTGTATAAACTTAAAAATTTTCAATCCGTCTTGGGATTTTATAGCATTTCTTTACACTGTAACAGACTTAAATATTTGTCATCACTAAGTGCGTAAGCGTATAATTCGCATTACAAAATCTCTATTGTCCGGATTATACCTGTTCACATTCACGTTTATGAAGCCAACCACTACATCAAACTCACAAATCAATTAAAAAGTGTAATTTACGCCACTGAGCTGGATTAATTTATTAAGAGTATCCTTATTGCGTATGACAAAAAAAATGCTTTTAATACCATTTATCGAGTATCAATAAAACATTACTTTGACAACTTTTTGTAAAAAAATGCCAATTTGATGCTAAAATCATATCACATAACACGATTATTTCGTCGATCCGTTGCATTTTAAAATTATATGACACCATGTTAATTAATACATAAATATAAGCAGCAAGTATAAATAAAAATTTTATTTTTAAATAAATGACACAAATTAACTGAGACAAATTTTACATTAGTAAACATGATTTTACGTACCACTAATTGTTTTAACAGTATCTGCAATAATACAAAAATAGTAGTTAAGTGAATGTTCTTGGAAATTTTATTATCTATAACTTTTATTTGAATATTTTTTTCTAAAACCAATTTTTCTTTATTCTCTTTTTGATCATTTTGGGATTTAGTGTTAGTTCCAGCATTGGTTCAAGAAAGAGACGCTCACTTAGTTCAAAAAAACGGGATAAAAACAGATATCTACGATCCGTGTAAACAGTATATTTACCTACATTTTATTTGTATTACGGTACTTACAGAATTTTAAGGACAATAATACATTACCTAAAAATTTAGAAAACAGTTACTTACATGTTTTTTTTACAACATATACATTTTTTCTCAATTCTTTACGGTTTGTTGTGTTAGACAAATTTCTTTTGAAAATATTTATAATAATTTTTTAACGACGACCACTTTATGAGTTGAAGTTATTAATTTCAAGCAGTAGGGACTTAAGATACAAAAGAACAAACAGTTAACAAAAAAAACATAAACACCCAAAATATTGATATAAACGTAGATAATAACAATATCGTTGACAAATAGAACACACAATCAATGCAGATCGTATCACAGATAAATAAACTAGTATCATTTCCAAAGAAAAGAAAATACGTCAATGCCCACTACGTAATCCACACCTCTAGAACAGATTTATTTATAGTTCGGATGTGAATTGAGTATTAAATATATCACAGTTATTTTTCTAATTATGTCCAATTAACCGACTTGATATATACATTAATAATAAAATTCTGGCGCAACCAGACGTGTATTGAATCTGTCGGGGATCCCTCGCACAGAAAAATCGTCACAATTAGCGCTAAATAATCAAATAATTTGTAGCAGTTCCTATGTAACTAGATCACGACAATTTTAGCCTTATGAGTGTTAAGATGCAAAAGGTATCGGCAGCACAATAAATAATAGAAGTCAATTTTGTTTATGGTCTAGTTTTGCCTCCAATGAGTAAGTTTAATTTGCTCCCAGGTGGTAGATCTAAAACGATTGACAAAATGGCTCTCGCTTTGATAAAGGAATTTCTATTACATGAAATTGATTTAAACTAATATCAAAACATAGGCGCAAACATATGTGAAACCGTTTTGTCGAGAAGTCTCGCAATCACAAATATTATCACAAAAGACGTTAATTATCAATTAGTGGCTAATTAAAATGATCTGTTGCTAAGACACATGCAACTACAATCATGGAAGTTTCAAAATTATATGCCTGAAACATTAATGACCTAAAAACTAAGATACTTAGTTGTCAAATTGTTTTATTTGATATTAGATGCTTTAGTTGATTGGTTAGTTCTGTGCCACGACGGCCAGGTGCCGATGTGGAAAGCTGCCTGCTGTGATAATGTGCAGTGGTTTTTTTGTAGAGAAATCACAACAACTCTTGTTTCATAGAACGAAGGGTTGTAACACTAGCACTACAAGTAAACAACGAAACCCATCTCATAGGCTAGATAAGAAAAATTCGTTTCCCTTACGCTGTATTATGCAGACGTACTTATTACAGCTTGTAAATAATAAAGAAAGTCGTCACCTAACAATTATTAAATAATTCGAGGACTTTACTTAATAAAAAAAATATATCACAATAAAAAACGTGGTACACTGCCGAAGCCAATCAAAATCAAAAGCCGATGTTTTAGAAAAAAATTTTACGTACAAAGTAAGTCGATTTCAACGCCGTCTATAGGTAGAATTTTTGACCCGAACGTTTGGTTGTCTAACCACCAGGCATAAAAGAGCACGTAAATGACATTTATTAAGCCATCGATAGATGAGACCGTAACAACTTCTCTTCTTGGTAGTTTCAACTTTTCTTAAAACACGCCTTCCTATTTGTGCGTTTTTACTTCTGTTGGGACATGGGTCTTTATAATAATTATATCTTTGTGTTTTCCATTTATTTTAATATAGTGTATTTTGTTAGACATCGGAACAAAATTCTGGGTTAAATTTTTTTACTTTTGTTCATTAAAAAAGCCAACCTCAAATATTCTTTTGAAACTTCCACTGGTGCACAATATCTAACTTTCAACTTCTATTATATGGATTTGTTTCAGTTGTTTTATTTTGTGTTGCTAATACATTTACTTTGTACTTAGTCGCCAGAATCTTGATTGCTCCTTTCTCGTACATCTCTTGTAGGTTCTATGTTTCTAATCAAAATTTTGTCTTTTTCTCATTCTAGAAGCTCTATTTCTTTGGGTTAGACTTTATCTTTCAGTTAATTAATTTTTTTTCAGATCCTCAGCTTCCTTCTCTATTTTTACTTTTTTTATTAATTGTTTTAATGTGATTATATTGTACTTATAAGTTTCCAGTTCTTTTGAAATCCTTCGTTTTCTTTTGGAGTCGGTTTATTAATTTTCCAAGTCTCTTATTGTTAGCTTCTACTTATTGTCAGTTGTATCTTAGTTTTTTAGTCTCTCCAGTTTGTTCAGGTATTTCTCAAGTTCGCTTTGTTTTGTCTGTAATTGTTCTATTCTTCTTATCACTTCTATAAAATCTTTCATTTCCATGCGTAATTTGTTCTTCACATCGCTTTACTTTAAACGTTTTCTTTGTCTAAGGCTGTAAAAATAGCTAAACTTAGGCCTTAAATAAAATTTTAATAAAAATAATAGCGTTTTGTGTACGTAGCCGAAAAAGTGTGAGTATTTCGGGCTAATGGAAGAGATGGATAAAAGCCAACAACTTTCAAATGGCCGAAATGTACTATTTTCTACTTCTATTCTAGAATTCTAACATTCTGAATTAATTTTCAATAAATAAATAAATAAATAAATAAAGGTCTTTATTGCAAAAAAAAAACAATTCTTATAGAATTTTTATAAACTAAGCAAAACTCTTCCACTCAACCCTCATATAAATGTTTGTTAAATTCTTGGTAAAAGAAAATAATATTTTATTGATGTTTTGGAATGAATAAGAAACTACACTAAACATTTGATAATAGTTTATTAACGGTGAATTATTTGAAATTTGATGCATTGTATTCTTTGATATGATTAGTTAATATATTATAAAACTGACAAATTCTGTAAGAAAATGAACGTTTGAAAGCTTCCGTAAGATGAAGTGGTAGAGTAAGAGAACCCTTGAATCTAATATTTAATGTATGTACGTCTGTTTAATTTTTTATGCAAATACGAAGGTGTTTTATATATTATAATATTGTGAAAAAGACAATAGCTAAACATGGTGCCACCAAAGAAGATACTTGTGTCATTATTTTCGATGAACGAAATAACGTATCGATCATTGTATGAATAACACATAGATATGTGTAAAATAAAGAGGGAAGATGTACTATATGCGTTATGAATAAAGTTACTCAATTGACTTCAATTTCATTTAAGTTGACGTTCTGTCAAATGTCGGTCGCTGTCATTCTTGGTTCATTCTATATTTTTGTTTATAAATTGCTATCAGTTGTTACTTTTTAAGGTTAGTATTTCAACTGACAACCACATATCTTACCAACACTGTTTTAGTTACTTTCTAATTCTAACTAGTAACTAAATAGTAAATGATCAAATTGACTCAGAAGTTTTTAATATTGATTCATATGCTTATATTTATGACGCAGGAATCTTCTTTCCTGGCAAGAAGTATATGTAAAGTATGCGTTGATTTCATATTTAGCCAATTTACTACTTTTAATTTATGTGATATCCTTTCATATTTTCTAATGCCAAATATAAGACGTAAATAATAGTTTTGAACCTTTGGATTCTGTTAGAGTCAAATGCGGTTAAGAATGCGTCGTATACTAAGTCACAATGATCAAAAACAGAGAATACTATTGAGTTGCATAAAATTGATTTAATTTTAGAAGATAACACGTTCCTATTTTGATAGATGTTTTTTAGGTTACAATAAGCTTTCTAAAAACATTTTGAGATGTGTATTGTAAAACGTAGATCACTATCTAGATAAACCCCAAGATTCTTTATAGTATCATTAATAGGAATTACTTCGTTATTTAATTTTATAATTAGGTCCTTGCTTAGTTGAGTAATGTAGCTTTGCATTCCAAATAACATGGCGGTTGATTTTTTTGGATTTAGAACTAAATAGTGATCATTACAATACTCTTGAATACAATGTAGGTCAAAGTTTATTGCAGCAACAGCTTGATTAATCCCAGATGGATTAAAAGAGATGTATAGCTGAGTGTCGTCAGCATAGAAATGATCTTTGCACGAAATTAAAGTCCGATTCAACTGAGAGATGTAAATATTAAATAAAAATGGCCCCAGAATTGACCCCTGAGGAACACCTACTTTAACTAATTTAAATGAAGATTTCCTATCTAAATATTTTACACACTGAAGACAATTTTTTAAGTAATTTGATAATAGGCGAATGGCATCTGCAGACAAACCAATAAAGTGAGGTATTGATAGAAGTACTTTATGATTTAAAGTGTCAAAAGCTTTTGAAAAATCTAAGGTAAGTAAACAAGTTACCATCCCTTTGTCAGTAGCCTCACTAATATCATCCGTAATATGTAACAATGCAGTACTACAACTATGAGCTACTCGAAAACCCGATTGCTCTAATGGAATAACATAATACTTATTTTAATGGACATTCAATTGTTTTTCTAAAATCTTTTCTAATATTTTGGATAACACAGGAAGAACACTGATTGGTCTGACAACTTTGAATGACAATGTATTACTGCATTTTTGTAATGGAATAACAATCGCCTTTTTCCAATTATCTGGAAATACAGAGTTACGAATGCAATAGTTTATAATGTGAGTTATATACGGTAATAAAAACGGTACACATAACCAGATTGTTGAAATTCCTATTCCGTCAGAACCAATTGATTTACTTTTTAGTGAGCGTATAATTTCGAGTACTACATATTCGTCTACAGGGCTAAAACTGAAAAGAGATTTTATGGGACTAACAATGTTTGCGCTACTACAACGGTCTACAATAGCATCATTTAATGGTAAATGTGACACAGTAGATAGAAACGAGTTATTTAGTTTTTTAGAATTACTTAGATGTACCGATTGCAGAATAGATTCTAAAACACCGTGCTAGTATATTCCCCCACTTCTTATGGAATGAGCACAGGTACAGATATTTTGTGGCTGTTAACATAACGTTACGTTTGGGGACAATTATTACAAAAAATTCATTAACAATGCTTAATTGTAACTAGTAATATCAGACACACTGTCACTGTCACTGTCATTAGTAAGTCGAAGTTCATATTTATTACTGTTATTGTGGTTAAAAACCAGAAATGTTTTTTAAGTCATCGGTAACCTAAAATTGCCTGGTTTTTATTAAGACAACAACAAATCCAAAAATTGTACTTTGAGGAGTAGTCTCATAATTTCTTTCAACATAGTAACAATGGATGAAAGTATTTGTAGTGCAGTGAAGCATCTATGAAATATAATGGGTCTACAATGATAATGTTAAAGCAGATACATACATTTACAGCCATGTCTAACACATACAAACTTTAAACTGATAAAACACAAGATGTATTATAAAGAAGCTGCAGCTCAAAGTTTAGAAAGAATAAGTGACTTTATTAAAACAAGTCTTGAAGAATTAAAAAAATTTCAAAAGACAGCAAAAGAAAATTTGTCATAAATAAAAGCGTGTTAAAATAATCCCAGTGATCTCACATTAGCAGAACTAACATTGAAACTTGGTAAAATTGTACCAGCGCATAAGAAAAATGATCCTAATGACGTAAAAAACTATAGACCTATTACTCTTACGTCGGTGTTTACAAATTTTGTTTTCTGAGCAGACTATTGTCTTTTCTTAATAATCATAATATTATTTCCGATTTTCAACATGGTTTTAGACCACAAAGATCCACCAATACAGCTATTCATTCATTTCATGATAAGTTAATTATTTAATTGATAAAGGTAAATTGATCAAATATGGTATTGTGGATGTAGGTGCTAACTGGCTGAGTTCATTTATAAGGGGGCGTAAATAGTACGTTGCCATTGAACACAATTTGAATGGTCCAAAAAACAGTAACTTCGGATTATAAAGATATAAAAGTAGATGTTCCTCAAGGATCTGTTTTAGGTTCTCTTCTTTTTATACTTTATATCAATTAAATTGACAAGGTTACTACATCTGATCATCCAACACTTTATGCAGATGATTCTTCTTTAGTTATATCTAATAAGTGTGTCACCGTTTTGGAACAACAATGTAATTATGTCTTAGAAAATGTAAGTCAATGGTTCAGCTCTTGCTTAATTCTGCTTAATCTAGACAAAACCTGTCAAGTTAGATTTTGTAACAGACAATGTAATTGCAATGACCTTAACCTTCACATACAGGGTAAAACAATTGCAACTTATGAAAGTGCCAAATTTTTGGGCCTTCATATAAATAGGTGCTTAAGTTGGGGTTGTGTTCAGTGTCGTATTAGGTATGGTATTTGTTTCTGGGGATCATCTCCTCATGCCAAATTGGTTCGTATAATACACAAACGTACATTGAGATGTATAGTTGGTGCCATTAGAATGAAAAGTTGTAAACCTATTTTTAGCCAATTAAAACTGCTAACACTTCCGTCTCTATATATTTTTGAACTTTGCTGTTTTGTTTATAGCAACAAAAATAATTTTCAGTTGAATAATGACATCCATCACTTTAATACTAGAACTAGAAATGGTTTTCATATACCACAACATAAAATTTTGGTGCCTGTAAACTCACCTAATCATCTGGATCTTAAACTATTTAACTGTTTACCTAATGCAATGAAGTTTAGCTCTAGCAATGCTGTGTTTAAAAGGAATTAAAGGTTTACCTTATAGACAAATGCATTTATAACCGTTCTGGTAAACTATTTTGGGTTTAATATAAGTATAAGTCTTATTTAATTTTATATTATTTATTTTATATTTACATATAATATTATTTGACAAATTCCTATAAAATTCTATGTTAATTTTTTGAAAATAAATTCATTTATTAATATTATTAACAATTCGACAGAATTTTACAAACTTCTTGATCTTAAAATATTAGCCGGTGGCATCAGAATTAAAAGTTATTACTTTTAATTGCAAACTTTCAAAACTGGTTGCTTTCGAGCATGCAATTATTATCTTCACTTTACGAAATAAAGAAGATTTCATACTTATTTCATCTTTCAATTTATTAAAATGTTAATGCACAACTTAGATATGTATCACAGAGTTATTTTTTAGAAGAAGAATTTTCTACCAGTTTTTTGTTAGATATATGTATATTTCAGTTATTTTATTTAAAGAAATACCCTAACATACAAAGTTTTCTACAGATTTTAAATAAATTTATTTTTTTCTAAAGCTAAAGCGGTTTACAATTTGTTGATGAAGATTTTTGTCAATAAGTTGGTTTTTTTATTATTTTGGAGGTATCGATGAATTGAACGTAAAAAAGAAATATGACGACTTTATGGAAAACTAATTATATCTTTCGAGTAACCATTAACGTAAAACCAGCATTTACTTTACTTATTATGATAAATAGAACACATCCTTAAATATGTGCTTAAATACAAATAAATTATTAGAAATACACAATGTATGGGACAATGTTTTAGATCTTCCAATGCATCTCGGCCACAATGCAATATGCCATACAATACACTTGTTTATATATCTAGGGTACAATGCTTCCGTAGGAATCAATTCAATTATTTACCACCTTCTTTATCGCATCAATTATCAGGAATTAGGTTAAAGCTGAATAATAAACAATAATTTTTTAATCATATACTTACCAAAGACTACCAACATTAATTTCGTACACAAGTAAATTTATTTAACAAACGTTCAAATACAAATAAACAAACTCAAAATATAGAACAAATCACATGTGTAAATTATTTAACATTTTTTATTAACTCATTTGATCCTATGAACAATTTTTTCTTAACATTTTGCTAATACTTGTTTTTTTTAGTAAATATTGTGTATACTAAACGTACTGTTAAGGTTGTTTTTAAAAAATATTTTGTATTTTTTTTTTAAATACGTATAGTCATATTATGATTACAACTGGGACAAGGGTACGTTTTAATAATAAAATGGGGTTGCGGCACATATACCTTCTCTCTTTGCCTTTGTGACGTTTGTGTTATGTAGGCAGATTTATATTTAACAAAGAAACTTGTTACGTTCGTAACTTAACTCAAAGTACCTTTATTGTATCAAAAACTAAATTTCTCCCTTCTACAATACCGATACCAACTTAAACATAAAACTAAAGTCGATTACATAACACTCCGCCAATGAAATTATACATAATTGCGTATTACTTTGGAAATAACAAATCAAAAATTAAAAATACATGCTTTGTAGTTTTCATATAAATATAATTACTATTAACATTCAAATCTATCTACAGGTTTAACACATATTTTAGGATACCTTGAAGAAGAACAATTTGGACTACTATCGTCAACATTAATAATTTCTTCAGTTTCAATAAGATTATGTGAGTTTGTACCATTTGATATGACCTGTTCAGAAATATCAATGTCAACCGTCATCTTGTTAGTATTATCATTATGAATAGAAGGTAATGAGTGTCTTAACACACTTTTTTTTGTTGAAGGTAGTATTTGCTCTGCATGTCTAAATTGCTCCCTTTTATTTGAATTTACAATAAAAGTAGAATTACTTATTTGTTCAGTAACTGTACCTTTACACCATTTATCAGCATTTTTATTATATTAACGAACTAAAACATTATCTCCAATATTTATTTTTATGGGTTTACCGCCCTTATTAATAACTTACTTTGTTTGCTGTGCCTCAACAAAATCAGAAGTTTCAGGTCTAATTAAATCTAAAGTTGTACGTAAGTGCCTACCAGATAATAACTTTCCTGGCGATTCGCCAGTTGCGGAATGGTAGCATTCCTGTTGTAGTGATACATGCATGACAAAATTTCAAAACAAGTCACGAGTATCAGCGGTGACAACTAACCCATGTCGTAGTACATAAATTAGAAGTCTTAACCCACTCCAAAAATAAAGTTAATACAATTTGGCCTTAACAAAAAGAAAGTTGTGATTGTCAAATAAATAAAATGGAAAAGGATCCTACGTTGTGATTATTTTTAATTTCTCTACAAGATTTGGATAGATTCGGATTGAATGAGAACTAATTCACTTTGGATAATGTATTATAAACCAATATATTAAAATAAGACTCACATGTAAACCACAATAACATTTAATATTTAATTCCTGCATAGGCTGCTTACAAAAGAAAAATCTGAAAAGTACATTTGACATACACAAATAACACACAAATGGCATAGGCATAACACATAAAATGTGAATAACCAAAATATTAACCAAATCAAATAAAACACTGCAACAAGATATGTTCATCATATTTCAATTCTTATGAGATACATAATCATCAAATAGCCTCATGACTTCGTTTGTCGAATGTTAGTAAAAACACAGAGAAAAACAAAAAACAACACATTGCATATACATAATAAAAATCATATCAAATAAAATCAAGATCATAAATCAATAACCTCTGCTGTGATATTCTTTGTATCAGCATGTAAATAATAAGTTCAATGACAATAAATGTCATAGTAAAAGTTGCATGTTAAATTGAGAGAGATAAGCTACTCCACTTGCATCAAACCAGCTAGGACATTAAGTCTACTAACAGCTCTTGCCAGGCGGCTTGAACTCTCTCTTTTTGGCATTAAGTCGGGGAAACAGATAAGCTACTCCACTTGCATCAAACCAGCTAGGACATAGTCAACCAACGGTTGTTGCCAGGCGGTTTGAACCACTCCCTT
Organism: Abscondita cerata; assembly: GCA_030710515.1. Taxonomy (NCBI): domain Eukaryota; kingdom Metazoa; phylum Arthropoda; class Insecta; order Coleoptera; family Lampyridae; genus Abscondita; species Abscondita cerata. Next base: position 60,743 of record JALBCR010000291.1, read on the forward strand.
TCTGACGAACACTCTCCAACGTTTGCTAAATCAAAAATATCAAATAATTCTACGGTGGAGGTGTACAAGCTACTCCACTTGCAATAAACCAGGTAGGACAATTAAGTCAACCAACGGTCGTTACCAGGCGGTTTAAAATACACCCATCCGATTCAAACTAAATCAATATATCAAAAAAACAATATCGATAAGAGCCTTCATTCAAAAACGTTCCCCAACTTGTAAAAGTTAAGAACAAACGAATTGATGAGTAAGGTATTGTTCACATCCAGTTAATCTAAATCAATGCAGACACAAAAAAATAAGAATCAACACACGAATACACGAAGCTTTCCGCTTACATTTACTAAGTTAGCTTAAGAAGTTCTCATTGATCATTACTTTACAATCACTCATGGTAAAACTGCACACAAACATAATAAATGATCTAGTAACTTCTTAAGTTGAAGTTGACCCAACAATTTCGTATACTACGTTAATTTTCCGGATTTATACCGAATGTATACGCAAGCGTTAGCGGATGGTGCTAAACATTTGCCAATCCTTAATTCTACGTACGCTAATTCATTTCAAATAGATTAAACGACCCTTAAAACAAACGGTTTAAAACAAATAATAATTTAGTAGGGTTACACATCTTGTTGCATTGTTTAAAAAAAATTCCCTTCATATGTTCTAAAAATAGAATGAAAACACCCAAATTTATGCCTCCGCGACAGTGGTTATTCTACAATCTGAACTAAACATTGTTAATTTATATTTTATCTGTTGTTTCCCATAGCAATATATATGAACTCAATTTAAATTAAACCTTAATAAAAAAAACACATTTGATAAATTGGTGACGAACGCTTCATGGGGGCGTTTTACAAAAAGAAAATACGCGCGAGACAATTCTCTACGTAATAAATTTTCAGACAAAGAAACAATCGTAAACGGTAAAACTAAAAACTTGCAAAAAGGCAAACTTAAATCTGGTTCAAAATAAAGCATCCCCAAAATTAATCTAAACATATATTGTACATACCTCTAGTAACACGTTACAAGGTTCACACACAAGTGTCCCTGCATCGCTCTTATTCCATTAGTTCAAACAAAAAAAATTTAAGGCGGAGAATTCCTTCCGCTATATTTCGAGAGCAAAAGCGTACAAAAAAAAACTAGCGGTTTAATATGTTGTCTACCTTTCAGGATAATTATACATAATTTTTTTATTTTTATTTAATTTTATGTCTGGAACTCTACACTGTACATTAAAAGAAATTTATTAATTGCCAAATTTAAATTTACATTTTCAACTACTGCACGTTTCAACGCATTAAAACTTGGATGATAAAATAGTGACAAAATTGACTTAATACCGTGTTTCTGTAAAAAATGTTTGAATTTAATAGAACTAAATGGCGGACCTGAATCACTGACAAATTGTAGACGCAAACCAAAACGAGCGAATACATTTCTGAGAATGTCCATAATTGCTTTCGCATTTATTTTGCATGCCATTTAGAGTGAGCATCAAAAATTATTAAAAATGTTCTATTTTTAAACGGTCCTGCAAAATCTGCATGAATTCGCATCCAAGGTTTTTTAGGCCATTGCCATGGTGTTAAAATGGTTTTACTAGGCAAAGCTCTTACAGAAATACAAGTTTTACATTGACTTGTAATATTATTAATTTCATCATCAATTTTAGGCCACCAAAAATATGATATAGCAATGCTTTTCATTTTACAACGCCTAAATTTGTGCAAATTTTCTAATATTTTTTTCGAAATTTAGTAGGAATAATAACTTTATATCCCCAAAGCAAGCACTCCAGATTAAATAGCAGCTCTGATTGATTTTACGCAAATAAGAGTATCCAAATTGTTCACCTTCATTATGATTTAATGACAACTCTAGAGGAAATCGTGACAAAAAATCTGCCTTGCAATTTTGATTGATATTAATATATTTAATTTCAAAATGATAACCAGCTAGTTCTATTGCGTATCTTTGGAATCGATTAACAGTAATTGAAATCCCTTTTTTAGGACAAAAAATAGAAATTAAAGGTTTGGCATCAGTAAGCAATGTCAAGTTTCTACCATACAGGTACTGATGAAATTTACGAACACATAACATAATTGCAAGAGCCTCTTTTGAAATCTGACTATATTTTTTTCAGAATCAGACAATGTTCTACTGGCATTTTATTTTTGTTACAAATTTTAATAAATGTTATATAAAAAAACGTCTGAAAAACATAGTTGTCAGGAGTATACATTTATTTGTTACAATCTTGACAGTAGTAATATACATAAGCTATAAGTACTTTGAGCAATTAGAACATAATATATTAGTTTTATTATCATTTGAAGAAGGACAAAAATTACATCTTTTACGCTTGGTTGTGGTTGATTGTTCCCTTACTTCGGCATTACTGGTTGAAGAACGTGATTTTATAACTATTTCAGCTGCAGCAATACTTCGAGGGATACGTTTTCTCTCTTTCAGTAATGAAGTGATCAAGAAATTACCCAGTTCTTCAAGAAATAGTCGCCGTTTTGTAAGTTTTCCAGCATTCCAGGTTGGAGTTACTTCACACCACAGAACATAAGCGTTATAAGCTGAAACGTCCATAATATTGTAAAAGATAGTCATTGGCCATCTTTTTGTTTGCCGTCTGCATGTATATGTTATTACTAACTTGTCTAACGTGTCTACAGTACCTTTAGTTTTGTTATAATCTAAAATCATAAAGGGCTTTTTATGATTTTGGTTGCACACTCCGTTATCGTGGTGCATGGTGCTAATGAGCGTAACATTTTTATTACGTTTAGGAATATAGGAAACTATCGAGGTGTCCTCGGTAAAGTAAAATTTTGAAGAAAGAACTTCTTTTCTCTTGCAGACTAATGCGGCTGGCAATTCAGGTTTATTTTTCCGAATAGTGCCAAGCATGGTCATTTTTCCTTTTAATAGCATCTGCCCCAGATCGTACGAGGTAAAAAAATTATCACACGTTACGTTGTGACCTTTTAGTCCATAAATAAGATCTAACACAACTCTCTTACCTTGACCTTTTTCTGGAGGTTCGCCTTCTTTTTTCCCGAGATAAACTTGCATGTTTATGCATAAGCAGTCACAGAATTGCATAAAGTCCAAATCTTTACTCCGTTTTTATCGGGTATATTCGCGATCTACTATCTAAAAGGACAACCTCCTCTAAAAAGTACCAGTTGCTCATCTACTGTTACATTTTCGTAAACATTATAGACCTTAGGTAGAATTGCAACCCATTCATCCCATAAGTCCCGTATGACAGCTAATTTATCAGTTTGGCGTCGTTGTGGTCGAGTTTTTTTATCGTCAAAGCGAATTATACGTGCAATTACATGGAATCGTTGTAGGGACATCGTTGCTCGGAATATGGGACGACCTACATTTCCATCCTAAAGACTGGCCGTTGCCTCTGCATGTGATTTATGCACTCCAGCTAGTAAAAGTAGGCCAAAATATGCTTCAAGTTCAACTAGTGTTACTTCTTGAAACGTGTCGCCACAAAGTCTTTTGCCCTCTACATTTGACATTTTCAAAATTAGGTTTACAATTATGGGTGTGAAATATAAGAAGAACGCTGATTTTATATCAACTATTCGCGACGTAGCATACCTTGTTGTTCCAGGAATCAACGAAATAATATTTGCTGCTGATAATCTTCCTGATTGACGTGTTTTTTTATTCTACACTATATTGTCATCTTTTGAAGTTACGCGATTATCCCTATCAGCTTCATCTGAAGTTGTACCTTCCACTTCATTGTCCGATTCGCTATTATATATCTCGGTTTCGGACAAATGATCTTCTTCTTCAGAAGCATTAGAATCATTATCAGAAACACACAAACGTTTCTCAAGTTCAGTAAGCACTCCCTCACTACACATTTTCAATAACAAATTTCGATTGTTAGGTATTTCTTATTAGAGTATAGCATCAAGTTTGACACTTACTACGAAACTAACACAAAGATATGGTCTCTGGCTGCATTTACACGCGCAGCTACAGACAAGTCTCAACAGGAATAATTTATTTACCGTACGTAAACAACGCATGCGCAATATTGCTGAATAATGTGAAAATTTATGTAAGTTATTTATATTTATGAAAATAATACAAAACTAATAAAATACATTCGTCTGTGATAATAATTAACTTCTGATTCTTCTAATTTGAACCACATAAATCACCGGGTCATATAGACCCAAACACAGTAGGTGTAACAAATGTATTTAAAAATTAAACTAATGCATTTTTCTTTATATCAATCTAGGTACAACGTTATTAGAGCAACAAAAAAAAAGTCATGCAGTGGCAACGAAAAATTTAAATTAATTAACGAATTATGCACATTAGAAGAACGCAATTGGGTCATATTGACCCGAACACAATAGGAGGGTTAATAGAATTTATTTATTGACTTCACTTAAAATAATTAATTTATCGACTGAGCCAAAAACTGTTATGTAGGCCGAATTATGTTTAACAAAGAAACAATTTTGTTACGTTCGTAACTTAACTGCAAGTGCCTTTATTGTATCAAAAACTAAATTTCTCCCTTCTACAATACCGATACCAACTTAAACTTAAAACTAAAGTTGAATACATAACAGCTTGCTTCCCAACTCGGTTAGTTTCTGTAAATAACAAAAGAGGACAAATTTTGGGCCCCAGATTTGATGACAAAGTTTACTCTCCGTTTGTTGCTCGGGTAGCTACAGTGGAGGTTAAAAATTCCAGTGTTCTGATCGTCTAACGGGAAGCAGTTCGGAGAAATAAAGAAAATACATTAAAACTCAAAACTTCTTGATTTAACACAAAACAAATCACAGAAAACCTGCATAGTAAAGCAGCAGCCATTCAACCCAAAAGCAGTCAGCGGATTTGACAGTTACAGGGGTGAGAGTTTCGGTAATATAAGCAGAGCGCCGATTAATTTACGGATGAGGGTAACGGTATATAAGCAGAACGACTGTCTGTTAAAAGATGCGGTAGGTAGTGGGAGTGACCGAGTCGACATTAGAAAATGCACTATATCGACCCGGGCAACGGTTTGAGTGGTGTACTTAAGGAGCGAAAATACGTCACCTTAAACACAACACACGAATAGGTAAAAGGAAAAGGAATGGCCAAATTGACACACGAAAATGCGCTATGCCAACTTGGACAACCTTTTAGTGGTGTACTCAAGGCCCGAAAATGCGTCACCTCAAGTACAACACACGGAGGGAAGGAATGGAAAGTCAAGGGATCATAAAACGGTTTTTCTACATTCTGGGGGTTGGGAAGGAATAGCCAAAGCGGTATTTTTGGCGGTTAAATTAAAGAAGCGAATTTACTCAGTATTAGCCGCAGGACTAGGTGGAACAGGTATCTAGACCCAACTGACTGTTTATCGAAAGAGCTGACGCTTATATAAGGCATAACTAAAGTGGGGCAATTAGCTTATGGGAGGAGACTGCGTGCGCACGAAAGTTTAAGCGGGGCGCTATCGGATTTTGTACAACGGGCCGCCCGCTGTCTTTCGCTTTGGGTTTACAATTAATAAGAAACAAAATTAATAAACAGTTAAAACATAACGAAATTGGTCTTATTCCAACAATTAATTACTTAAATTAATTTAGTGAAGGTAGCGACACTTAGAAATAAAGATCAACGTTTGACTTTACCAAGAGGATGTACCGAGTCGTAGTTTGTCATCATTGTTACAATGTTATTATCTTTCCACTTAAGTACGAGAAGCGACTTTTTTTTGTCATATTGATAGTCAAAGAAGCCACGATCTTCTATTTTCATTCTTTTCTGATCTAGTAATGGCCATTTTTTAATACAATTGTCTCTCGCCGTTCCGGTTGCTCTAAAACCACGCCCTTTCAATGTTTTTAGAAGGTCATAGCTGGTGAAATAATTATCAAAAAATATGGTATTATCTTCAGGGTTTGTTATATATATATATATTATCAGAAAATCCTTCTACCTTTCGGTGTCGGATGACAGGGTTTGTTACATTTTCTAATAAATCTAAAACTACCTTTGATATTAAGGGTAAATTATTATCATGAGATATATACCCCATTTCACAAATTTTTGGTTGAGTAAATTTATAAAGGGTCGTAATTTGTACAGTTTGTTACTTTTGTTAATTGTTTAATTGTTGGTCAAATGAAAATATTTTTAGTCTCATAGTACCTGTTCCGAGATATACAACCTCTGACCACTGGTACAGAGAGATCTTTATCCGCACTCCAATACCCTTGGTAACCTGTGGTACCCAATAAAAGTCAAAAAGCCCATTAATATTTGTATATTTTTCTTTGACACAGTAAATATATGATTATTTTTTTGCCCAGCATGTAATAGAGTTTCTTCAGTAATCAAACTCTTCACTTCTTCGTCAAAGAATTTTTCAAAAATCTTCACGAGCGTCAGTCCGGTAATTTCTTCTTTGACTCTATTTTGACTAACTTGGTATCCACGCCCTTCCGTCATAGCTATATCCACAATGTCTCGAGTCCAGTTGGGCAAACTATTTTCAACACGAGGCCTTTTCTTTGAAGGCTCACAAGGAGTTATCATATTTGCAAGAGTCAACAAAGGTATGTTGTTGTCCGACTCGCTATCAGAGGGGTTCTGTGTAAAGAGTTCTATCTCTCCAGGTACACAAACGGAAGAACGTCTCTATGAAGTTTATCTTCGTCTATATCTTCCTCATCGGTTTGATAATCAGCATCAGGTGGAAGGAGAACAACGTTGACATGTTTGTCCTTATCACCAATGTTGTCTATGGCTGATTGCAAATGTTTATAGGATCTAACACCATAAAATGTTCCACTGCTTATGGTTTCAAAATCCATGGTTATACCTAAAAGTAGAGCATCCAGTAAAACTATGTGGTGTTCCATTGTACCCATACGAGTACACCCATAAATATAAGTAAAATCTATGTAGTGACATTAGTAAAATGCAATTACATAAATAATAGTCTAAAGTACTCTTCGACTCGTGTGACAAACATTCCACTCGTGCGAAATATATTATATTCTAAACTTGTCACAACATACTATTCTTGGATGAACGCGTAAAATATAACTTTCTCGGCTGTTTACAGACTGCAAAATTTGCTACCGTTATTGAATAAATACATTTTTCCAAAATCGTCACTAAAGTACAAAAAAATCGGCAGTAAAGTAAATAAAATCGGCACTAAAGTAATTCATTATACAACGATTTTTAAGTTCACATTTTCGCCGGTAGTATGTAAATTTTAAAATTGCGCATGCGCAGTGGATACATTTGACATAAAATAGAAAACAGCTGATTACATTTGCTACTTAAAGAACGTTAAAAAATAGTCAGATTTTGTTCAAATTTTGAGATTTCGGAAAAAATATAATATGTACCTCGGCACTACAGTTCTTTTTCATGACTCACTTGTTTTATTTGCCTCGGTTATCGCCTTTGCAACTAAAACACATTAGTCATGAAACATCAAACTTTATTGCCTTCATACATAAATAACTATATTTCATTTTATAATGCACTGTACTAAAGTCCGTGAAGTTAGCAGTGCATAAACCTCACAAATGTCGAGCTTTGGTGCAACGGTTAGTGCCTCGTTTGTGCCGGTTTGTGCCGTTATGAGATTTTTCAGCAAAACATAAATTGGCCGAATTATGGCAAATTTTAAGTGCACTGCTAACTTTATACTTTACTAACGGCACAAATCTTAGGACATGGTGCAACGGTTAGTGCCTCGTTTGTGCTGGTTTGTGCTGTTATCAGTTTTTTTAGCAAAGCATAAATTGGCCAAATTATGGCAAATTTTAAGTGCACTCTGTATATTAAAAATACGAATATATGCCGTTTCTCTGTAAAACCCCGTCGGTCATGAATAATCCTGTATATAAGAGTTAATTAATTTATCTTATTTTAACAGTAATCTCTGTGTGTTAAGTGAGTATTACAGTACTACTGCTTAATAACTATTTAAAACTTTTTTAAATACTATTTAATATCGGCACAAAACAGAGCAAACAAAGCACTAACCATTGCATTCTCGAGAATTGTGCCGTCAATGGGGTTTGAAGTTAGGAGTGCACTTAAAACTTGTGATAATTCAGACAATTTAAGTTTTGCTGAAAAACTGAAAACGGAACAAACCGGCACAAACAAGGCACTAACCGTTGCACCATGTCCCAAAGTTTGTGCCGTTAGTAAGATGTGAAGTTAACAGTGCGCTTAAAATTTGCCATAATTCGGCCAATTTTGTTTTGCTGAAAAACTGATAACGGCACAAACCGGCTCAAACGAAGCACTAACCGTTGCACCACGTCCTAAGATTTGTGCCGTTAGTAAGGTGTGAAGTTAGCAGTGCACTAAAATTTGCCATAATTGGCCAATTTATCTTTTGCTGAAAACTGATAACGGTACAAACCGGCACAAATGAGGCAGTAACTGTTGCACCAAAGCACGATATTTGTGCCGTTTATGCACTGCTAACTTCACGGACCTACTGTACTATAGTATTATTTTTTGATGTAAATAGTAATTTTTTTTAATTTTTACTATTTAAATTTGCCGAAATTTTCGATACGCATTGGTTTCTAGATACGATAATCGTTGAAAGCTTAAATTGCTTGGTTTAGTGGTAACATTCTGTAGGTGTGCATGTGTTTCTGTTATTTCGGTTAGTTGCTGTTGCGGTATTAGTTTTTTTACTGCTCAGCTTGTGGTTTAAATGCAATTGGGCAAGTTGTAACAATTATTTTTTAATATGCAGGTAGTTTACGTTCCCTACGTCATTTAGATGAAGTTCTTTGTACATTTAATTAATTTTTTTGTCAATTTGAACCTGTAAGCAGTTAAAATTAAATTTCCTCACAAATAAAACGAGTAATTAACAATTGAGAAATTGCTGTAGACTAACGCTATAAACAATAGAATTAACAATATCATTAACACCTGAAGACAGTTTAATTAGTAAAACAAAGTAAGCTTTAAAATTATTATGAGGACTAATAAAATAAATTAGTTTGTTATTTTTCATCAACTGACACAAATGTATATTTTAGTGATAGTATAGTGGATCAGTAAACCGAGACATTTACTGTCTGGGCAGTAAAATGGTTGCTATGAGACACATCTTAAAAATAATCTTCTATTATTCGACAGATTCGCTGATATCAGAAACAGATAAAAGCACAAATTATTTTCAACGATTGCAATTTGCGAAAAAATTATATGTTTAATTCGGCAGTAAAAATGATTTAATACTTCGGCTGGCTCAAATCCAAGGTGAAACTCATTAAATCATCAGCGTTACTGCCTAATTAAAAAATAACTATTTTTTATACACTTGAAATAAAATATAACGTTTGGATTCTTTCAGAAATGCACAGACGCAAAGTCTCCGACAAGCGCGTATTTTACACATTCGCAAGAACTCTTCCTCCATCGAACAAGGTTTCTAAAAGTGTAGTCGCTCTACTGACAGCATTCGGATGGAGAAAATTTGTCGTCGTTGCTGGTTCACATCCAGCTTCAGGAAGTGAAGTTCTCGAAGCAATCGAGGTATCGTTTGGTATTACACAGGATTTTACGTCCTGAGCATTTTTTGGTTTCAGGAATTGTCGGAAGTTCATGGACTCACTGTCACCGATGCCAAACAATATCATCCTGACTACATACCACGTTACATAGATCAAATGGACGCTATAGTCGCTGATACTTTTAAACGGACTAGAGGTAAAGCTTATCATTGTTCAATAAAATATACAGAATTAATAAACGTTACGACATCTAGTGCCGACTCGTGCTATCGTAACACGTACGAAAATTAATTTTATTAAAGCAGCTTTGTCGACGGATATGTAACAGTTACATATGCTGATTCTTCGATTATTATAGCAAAGTAAGTCTTGGCAAAAATAACAGTCTCGAATCGTCTGCTGTAAGTTAGTAATATATTGTACAATAGAAAACAAACACCAACAGCGGTTTCATCCATGTGCGACTCTTCAGGAGTGTAGTGTATGCAAATAAGTGTAAACGCGCCTTGTTTAAGTGGTTTTAACAATAATCTTCGCTTTAAAAATACCTCTGTGCCTACTCTAACTTAACAATATTTAGAATCTTCTTTTACTCAATTTGATTATAAGCACGTGACAGATCTAATTTACTAAACTTTTGTCCTCCCTGTAAAACTGAGAATGAACCATTCGTCTTTGCACTTCGCAAACTGTTTTTTGTTGCACCATTGAGAGAAAAATACTGGAATGCAATTAAAACAAAATAGTAAGGTTTATGTCATTTGTTAAACACTTTGCAATAAAATTACAAGAAAAAACACATTGCATATTAATGTTATTGCTGAATACAATGATCAGACGACTTCTATTAGATTCTAGTTATGGAAGTGATTAACGAGTGAGCAAACAGAAAAAATACAAAGTTTAATATATTTGACGAGTTGTCCTTTAAGGAATCTTTTCTGTGAAGCGACAACGATTTGAATTTATATTGGAGATAATAGAGCAATTATTGTTGTTGTGGTTACGTTGGCATGGTAGTGTACGATTAAAACCTTAAGACACCAGCGCGGAAACGCATGTCTTAACTGGATAAAGACGCAGTAATGATTGAAAAATGACACAGATATTACTGTTGCACGCTGTAAAACATAAGTTTTCAACTGATCTTTTTGTTTAAAAGCTCTTTGTTTTTGCGATATACCTTTCTACAAAATAGGTTAAACTATTTACTGCCTGTTCTCTGGCAGTAAACATAACTAAACTTATATTTTATTATAAGTGTATAATTGTCGTTACAATTAATTGTTGGCATTTGTCTTAGTTTATACTATTCATACGTGTCAATATTTTACACGAGATGTCGTAAGACACACATTTTACGTATGTTCATTGCTCCACGAGAGTTTAAAAGACCAACAGCCGTTTTGTACAGTTGTATACCGCACTTAAGTATACACTTCTTATGAGCTCATAATATGAGCGAAATGTTGCATTAGGTGTTCTTTCGTTGCGTGTATGCTTCTGTACAAGTTATACTTGGCTTTATCGACACACCTGTCTTTCAAGCATTAAAGCTATCGCTTAGATAGCGCTATGCACTTTAAACGCACACATGTCGTTACAATTAACTGTTGGCATTTTTCTTAGTTTATACTATTCATACGTGTCAATGTTTTACACGAGATGTCGTAAGACACACATTTTACTTATGCATATTTTGAGTTGAGCTTTATACCTTAACGTTACGTTTGCGATGTTTACTTTTTCGTTCGTTGGAAGTTGGGCGTTTGGGTGTAGACGTCGAGTAATCTTCGAATTCTGGGAATTAAAATCTAATTCATAGATAGTTAATCGTGTAGTTAACCCCCGAAAGATGTATTAAACCGATGTAGACTCAATTTCGCCACGAGTAATTACTTCTATATTTCTGTATTTCCATATCTAACCGTCATTTTCTTTTAACATGTTTTAAACCATTGCTCAGGGTATGTTCAAAGGCTAATAAGCAATTCGAAAACCTGCGAAACCACCTAATCGGGTCGTTTACCCTCTTCTTTCTATACATTTACCTGAAGATCGACCACTGGAAAATTGGTTGCTACATTTACTACTGCGGGTTTTTTTTAATGAGTATTCGGTGAACTCCTGCCTGCACGTTGAATGTATCCCTGTTCGTCGTATCCAATTGTCGAGGGTTAACGATTTCTGTGTTCTACTCTCTTCGTTCTGTGGAATATCTCAAACCTGCTAAAATAATTTGCAACAAAATAAGGAAAACAACAACAAAAAGATAAGTAAAAATGTCTTTGCATGTAGTATTACTTTAATTGAGATTATACAGGGTAGTACCTAATCTCCCTCGAACAATAGCTCGTTTACCATAAAAGTTATCGGAAAAAGTTTAGGAGCAAAATTGTTCGCAATTATCGTCGCAATGTTACTAAAAAATTTGTGGTCACCAGTGGCGTGCCGTATTCTAGTGGCGTATCAAACTTATGTTTTTTTTTTAATGAAACATCCTATATTTTATTGCAGATTTGGAAAGAACTTGAAAGTACTTCTTTTGTTATGTAGTTTTTGGGACTTTTTCATTTTGAATGCCAATCAAAAATTTTCTTTTTTTCCATAAAGTACCCGAAAAAAATTCGTGAAGGTAGAACAGGCCTCCGCCTCAATACAGAACTTACCCGCCGGTTCGATTTAGTTTCTGTCAAAAAAAATTCCCAAAAATGGTCAAATTTTTCGGAAAAGCGGTTATAACAGCGAAACCGCTAAAGTTAGGGGTATAACATGTTACATAAAAAAAAACACTTTGAGTGCTTTCCAAATCTGCAATAAAGTATAGAGGATTATATTTAAAACAAAACATAAGTTTGAAACGCCACTCAAAAACGATACGCCACTCGTGACTAAAAATATGTTAGGGACATAGCGACGATAATTGCAAACAATTTTGCTCCTAGATTTTTTTGATAACTTTTATGGTAAAGGCATTCTGTGGTAAAGGAGCTATATATAGTTCGAGGAAGTTAAGGTGCTACTGTCCTGCCCTGTATTCGCGTTCGTACCAGTAATTTGACATTATTTTACCTACATAATTACTTGCGCTAAATCAATGTAATCTAGGAGGATCCTCTAGAATTTGATTTCTATTAATTGCGCTTTATTTGTTTATTTCAAAGATAATATTAAAATAAAAAGATCAACGTCGATTGCGCGGTGCGTTACCGATTTATTTTCACTCACTCACCTTGTTGTCAGTATTGGTGACACGCATTTTTCCTTATCTATTGATCATTATTAATTTATGCGCTACGTTCAAAACCATAGGCGTAGATAGTAACGTGGCTGATAAATATTTGCAGCGGTTCGTATATTTTCTTGTGCGGGAATAATTAGTTCTATGATATTGTGATTTTTTTTTTCTTAACCTGTATTGTGTTTTTCTAAATATTATTTATGTGTGAAGTTAGATGTATGTGTGGTGACTGTGTGAAGGATCTAGTCAAGCTTATCTAATTATATTTTTACCATCCTACGGTTGTATTTTCTGTATCTATGGGGCCCTAGTTGCTCTAGAAAATTCACTACACGTCCCGCTAGGTGGCTCCCATTCTCTGTCTTTTCGCAGTGTGAAAGTCTTCGATCTAGTCGTATGTAAGTACTCTCTTCGACTACAAGCTGCCGGCCAGGTTTTCTACGCTGCTTCCTGATTTACAGTTTGTATACCAAATAAACCGTAACATTATTCTAATCAAATATTACCCGATGGGAGTTCTTAAACGTCAAAACCTGGCGACAGAATTCCAAAGTTCACAATCGATATAAATCATAAAATGTTACTTACGACGTAGAAGAGATCTAAGAAGTCCGAGTAATTATAGAAATACCTCCGTATCATATAGACGAGAAATGTTAAAGGATTGTTAAGCTCGGCGCTGATAGATTTAAAATAGAAGAGGAGGTGGAATTAACGAACGGAATCCACAAAAGTGAAAGTTCAAATCCGCGGTCGCAGTTGAAATTGTTGGGATGTTTAATGATTTCTATATCTTCTTAGATGTTTGTATTAAAAAAGAAAGAAGATTTGGCAATAAAAATAGAATTATCAAAATCTATCTTATAACCAGTATTGAAATGATGCTCGCTGTCACGGCAGACTTCGAACCGTGTTTTAACCTAACACAATGGTTATGCTCCAAAGTACGTGTACTAATAGAGGGACCGGTTTCATCTATGTACACTAAGCCACTTGAACAAGAAATACGATATGAACCATTAGAAGCAAAAGTGAAAAACTAATTTTTAGGAGAAGGTAAAACTTGTGAGATTTTGGTAGAAAAAGTAAAAATAGGTTTAATGCTGTTTTTGGAAAAAGCTTACTTTTTCGAACTTGTAAGGGAGAAAAAGGCTGGAATTGTTTCAGAATTTCTTTTAAATCTTGGGGGCAAAGATGGAAGTGACGATTAATGACTTTTTGGATAACTTGTTTGCATTAACCGTTTGTAATGAGATTATTAGTTAGATGACGCAGTTCTAAATTAAGATTGAATATAATACCGGGTGGGTTTTTGAAAACAAAACAGATACGTTTTTGGGCCTTTAGCTATTTTTTTTCAAAAAACCCTCGGACAAGTCAATTTTATTTTTGAGGGGGACTATTGACTAGACTAGTTTGACATTTGTCAATTCAACCCCTAGGCGGGGACGTCATGCGCCCTAAAAATTTTAAATAGCACTAGGGGTCAAGTGACATACCATTTTAAATCCCATCAAATTATTTTTCTAACCGCATATTATTTTTAATTTGAACGATTAGTATTCAAATTATGACGTTTCTAAGGTTTTGTTTCAATGCATTTGTTGTGCCTATTTCAATTTCTGATAAAGATCGTGCTACCTGTTAATAATTGATATTTTTGCTACTAGTGTCATCGATTAGACATTTCTCATTGTAATCTGTAACAAAAATTCTGACATAATTTGCGTTAGTGTTTGTCGTTAATCGAACATAAAAAAACCTCTATTTTGACTACGTTATCAGCTTATTGTTGCTTGTGTAATTGAACAACATTATGGTTTACTCCATTGCCGAGAGGGTGACAATTATTTCACTTTTCTATGGAAATAATCAGTGTGCTAATAGAACAGCAGAGCAATTTCATCAACAGCACTTGGATAAACATGTTAATCGAAAGTACGTCTTGGAGTTAGTGGCAAAGTGTCAAGAGACTGGATCTGTTTGTAATATGAAGCGACAGACCGATAGAAATGAAGCAGTAGATGTAGCGGTTCTTGGACATGTTGCTTTGAATTCTCGAACGAGTACGAGGAAATTGGCAGCTGAATCTGATTTTGGGCAAAGCATCATTCGAAATGTTTTGAAACAGCATAAATTCCACTCTTACAAAGTTCATCTCGTACAAGAACTGAATGAAGATGACTTTGACCGCCGCCTACAATTTTGCCAAGTGATGAGTGAACGAGCTATTAACAATCCTGATTTTATTTTCAATATCTGCTTTTCGGACGAGTGCACTTTTCCCATTAATGATACTGTCAATCGCCATAACTGTCGTTATGGGTGTGATTCTAATCCCCAGGTATTTAATGACAGTCATACGCAACATCACGAAAAATTAAATGTGTGGGCCGGAATTTTTGGTGACCGTATTGTTGGTCCTTTTTTCTTGTCAGGTAACCCGACCTGGGAGATGTACTTGGATTTGTTGGAAAATAGCATTGATCCTATGTTGACTGACATATAATGAGCATTTTATCGTAGACCAATTGATTTTCCAGCAGGATGGAGCTCCTCCACATTATGCCCTGCCTGTTCGACAGTATCTTGATAATAGATTTACGAATCAGTGGATTTGAAGAAGGGGCCCCATAGAATAGCCCGCACGGTCGCTAGATTTGTCGCCCCTTGATTTCTTTTTGTGGGGCTACTTAAAGTCTAAAATTTATGATACTAAACCAACTTCCTTATAAGACCTACGCGAACGGATTGTCAAGGAATGCCACTAAATTACACCGGAAATCTTGCATAATGTGAGTGAACGCTTTCAACAAAACTTATAGTACTGTATGGATGCTGGTGGTCATCAATTTAAATATTTAATTAAGTGACATGTAATTAATCATTAAAAGATTTTCACTTTACATGTAGCACGATCTTTATCAGAAATTGAAATCGGCACAACAAATGCATTGAAACAAAACCTTAGAAACGTCATAAATAAAATACTAATCACTCAAATTTAAAAAATAATATGCCGTTAAAAAGATATTCGATGGGCTTTTTTAAAATGATATGTCACTTAACCTCTGGTGCTATTTAAAATTTTTAGGGCGCATGACGTCCCCGTCTAGGGGTTGAATTGACAAATGTCAAACTTGTCTAGTCAATTGTCCCTCTCAAAATAAAATTGATCTGTCCGAGGGTTTTTTGAAAAAAAAATAGCTAAAGGCCCAAAAACGTATCTGTTTTGTTTTCAAAACCCACCCACAGACCTTTTTTGGGCAGGATGATGGTCTAAAGAAGCATGAAAGAATCTGTCAGTATGAGTTTGCGAATCATTATATGACCTAATGCTGAAATTGTTATTATTAAAAAATACCATTCTAGAAAATTCTTGTCAACATTTATGAATGCATGCAGCGACATTGTACTACCAAACTTCGTCGATTTTAACGCCATTGGGAAAATACGATTCCATTATAAAAGTTTGCAGCTCTTGGGTAAAGACCATTATGAGATATTAGCAACAAAATCTAAAACATATGAAACAATTTATAATTACACAGCCACACAAAAAAAAATATTTTTGCGGGTCTGGAGGTCAGAGCATATTTACTATACTTACTAAAGTCCAAAAACCTCAGTACGTCAGGGTTCTGACATAACCCCAAAAAATCTCATACAAAATTTTATTCGAGTCCGGGGGTCAGACCATGTTTACTGTATGTTTTTTTGGTCGCTGAATGCGAAACCGTTGTCTAAAAAACTCCAGCTCGTCCGGATTTTGATTTGCAAAGAAACTTGCAAAAGTTATTCATCAGACATACGACGTGTGTCTGCATCCAGGGCACCTCTTCGCGGTGACGGCGGCTGGTCAGGGTGAGAAAACGGGCCCGCAGGGGTCGTTATCAAGCAACCGCAGTTTCACATTAGTTGGTGAAATGGCTAATGTGGAATTTAATGCTACAAGAAAGCGGTCCAAAGTTTTGCAATCACATGATTGTCATGCGAATCATGACAATTGTTGTTACGTTTGTTCCTATTGTAGTCATGTAACTAGTCATTTATTCTAGTAGTTAAGAATTCTACACATTATTTTTTATACTGTAGATATATACAATTCATTTATCTAATCATTTATTTATTCTTGGTAATCATTCCACAAATTCAAGTTTTTGTTCCCAAAAGCCCTTGTAAAGGATATATGATGTACAAAATCCGATCGTGCAACCTCCTCGCGGTGTATATCGGGTAGCGATGATGCCGAAAGTCCTGTATATCTTTGTTTTGTGAAGTAAATAGGGTTTATGGGTTAAACTGATTTTTGTTTAATATACGGCTAAAGTCAAAACGTTGAAGCGTTAAATAGCTTAGATAACGGGATAATTTGAAGGTTATGTCAACAATCTGACATGCTGGGGTTTTTTGGACGATAGACTCGGATTCAGTGACCAAAAACATAAAATAAACATGGTCTGACCCCGGACTCGAATAAAATTTTGTATGAGGTTTTTGAGGTTATGTCAGAACCTTGACGTCCTGGAATTCAGCGACCCCGAAAACGTATAATAAACATGGTCTGACCTCCAGACCCGAAAAAATATTCTTTTGTGTGTGGCTGTGTTATCTTGCAATTCAAGAAAACTTTCCTTGCCGAAAAGGAAATTGCTAGTCAGTTAACAAGTTTTCAGAAGAACTGATTTGGTTGAAAGAATAAAGAATTAGCAAAATTTAAACTAAAAAGAACATAAGAAAGTAAAAAAACACATACGCTACACAGCCGGAAAGAGGAAGTTTTGGAAACAGTAGTATTTAAACAAAAAAAAAGGATTGTAATAAAATATAGTAACACAGTAATAAGCTAGTAATATGCCATTTTTATTACTTAAAAATAATACCTGGTAAATGACTTCCCCTTCTCTGTATGCACTCTTCCAATCTTTCGCGGAAATTTTCCATAACACGATGCACAGTATTAACAGGAATATTCACGATTTCTTCAATTATGTTCCTTTTAAGGTCTTGAATGGTTTTGGTTTATTTCTGAAAACTTTTAGTTTTAGGTAGCCCCACAAAAAAAATCGCAAGCTATTGGGTCTGGCGACCTTGTCGGCCAGACGATGTCTCCTCGTCTGGTTACATGTTGTGGAAACAATCTTTGCAAAGCATTTAATGTTATTTGCGTGGTGTGAGACGTACCACCATCCTGCTCAAACTATGTGTGATTGTTGTTTGGAAATCTGTTTAAATGATGACTCAAAAATTGGGTAATCATACCGACCGGTATAACGGACAGAGTTAATGGTAACAGCATTTATATCTTCAAAAAAGGAGGGTCCGATTATTCCCAGTGAAGATAATGCTCCACAATTACTAAATGGCATAAATTGACAGATAGTCTAAAAAAACTATACCTAGTTACGAAATTACAACATTATCAAAACTTCCCGTTCCCAGAGACCACTTTGTATACCTAAAGTTCGTATCAGCTAGCAACGTTGATAACAACATTACCAAATGTTAAAGAAAATTTCACTCAGTTTTTATTTAAACATTTACATTCTTCGGTTAGGCTCGAACTTAATTTTGTGAGTTACTTCAACACGAAGTTATTACACTTTAAAGTGAATATTTGGTTTGCAACGTCATTAAAAGTTTTTGTACTGTTTGAAAGTAATAAAGGATGTGGAAGAAGCTAATATGGGTAACTTTATTGTGTTTGTTTTTTGTTTTATTTACAAACTTTGTAGTTTTCAACCAGTTGAAAAACAAATTTCACGTACAAAATGGATTTCGAAAATTCAAATTACTTTTCGGTGAGTTTGTATAATGTGATTAAATTTTTCTTCTTACGTTATTAGTTTACGTATTCGTTGGCGAGCACATTGCCCTAATCGATTTCATAAAGTGTCTGCAACGACGAAAACTGCTAGATTCTGGCGATTACATCGTGATATCGGTCGACGACGAGATCTACGATCCGAATCGCAAAATTAAAATAATTCAAAGGGGTGAGTAAACATTGACAACATAATTATTTTATTCTTTTTCCAAAAAAATCACGCACGTCCATAGATTACCTCGATCCGTTTATTAGCGAGACTTGGGGCAACTCCAGCGATGTAATGGGATTTAGATCTGTTCTAAAGCTCACACCATCCCATCCAAGAAATCCGAATTACAAGTAAGTGGCAATTTTTTTTCTGATCCACTTTAAATGTTAGTTTTTGTAGAGTTATTTGCGAACGTATAAAGGCGATGTCCGCAAAACCGCCGTTTTGCGTGCCATATCATCATAAAATATTCGACAGCATATCCGTAATATAATTTGAACAGATTTAGGACGAGTAAACCTTTAGCATCCGAAACTTTTAGGTTCCCATTCAGGCCGCGTATTTATACGATGCTGTCATGATTTATGGAGAGCTTTAACTGAAGTTTTCGAGAACAACGAAGATCCTCGTAATGGAACTGCGATATTGAGAAAGATATTGAATCGTTCTTATCACTCAGTACAAGGAAACGACGTGAGTACATTATTAATAGTTTTATTTTTTAAATGAAAGTGGTAAAATAAAAAAACTTATTATGTTTCAGTTACTTAATGTCTATTTTCATTTAGTTATAATAAAATATTTTTGTTGTAATGAGTGTTTTTTTTTAAATTTTTGAAACACATTGTTTTCTTTGTTCAATACTTTATTATTAGTGGTTTTATGCTTTTAATTGTAATGTTTAGTCTGAAAACCACCACTTTCGCTTTTGTATGTAGCCATTTGCTTTTACTAAAATCATAGCATTATTAAATTCTTCCGCATCATATATCGTGAGACTTTAATTGCCGCTGCTACTAAAATTAAGACCTAAGTAGGGTAACATTAAAATTGTGGATGGGATTTCACAACGTCCATTTAGTATGTGCTCCTAAAAGCTACAAAGTATTACATTTATGTGAATAGCAAAATCATTAAAACACTAATCTGTGATTTGATTCCTTTATAATGAAAAGAAGATGTACACTCATGAAATTTAAAACTTGGACACCACAATTTCTGTAAACAAAAGTTTGCACATTGTGAAGCGGGCTTAAGGGTATCATTTACAATTCTAACAGCAGGTAGTCTCAGCAGGGGTTATCTTATAGATTTTTTTCTTTAAAGAATATATTTGAAGGTATCGCTAATTAAACACCATAGCTCGATTAATTATCGAATCAAAATTTTGTTTAGGAAATGTTTACAAAATAAAATTAGAAATAATTTTGATTTAAAAACGTCTACAAGCAATAACTTTTAAATTAAATCAAAAACTAAACATGGTTATTTGGGTTGACTGATTATTACTTATTTTTAAATAAATCTAACCTACTAATTATTGTAAGTTATTTAAAAAAATCATTAAACTCTCTATTCATAATATTTAGTCCTTACAAAATGTATATTTTATGACGTTTCATTTTTTCTGTAGTTAATATAAAAAGTGAAAATAAAAACTAAGGCAATTCTTATTGTCAACGTATATATTTAGTTTTTGACAAGAATTTATTACATAATTATAATTAAGATACCAAGTTATAGTTTAAAATTAAATGAAAACTTTTTTTTAAAATAAAGGTATTACTATATAAATAAATATAAGAAATCAATAATGGGTGTGACCTCCATTATTATTGATACATTCTTGGAGGCGTCTGCTCATTGACGCTATCAAGGTATCAATATAATTAATATTAATCGTTTCCCATGCGGTATCAATGGCTGCAATTAGTGCATTACGGTTTACTGGTATAAAATTTGGCCCTTGTTGTCTTCGGATAACAGCAAGTATTCGAGCCCAAACATTTTCGATAATGTTAAAATCTGGGCTTTTGCTGGCCAGGGTAACAGCTCCAAGTTATTTGCTTGTATCCAGTTGCGCACAACCTGCGAAGTATAGGGTCATCATATCCCGATAGTTAATTATCGAATGTTCCAAGAAAATATGTGTAAATAGTAAATGGAATCTACTAACGTAACGTTAAGTCGTTAATTATAGTTACATAACTCTCCTTTCATAAGATATAGTTCATATTAATATGCTTATTGTAAAGCTTCGTACACACCTGAACAACAAACCGAGGAACAAACAGAACAACGAACCGAACGGCAATCGGAACATTAATTTGGACGGTGCTACGTACGAATTTTAGAACAGATTCGCAAGTCCTGATTGTTCCACGAACGGTTTGCGGCGTTCCCGCAACTTGTCGGTTTTTCTCCGACATCAAAGAAAATGCGCGCGAATGCGTTTGCAGGTTTGGACGAATCTAAACAAAACGGCGAACAAACTTATGCGGAGAATTAAATTATTTATTTTTGTCCTCCCTTTTGTGGGTTTGTTGTGTTTAGGTAATATTATGGAGTTGACAGAAGAAAAATGTTTTAAATTAATCAGTGTTTAAGAATGCAAGAAAAATGATGTCCCTATTAGCATCATTTGGGCGGGAAATTTCCAAAATAAAAAAAGCGAAGTAAATTATAATTTTTACTCTTCTTTGTGCGTAAAAATTTGGTTGGCACTATCTTCTTGTTTTCCGCAATTTTCTCTTCTCAATAATAAATATATATGAACTGAAAACTACTGAAAATAATTATGGGAACAGCACAAACGTTCCGTTTGTTGTTCGGATTGTGGAAATCATAAAAGATCGTTTGTCGTTCTGTTTGACTTTCGGTTCGTTGTTATGTTTGTTGCTCGGTTTGTTGTTCAGGTGTGTACGAAGCTTTACAACTTAAGCAACAATTTTGGCGAATAAAGATTAGTTTGTGATGTAATATTAGAAACACAAATTTATATCATATCAAATTTATGACAACTTAAAACCAAGAACGTGTATGTTATTGCTAAGAAATTATTAAGGAAAAGCGCAATTGCAGTGTAAATATTTATAATTAGATATTTTCGAAAGTTTATAAGTCCTCTATTGTAATCTTAATACTTAAAAGAAAATCCTGTCCATTAGCATTATAAGGAAATGGCTTTTACTTTATGAATAAGTTTCAATAACAATAGAATATCCTTGCTTGTTTAATTTACTTCCTTTGAGTCATATTGCTCTAAGGGTTGTTACATTGGTCATTAGAAGTATGTAATAAATAAACAATTACCTACTGTTTGAGAAGGGGTAGTGTGAACCAATAAATAAAGTAAGAAATGTAAATTCCATTTTAGTTTAAAATTTCAAGTGTTGTGAAAATGCCACCTCATCTCGGTGCTGATTTGAAAGCGCGGATTGTTTCGGAATTAGCGGCGGGCCGTAGCGTGCGTGAAATTTCACGTATGTTAGATATACCAAAAAGCACCGTAGGGCATTACCGAGTAAAATGGAATCTTGAACACACTTTGGAAAGAGCCATCGGAAGTGGTAGACCTAAAGTATCTACACGTGCTCAAGATCTCGAGTTGTTTCATTACGTAACAGAACAACCATTTGCTACATACTCCAGGGCTATAGCAGATACACATTCCCGGATGCCGTATAACTGCACAAAAAGATTAAAGGAGATGGGAATAAAGAAGTATAATGCTGCTGCGAAAGAAGTTCTCAGTGACGAAAATATGAGACGTCGTCTGGAATTTGCAAGGCGATATGTGAACGAACCTTTGGAATTTTGGAATCGAGTGATTTTTAGCGACGAAAAACGTTCAATAGCCGCAACGATGGACCACTAAAAGTTTTTAGAATGGAAGGAACTCGTTACGAAAATAATCACATATGTCCTAAAAACGAAGTGGTTATTTTTCTGTGAATGTGTGGGTTGGGTTAGCGCGCGGGGTCCAGGAGTTTGTTGGGCTATCGATGGACGTCTTGATTCTGCTGCGTATTTAGATATTTTGGAAACTATTATGAAACCTTCAGTCGAAGTGTTTTATCCAGACGAAGATTATATTTTCCAACAAGTAAGTATTCTTATTTCACTATACTTTCTCCAAAAATAGTTCGGGATCTGTTGAATTAACATTTTCATAATGTATTTTTGTTGTTAAAGGACAACGCCCCTATTCATACTTCGCGGGTTGTGCGCAATTGGATACGAAAATAACTTGGAGCTGTTACCCTGGCCAGCAAAAGCCCAGATTTTAACATTATCGAAAATGTTTGGGCTCGAATACTTGCTGTTATCCGAAGACAACAAGGGCCAAATTTTATACCAACAAACCGTAATGCATTGATACCGCATGGGAAACGATTAATATTATTTATATTGATACATTGATAGCGTCAATGAGCAGACGCCTCCAAGAATGTATCAATAATCCTTCTATAAGATAACCCTCCTAACACTACCTGCTGTTAGAATTGTAAATGATACCCTTAAGCCCGCTTCACAATGTGCGAACTTTTGTTTACAGAAATTGTGATGTCCAAGTTTTAAATTTCATGAGTGTACAATATTTAACATAAAGTCAATTAAAATTCAGCTGTATATCTCATTATTGATGTTAAGTAATTACTTGCTCTTTAATATACTAATGATTGGTAATTAGACTTCTCAAAGGAAGAGCACCAAAAACCATTCAATTGTTTATTTAGGCAACGTTTCGTGTGCTAACGTGCCTGATGAAGTGTTTCGATATTGGACCATGTCAAAATGACAACCAAGTTTGTTCACAATCGTAAGACGCTTCATCACGGAGATAACTTTGAAACAAATAATCGAAAAGGAAAGGAAAAGAGTTAGGAGAAAATTAATATTATGAAGTAATTGTTTGTATTAATGTAGCACAAAACATAACTACTCTCTCTACTGTCAGTTATTCTGTTTACTCACTCCACAGCAACGGGAATACTTGCTTCCCAAGGAATACGGCGTCAAATCTACTACATGATATCGACCAATAGGAATCGGAGGTTGACTACACATAACTAGTTCATAGGTAGTTGGCGACACCTTTCTGGCAACTATATACGGTCCATCCCTTTTTTGTGCAAACTTTGATATGAAGCTCTTACTGGCTTTGCTCTACGTATGAGTTCGCACTAAGACTTTGTCTCCTTGTTTGATTGACAAATCTAGTCTGTTGTTATCAACCAATTTCTTGCGTGCTTCCTGTTTATTCTTCATGATTTCTTTGGCATAGCATAACGTAGATGCTAACTTGCTTAAGTAAGGCGTTATGCGTGGCACAAAGTTCTCAACCTCTACCACTTGTGGAAGATCATATATACAATCTTGCGGAGCACTGCAGTTGTTACCAAATATAAGATAAGGCTGGCGTATGCTCTGTGGACTCTGTAACAGTTAAATTCATAGCGAATCCGATACTGGCAATGTATTTTTCCTAGTCATTATGTTGTCCCTGAACCAAAATAGAGAGCTGCGTCTTTAAATCTAGGTTCTTTTGCTCAACAGGATTAGTTTCAGCATGATACAATGGTGTAAAAAGTGTTTTAATTTCAAAGCAAACTGAATACCGTTGTCAGATATTAACTTGCGGGCTGTCCTGTAGCGCAAAAATTCCTCTTCAATCAGCAGTCAGTACATTCCTCAGCAGTTGCAGACTGTAAAGCAAATAATTTCATCTATTTTGACGTAAGGTCCTCAACGATTAGTATCCATTTATTTCCATTAGGTGTCTCAGCAAAGGCCCAAACAAGTCGACGGCTAGAACCTCAAATCTTTGAGAACCCGCATTTGCATAAATCCTGCTGGTTTTAAATTACTCGCTGTGTACGTTTGGCAATCTATACATTGTTTAATATACTTCGTAACATAGTTCTTCATTCCCGTGAAATAGAACTTGGACGATATTCTCTGAATCGTGCGATCTACACAATAGTGGCTGTCAGTGTCTGCATCATGGTACTGCTTTATGGTCTCTTCTTGATAAGAGTTTGGAATTACCAGTTGAGGTTCTTCACTATTGTAAATCCGCTCTCGGACCATCTGATCGCATCCTCTGGATTTTCACCTTCTAGGACGTCTATTATGTTTTTTAGCTCTTGGTCCTCTAGTTGTTTTGTTTCGAACTCTTCGCAGCCAATGCTGGAAAAAACAACGGATACAAGGTTAACATCTAACGTTGCTTGGGCAGAATAAAATTAGATGAGTAGAATTTTTTTAAAGCACAACTCGCGTCTTTGGCCCAATCTTTATTTTCTTCTCTACCAGCATAATAACTTGTTTTGTTATATATATTTAATAGTCTATTTGGGTTGGTAGTATTCTAATTGTTTTCCTTCAGTTTAATTTTGATAAAATTCTACATTAACTTAAATTTACTAATTCTTACACTACATAACTTTTTCTTAAAGCTCGTAAAACTGAAATCGCATTCATTTAGCGCTAACTACCTTAAATACATCCCGATTTTAGTATGAAAAAATCAAATCAGTATAACATTTTCTTACCGAATAACCGTCGATCATTAATTTTTCTTTGTCGCAATTTTTAGAAAATCCCTCGGTTAAAAATTAAATAAGTTTGAAATTAATAACTGAGGTGCGGAGACTAACGAAGACAAAATAACACTTTTAGCAGTTATATATATATATTTGATGATTTTTATTATTTTAAATAAGGTTAATTGGAAAATTATTATCAAATACTTATGATCAATGAAGATAAGTATGGTACAACGACAGAAAAATATGACATTGACGGTATAGTGAATAAATTTATGTAAGTTAAAGAAAATATCAATAGATGACGGTGTAATAGTAAAAACCGCTAGAAAACACCTACTTTTCGGCAGCTTTTAAGTAGATCTTAAAAGTTCACTTTTGTGTTAGGATTGCCTAAAAATATTATTTCGTAATTATGGAGGAATAAATTCTGTATTAAATAAATGTTATTTTTGCAGGTATACATTGATAGCAACGGAGACGCAGAAGGAAATTTTACAGTAGTTGCTTTGCTTGACGACACGGAAATGAACGGTACCATAGGAATGAGTATGCAACCTGTTGGTTACTTTCAGTACCATTTAAACGGGAGCAACTTGCCAACAACACTGCCAGTTGACTTAACCGTTCATTTGTTTGAACACAAAAAAGTATACCATTTTTTTAGGAATTCAAGTATTTGAACTCATCCAAGCCCATACAATGGGTGGGTGGCAAAGTTCCCATGGCCGACCAAATGCGGATTTTACGGAGAAAATGTATATATAAGACAGATTGGAAACTGGTAGCAATTATTTCTTTCTCGTCAATTGTAGTGTGCGTTGCAATTCTTTTTATTGTGAAGTAGGTTGTACATGTAATAATAATCGTGTGCTTTGTTTTAATTTCCAATTATGTACTTTGTGTTAAAACAAACCCAATAACTTAACATAAGGTTGTTGCGTTTTGAGACAGTTTATTCACTAACTTTAGGCAGGCAGAACAAAATCTTTCAAAAATTATTCCTTCCTAATTTCTAAATACAAAGACATATAATACACCATATACACACTATTACTAAAAAAATCATTCCCGTATTCTTTTAATTACAATTTCTAAAAAAATTTTGCTGTCATGTATGTAACTACGAGTACTTAACAAAAGGTGCATGCTTTGTTGGTTAATTATAATTTTATTCTATTTTACTGTTTGACAAATTTTAATTTTGAATCATTTCAGGCATTATCGATATGAACAAAAACTGGCTTGTCTTTTGTGGAAAATTGACATGAAAGACGTAATCATAATTCCAACTGAAACCACCGAAGCACCATCCAAACACAAAAGCATGGTACGATTACCTATTGCTTCAATAATGTATGTTGTTTTGTTTTACCGTTACAGATTCAAGTATGTAGACACAGTGTTTTTCACGCACCCACTGGCAGTGTTAGTGAAATGATAGAAACAACTCCAAAACGAGCTTATACCAAAATAGGCCTTTATAAGGGTAACATAGTGGCCATAAAACTAATACATAAGAAATCAATAGATTTGACGAGATCAATTAGAAAAGAACTTAAGCAGATTGTGTTCAAAATTTAAAAAAAATAAAATTTATAACTAAAAAAAATTTTTTTAGATTAGGGAGGTTCGCCATGAAAATCTCATTCCATTTATTGGGGCGAGTGTGGAACACAGTAATGTAGCTGTTCTCACCACATACTGTGCCCAGAGGAAGTTTAGAAGATGTGTTGCATAACGACGACTTACATCTTGACAATATGTTTATCTCATCCTTAGTTTCTGACATTCTTAAAGTAAAGGGTTAAAAACATTATTACTAGAGCTATAATTGCGATAATTTTAGGGAATGATTTACTTGCACGACAGCGAAGTAATATCTCATGGTAATCTGCGGTCTAGTAACTGTTTAATAGACAGTAGATGGGTTTTGCAAATCACCGATTTCGGCCTTCACGAATTTAAAGGTAATTCTTTAAAAATTTTAATTATTTCCTGAAGTTTCTATTTCCCAGCTGGACAAGACTATCCAGAATGGAAAGAAAAAAGAATCACAGCGATCTCTTTGGAGATCACCAGAATTACTTCGGTTGTCCTCACCTCCAACTCGAGGTACCCAAAAAGGGGACGTTTATTCATTTGCTATAGTTCTATACGAAATTTTGGGAAGAAGCGGCCCGTGGGGAAAACAAACCTAACCAACATCGGTGAGGTTTAAGTGTGTATCTCCGTTGTTTTTTAATTACTTCTTAGATTTATAGTCTTAAGCTTTTTGTGTCTTATAAATAACTAGATTAAAATTTATATATGCTAGACCTATGGCAAACGGAGACGCTCCTGGCCCCGCCCCTGAATGGAAATATCCGGTTTTCGGATTTTTTCCGTTGGTTTGAAGGCAAGACCCATCGATATGTCAAATTTAAAGTCTCTACGACGCACACTGGGGCAAAGGAGCTTTAAAGTTGGCATCAAATCAAAAAATAATGTCCACATGAACACTGGATGTTATAATATTTGTAAATTACATAGTATTGTGCATAACAAATGCGCACACTCACAGATTTTAAACGTTATCTTTCACCCATTGCCTCAGTCAGTTCTACTTGCGCGCTGAAAGCAATCGTGGTGTTTCTGTGTATAATCAGTTTTAATCGCTTGTTGTCTGTCTAATCAACATTAATTTATAATTTGCAGTTATGGAACCGTCAAGTTCAGGTACGTTTTAACAATTGTGATTATAATTTGTTGGGTAAAATAACAAAATATCCAACAATACTTCTCGCATTAATAACCACCCTTAATAGTTATTTTCCTACCAAGTGTCGAAAGTAGCAAATATCGTGTCTAGATCTACTCGTGCTCCGCTTCGTTCTGAACTCGTGTCTCTATAAACACACGCACGATATTTGCACTTTCGCACAAGTTAGGAAAAATATTTTTTAGACGGTGTGAACAACATAACTGAAACTAATTATTAATTTTCAATTCCATGGGAGACAAATTCCTCTATAATCTGGATACCTTAATCTGTTGCTATGGTCATGTTATTTATTATTTTTAATTGTTTCTTATTCTTGCTGTGAATTTCTGAATTTCTAAAAAGTGTGTTATCTCCTCTAAACTGTAAACGATAAAATATTGGTAGTGATCTGTAAACTCTGTAATATGGATAATGATGAAGATAGTATTTTGGAAGCAGCAAATGAAATCAACCTCAAGTTGTTGCCTCTTAAATCCCGGCAACGCTATGAGAAAGCAAGTTTATGGAGTGGCGAAAGCAAAACAGGGTAAATTTTTCGTTTTCGCAAAACGTCCTGCTTGCGTATTTTGGAGAGCTGTCGAAAAAAATTGCCCCAAGCACATTATGGACGCAATTTTCTATGATAAGAAGCACGCTTATTGTTTACCAGAATACTAATATTAGTCAATATCCCAAATTGAAGGCCTTTCTGAAAAGAATGTCGCAAGGATACAAACCGAAAAAATTGAAAACTTTAACTGCTGAAGAAGTTAATAAATTCATAAAAGAAGCGTTAGACGGCAAATATTTGTTAGAGAAAGTAAGTACATCTCTATAAACAAAAACCCTTCATCAATTGAAGTTTCAATTTTAGGTAATTTTGGTGTTCGGAATTAGTGGAGCCATGCGAAGAAACCAATTGGTCCAATTAAAAATTGACAATTTAACTGATGTCGGTTCGACCGTAATTGTAAAACTAGGTGACACCAAAAATAAAAAGGATCGTGTTTTCACGATAGTTGACGAGTTTTACGGTATCTATCGCAATTATGCTGCTCTTCGACCACCAAATACGTCTGAACGTCGCTTTTTTAATTATCAGCAAGCCAAATGCACTAAACAGCCGGTTGGAATTAACAAGATAGGTAGCATCCCAAAATTGATTGCTACCTACCTTGGTTTAGAGGAACCCGCATCTTACACGAGCCACTGTATGAGGCGATCATCTTCCACCATTTTTGTGGATGCTGGTGCTACGATTGAACATCTGAAACGCCACGGTGGATGGGATTCTTCATCAGTGGCGGAAGGTTACATAGCAGAGCCTATTGGGCACAAAATGAAAGTTGCTAAAACAATCACTGCGGCCGTTAAAAATTCGTCAGAAACTTTGACAGAAACTAATCCAATTACTGATAACTTGAACAATGAAGCAGAATCATCTATCATGACAACTTGGCAAAAATGTTTGAAAATTCAAATAAAAAAGTAATACATTTCAATAACTGCAGATTTAATAATGTAACTTTCTAGTTGTATTAATAAAGATTTCATTCAAATAATAATTGTGCACAATTATTTAAATCCTAATAACCCGAATTTGTCTATAAACTATAAAACTAGAAAATTGACGATCGGAATAGGACTTCATCCATTGGCCGAATTTATATCATGCACCGTGAATGATATGAATTATTTCCACACTGGTCAGTGATATTTTGAAGTTTTGATCTCAAGTTGCTACTTTGATATGTGTCCCTTTCGTGACAAGCCGTCTAAAAAATTGTTTTACAGTTTTATACAAAAAATATGAAATAAAATTTATAAAAAATGTAATACATATAACGTTTATTTAAATTACTTGTACTTCCCCCATGGCAAATGTTTACCTTTACATACCTTCCACCAATGACTTTGTGTGTAGGTTCATTCTACGCGTTTTTAAAAGACGAACAACTTTTTCCTTAGCCAAAAGTGTCGTTATGCCTAACAATTATTAATCAGACTCTAGTTAGGTTCAAATCTCAATTCAAGTTACAATGGATAAAAGATTGTAGGACCGAGGAAAGATTTCTTCAAAATAACGAAAACTGGTTAAATACGTCAATTTTATTTCTTCAACGTAAAACAAGACGTGGTCGCTCTGAAACTTCTTTTACATCTAGTCCTGAACGGACTAACCGACAGAAAACCAGCGAATTAAGAAAAGCGACTCCTCTTGATGTTTTAACTTATGCCACTCAGATGAGTTTGAGATCATCCGGTAAAATTGAGGCATCAAAAGTGGTCCATAAAATTACAACGTGTGACGGGATTATTTCATAAATAATTAATTTATTGAGCAATTTTTTCCCTACAGTATACGCCGCCGTGTTTACACTATTGCGTCTGAATATGCATTCTTATATTGGGTAGTTTGGGGGATCTTACCTGTTTAAAGTTGTCGGTTCCGAATTGGTACCCGTGTATCTGCAAAAGTTACACTTATTTTTCTCGCAAAGATTATACGTTCTTTTCCTATTGAATCTTTGTTGTGAAAGGGTGTACTTGGAAAATGCTGTCTAAAAGTTGAACAATTGGACATGTGCTCTGTAATAGCGATTGAAGTAAAATCGTCTCATTCTAATTAGGGAATAAATCTTCAAATTCTGGTTCCAGTGTAAGTAGCTTTCTTTTTTTTTTCTTTCTTTGTTTTAATAAAATATTTGTGCTTATGCGTTCTATTAATTGTAGGCACTTTTTTGTTTGTTTTGGCGTTTTGGTCTTTCGATTTATTTGGTCAATGGCTGTTTAGTGATGGTATATACAAAAATTACTTGGAAATTCAGAACTTAATAAACTATAATTAAATGTTTAATCAACTTTCCTGGCAGCCATCGTCGGTTCAAGGCCACTATTCAAGATAAGCCGTATATCTAATCCTTTGTGCCGCCCAGCAACTGTTATCATTAGAGTCCATGTTGGCCGTCCTTTTCTTCGTTGGATACTTAAATACTAGGTTTGAGTACGAGAGCTGTTATCTCTACCGATTGACTGTCGAACACTAAAGACTTTCTGGTTACACGAACTAAGTTACTTTTTATGCATGTCAATTATATATTTTGTCGCGTTATATCTATGTGTATCGTGGTTGAGCGTTTAACAACGTACCTTGCTTATTAAATAATTATGTATACTTGAAGGATCCTTTAAGTACAATTAATTCTATACTCTTTGAACTTATTTAAATAATCGGCCACGGTCCGGTACTCGTCGTAATTTTCAATTCACCTACGACCATTTCCGACTAAGACGAGCTGCCGGGGCAGCACTGCTATATATTGATTTTATTTGTTTACAAATAAACCGTAACAAACGAGTCCAAACCTAGCAACCAAATCAATGAAAGCCTACAAAAAGTCTGTTGAATTAGAAACACAAATGCTGTCAGGAGAAGATGCGTTAACAATGTTAATCGATGGTAAATTATCTCGCCATCAGTACGAAATAATTAGAAAAAAGGCCCCAGAGAAATTTCCATCATATAAAATTGTACAAACGGCAAAGAAAAAGTGTTATCCAAAACTTGAGCATATTTTGCTTTTACTTTTGGAAAGGTCAACTTGCAAGCATTACTTGACCACACAGTCGAAAGGTTATTGCTTGTACAGCAATATGTAGTGGAGACACTAAAAGATGAAAAACTGGACGATATGACATGATAGAAAATGTTCATACCAGTATGACAAGAATCAACCATAGACAAGTTACGGTGAGTCATAAACTAATATTTTCGATGATTGATGGTAAAGTCTGCAATACTTTGACATACACAACATCGACACAAAAATGTTATATATGTTGGGCCACACCAAAATTGTTCAACAATGTTGATGAAATGTTAATAACAATCAAAAATTTGCAATTCGGTCTTTCAATACTACATGGTTGGATAAGATTTTTTGAATTTTTGTTGCATCTATCTTACAAACTACCAATTAAAAAATGGCAGGCAAGAGGCAGCGATAACCAAGCTGTGGCTGAAAATAAAAGTAGAATTCAAAAAGAATTCAAAGATTTCTTCGTTCTGATAGTGGATAAGCCCAAGCCAGGATTTGGCAGTACTAATGATGACAACACGGCAAGGAGATTTTTTGAAAACTCGGAAATATCAGAAATTACAAAAATTGATGTTGAGTTCATAAAAAAAAATGCATATCATATTAATCGTTGTGGTTTCAGGACATGAGATTGATATTGAAAAATTTAGACATTTTGGTCATAGTACTACGAGATATTTTATAGAGAAATATCTATAGTACTGTATACCACCCACTCTCCATAAATATTTTATTCATGGCTCTGAAATTATTTCATCTGTTTTGCTGTCTGTAGGACAATTAACAGAGGAAGCGCGGAACAAAGACTTCAAGAGACATCAGGAACACAACTCTAGGAAATGCAGTAGAAGAAGTTAAATAAAGATGTTTTTTCAATTGAGTGTAATAAAATTTTTTTTTAAATAAATTAAAAATTTAAAAAAAAAAAATTATAAAAAAAAAAAAAAATAAAAAATAAAAAAAAAAAAAAAAAAAAAAAAAAAAAAAAAAATAAAAAAAACCAAAAAAAAAAAAAAAAAAAAAAAAAAAAAAAAAAAAAAAAAAAAAAAAAAAAAAAAAAAAAAAAAAAAAAAAAAAAAAAAAAAAAAAAAAAAAAAAAAAAAAAAAAAAAAAAAAAAAAAAATTATTACACGCATAAGCGTTGAATAATATTTTAGCAGCGCACTCTATATAAGTTACTATATTCAGCAAAAGAAATTTCTTACATTTACTAGAATAAAAAAAGCAATTAGGAAAAAGATTAAATTCGTTATATAAAGGGGTCTCTCGTTAAACAATAGACTGCTTATACAACTAATTTAATAATATACTATTTAAACTTTTTTTGTGCTTAGTTCTGATTCCATAATAATCAGCAAAAGGACATTACCTAAGAAAACGTTTAACACTTACCTACGGAGGCATTAGAATTGTTAACTTGTCCTTCTCTCGATAATGTTCGAATAGCAACTGCGAATGAAAGCGAATGTGTAGACGTAACTGACAATGATGATAATAGTGAAAAAACTATTAACAATTTATTGATTTATGTATTTTGTATTGCTCTTTTATTTTTTTTTTTGTTTTTTAATTTTCATAGCTATAATCAGTAGTAATTTTATTGGCAAGAAGTCTTAATATTACATATGTTTCTTAAAATATTACTTTTATTATGTGTTTCATTTACCTCTAATCACTTTTGCTTTACTTTTTTTTTAATCGCTGACTAAATCGAGCCGTATATGATTTGATGCCAACTTTAAAATTATCTTGCAACGTCTGAACGTACCCGTTTAATTTCGGAGACAAGTATGAAGAAAATAGGCGTTTTATTATATAGAATATGGGTTAAAGCCGGTCTGCAAAACTAAATGTATACAATCACAGTTACCGACACCAAGAGTTATATTTTAGTTAACAAACGTTGATACCTGGGATGGATTGTCATGATACCGTGGGAATAACTTTTATTTAAAATCTTTTGCTAACTTGCAGACATCATCGAACGAGTTAAACACGAAAATTCCGACTGTCCTTTTCGGCCACCATTAGATGAATTAGACGTTGATAATTATGTTAAGAAATGTATGCGCGAATGTTGGAACGAAGATTCGGATCAAAGACCAGATATAAGATTTGTTAGATCTCGGCTCAAGGAGATGCAGGTACCATTGGTTTTGCATTTGACTGAGTAACAGTTAAATTTGTTTTATTTAGGCTGGTCTTAAACCTAACATATTTGATAACATGTTGGCTATTATGGAAAAGTACGCGTACAATTTAGAAGGTTTGGTTCAAGAGCGAACAAATCAATTGACTGAAGAAAAGAAAAAAACGGATGCTCTTTTACACCGGATGTTACCAAAGTATTGTGGTTTGTGCCGTTTATGCGCGCTAAATGATTTTTTTGTAGGACTGTTGCGGAAGCATTAAAGCGCGGCGATTGCGTTGAAGCTGAAACGTTTGATTGTGTGACTATTTATTTCAGCGATATTGTTGGATTTACTGAGCTGTCGGCGGTGAGCACTCCTCTTCAAGTAATTGATCTCTTAAATGACTTATACTCGTGTTTCGACTCAATTATCTCTCATTACGATGTGTATAGGTACTAAAACTCAATGTTTGAGATAAAGTTTAATTTGCATATTTTAGGTAGAAACAATTGGTGATGCTTATATGGTTGTGAGCGGCTTGCCAATACGTAATGGTAAAAGACACGCTGGAGAGATTGCGTCAATGGCCATACATTTATTGAGTAAGATTAAAAAATTTGAGATCAAACACCGCGCTGGTGAACTACTGCAACTACGCATTGGTATACACTCTGGGAAATGCGTGGCAGGTGTAGTTGGACACAAAATGCCGAGGTACTGTTTATTCGGAGATACTGTTAACACAGCTTCGCGAATGGAAAGTTCCGGATGCGCTTTTAAAATTCACATTTCTCACGCAACACATATTCTTCTTCAAAACTTGGGCGGATACGAATGTGAAGAAAGAGGCTTAATACCCATTAAAGTAAGTGAAAATTAAGCAACGAATCCGTAAAGTCAAATTTTTCTAGGGAAAAGGAGAAATGCGCACGTATTGGTTAATTAGTGAAAATCCCACTCTGAGATTAGCACGCATTCGTGAAGAACTACTTGATTCCTCTTTGTTTAGCAGCATCAGTTCCGAACGTAAGTTGTAGGCATTTTTAGGTTTACGGTTAATAGTTCTTCAAAGGTCTTAGCGAGACTCCCGACTTACTGCGCAGGCCTGGCACTCAAATTTTTTCAGGTGATTTTCATTTGTTAGCAAGTACCTCGCAATCGTACTATCCACTGACGGAACTGCATTTACGGGCACGAAGAGCCTGTTCAACCTATAACAGTCAAGTAAGTATTTAACTACTCACAACAAAAGACAAAAAGTAATTTCTTTGTAGGATTTAAACAGGCCGTATACTCACGTAAATGCAAGTTTGATCAAACATTTTAATCCTGTCGTTCATCGAGGACCAAAGTCTGCACCAGTCGTAACCTTTGCTCATTTGGAACAACACTTATAATTATGAACACTTTATCTTAATAATGTTCGCACATCATAACGAATTAAGATGCTCAAAGTTTGTATACATACGTCAATTTTATCGTATATCGTTTACCGTGAATGTGATGTGACATCATATAGTCAACAATAATGTTGTGAAACATTTTGCTATATCATCAAAATACTTTTTGTAACATATTTCAAATTGTTGAAAAAATTATATTTAATAAATGTTTATATTTATTGTTATACCTTATTTCTTATTTGCTTGAAAAATGTTTACCATTGTGGAACATTTTTGAAACTTTTACTTCTTTATAAGTAATTTCAGATTTACCCGTACGTTTTATGCAGTTAGTATACAGGGTGTGCCATTAGTGGCACGCTAGTTCATAGCTCCCATATTATCCAAAATACAAAAAGTTGCTTTAAATGACCTTGGTCATAACTTAAAAATATTTTGCTCTAAGTGTGCGTCACTATAAGCTAGGTACAGGACCGTACTCGTTTTTTTTTAAATAGAACAGCTTGTATATTACTTTTATATTCAAACTCTGAATTATGTTTGAGATATATACAATACAAAATTCAGTTACGTCAAAAGCTAACACAAAGAGATTTTCAAAATAAAGTTGAGTTTTGTCAGTGGGTTCTGAACAAAATAAACACCGGTGCTAATTTTTTTTATTTGGTGTTATTTTCCAATGAGGCTACTTTTCATAATAACGGTTGTGTACACAGACACAACTTACACTATTACGACAACGTTAATCTACATTTTGTGCGAACTATAGACCACCAACATCCATAGTCAATTAATGTGTAGGGTGGCATTTTGGGAGATTACGTGATTGGTCCGTATTTTTTTGAACGATATTTAAATGCTTGCAAGCATCGTCACTTTTAAATGACCTACTAGAAAATATACTCTTAAACATCTCTTAACCTGTATAGGTGCTGTGACTTTTTTAATAGTTTGTAGCCATTTTAGTTTAAATTATCATAGTTCCAGGTTTCAAGTGAAAGTATTTCTACATTCATTGCAATATCTATGAAACTCCACTATCAGATCCTCCTCAAAATTTCTATCCATATAATAAATAAATTTAAAATTTTATTTTATACAATATTGAAACTATTTACACTTTGCAATATTAAATAATATTTAAGATCTTTTATATTTATTTAAGGTCTTCACTAAACGCTTCATCTGAGTGAACAAACTTTTTGATATCTTGAACAAAATCTTCTAATTCCACATCTGATAGTAAATCTATACAAATTTCGAAAATCGTCCAGTTAGCGCCGTCCAATGCTCATATAAGTTTTTTTATCAAACCTTGAATTTGTGCATAATTAGTGTAAATTTGTGTATTCAATTTTAGAATATTGCACTTTTAGTGTTTTAAACAATGAATAACTTTGTATAGGGGCAGTAACTCGACTCCAGCGCCGCAACATGGTCCTACCACAATAAACAGTACCTCAAATTATAAGTCTTAGTTTGTTCAAATATTTTCAAAATTTGCGGGTTCCCCAAATTATCTATTTCTCAAATTGTTAATTCATATCAAGATGACCCCTCAAATAGTCCAGTATGCAGAGTCCAATTTTACCCGAAATCCAAGAATCAGTAGTAGCAGCATGAAATTAGGCATATAACTTCCTGATACCACGTATAATAATAAAAAATGGTTTAACCAAAAGGGGAAATTGACGACCAAAGATCTGAACTGTTCTGTAATGATAAAGAGAAGAGGAAGAATATTTTATGGGTTTATATTTTTGACTCAGTTAGTTATGGATGAACATAATGATAGTTATGATGAAAGCAATCAAAAATTATATGGCAAAAAAGTAAACAATTTGAAAGCAATATCTCCTTAACATACCTATTTTATTCATAGTTCTCTTTTAAAACGCCATTATGAAGATGAAATTTATTTATTTATTTGTATGGTAATAAATATGAAATAAAATTGTATAACAATCAAAAGTACATTGGAAATACAGAAAATTAAAAAAATTGTAACGGTTGCAGTTTACAAACATAAGAAATAAAAAAATAAAGTTACTGCTCTAGCGATACAACCTGGAAAAAAAACAATAATATTTGACTCAAAATAGCGCATTAAATTAGTGGAAGATTTCGTATTTGTAAGCGTTAACACAGCAGTGTCCGGCTTAGTCGGTGAATTGGGGAGGTTATTGAGGGAACTGAAAAAAATAAACTGCTGCGTAACGAGGCACTACATGCTGGGTAACCGAGAGAAATAAAACCGACCAACAGGAATTCAATAGATTTTACTTAAGGTCTACTACGCTACAACGAACACAAAACAGAGAGACAAAAGGCATGTAAATATAGCAAATACAATTTAAAATATTAGAAGAATCTGGGAGAAGTGAGAGATTCTGTCCCATGAAACTTGCGTGCATTAGCAACAACAAAATAATTAGAGTTCGCAATTAAGTACCAAAAACGCCTTTTGTTTTAGCTTCATCCACTTTAATTACAGCGCCCCAGCTCTGAGGAGTTAGTGAAAACAAAACCAAGCGTCGGTAGATGAAGACTACCCCAAATAACAATTTGCTTATACACTAAGGATTCAAACCGTTTAATGTCACGAGTACTTGAGTTCCGAACGCATGCAAAGTGAATAGGTTCCTTAAACAATAAACATAGCTGTGTACTGATGCATGTAGTTCTGATAAGGACAGTTCTTGCTAACGACAGCCAGTTGACAGCTATTAGAAGATCGGTAGGATTTCTTTGAAGAGGATGAGACAACAAAGCTCTGGAAGCCGATCGTTTCCTTTGAAATAGCAGGAACGCAGCGGGAGCGACCATCAACCGGTGGAGTACAAACGGCCGTTGCAGCTCCGCGGTAGTCGACACTGTGGTAGTCGGCACGTTTTGTATAGCAAAGATTCCCATTCGCTCGTTTCAGCGCTTCCAGAAACTATCCAGACAGTAAGATATGAGTAGAGTATAAGGTCAAGACACGTGTTAAAGCATACGTTGTAATTAGCAATCAACACAACCACGAGACAACAACAAAAATAGCAAAAAAAAACACTTACGGCAAAATCGGTCGGATTTATATTTCCCCACTAATTTAATTTGGAATTATTGAAGTCACATTAATATTTTACGTGTATTTATTACTTTCGTGAAGCGCCGACAACCGCCCAATAGAAAAAAAGAAATTCACAAGATGTCCGCCCGTCGTTTCAATTAATATTGAGAATAAATCGATTCACCAATGAGAAAAATCGTAACATGCGCGGTAAATTTGATTTTCGTCGCAACGTGCAACTCTCGCAATCTACGTAAATTTTAATATTTTTAATATATGGTAAATTTTAGTATAAAAATATTAAAACAAATTCAAATATCTTTTTCATGTATTTTTGGGTTATGTGCATTCTAAACCAGTTTTGTGACACGAGCAAGCTTTTCCAACACACCCTTTCGTACATTGACAAAAATCATTTTCAAGAGTTTTTCTGGACCAGGTTGCTGCATCATCTTGGTTGTCTTTACCAGACCACCCACAATCTTTCGGGGTCAAAGAATCATTGGATAACCACTATTGAACCTGAAAATATACTCTGCAAAAGTGCTGTCTCGCTGCATCATATGTTGCTGGCAAAGTGGTCAAGTTGACTGCATGCTGTTTTAACACAACCTTGGTAAATGATATGTAACGATAATTATCAATATCTATTTCTAAACTTGAAGAATTGTATAAAGCTAACAAAGCAATAGACCCTAGTTCAACAATTTTTTGTTGAGTTTAATTTGGTTTTCTGAAAACCTCTTCAGCCTCTTTCACAACCTGTAAATGCGTGAATGAATAAGAGATTCTTTCGACAATAAAGATATTCAGAAAGACTTCTAGATAAACAGTATATTTTCTTGTTATTTCTTTTGGGCAATATTTGGAAATATTTTTTGGGCTGGTCACCTGGGTTAAAGCTGACAGAAGCACGAGGACATCGATATCTTCTGATACAATTACAGTCGTTTTCTCGCACTTCCTTAATGCAGACTTTTCGATCTGCATCATCTGCTGATTGCTTGACATCGATTCCACTAGTCTGTAAAAAAGGTGTAAGGATGATATGAATCTGCTCTTACTGAAATTGTTTGATTTTTTCTAAGGCTTATTCACTATTCCATTACGTTTAATTTGAATATCGGAGCAATAATTTTTGTGCCTCACCGAAGTCGTACGCTCGACTTTATAGACAGATGATTCTAATCATACCTATCGAAGACTACAGTATCATCAGAAGAGAAAAGTTTTTCAAGTATTTAACATAGCTGTTAAAAATGTCTTAAAAAACCACTCTTTGATTCCAAAGGACATGATGGAGGAGTATTCCTCCATCTACAATGAAAATGTCATGTGCTTCTTTCGGTTGGATAATTTCCTTCTGGAAAATGTGGAACAATGCTGTTTTTTGCATCTCTCCATTTTGAAACCATGAAAGTAAATAAAGAGCCAATTCAAACTTCAAATCCCCATCCGATTCTTTAGTGACCCACATTCTTTAAAAGAAAAGTGTTGGATCAACTGTAGCTGCATCATTATTGATTTTGATAGAATTTGTCATAACAGAAAGTGGTTTAAGACTATCTGCCTTTTTGAAGGCTTTTCATCTCTACTTCTTAGGCATTGCAGCAATGTATGTCTTTGCTTCCAGTTAACCCAGTTGATAGAGATATTAAAGCTGGGGTATGAGAGAACGGATCGTGGGACTCAAACCATTTTTTAGTCTTTTGGAGGTCATCAACGTCTCGCCGTTTACGAGACTCCCGGGCATTAACGCGCTGATCACTTGTATTGAACTGGATAGAACAAAAATCCTTTATTGCTCTACATACGTCATGAAAATACGGAATGGTCTGAAGAAAGTTATCGGTAGTATTGTTGTCAAAACCCCAATAAGTCTTCCGGTTACTTTAAGGATTCTCGTAAGATCCTGTTTTATTGTTATGTCTGTGAAATTTCCTGACCAAAACTTATCAGTCGGTCTAACAATGCAGTAACTTTTCTTGATGAAATTATCAAATTCAATAATCGTGCACTGTTCAGCTTCCGTTGGGCTATCCTTTTGAGACAGAAACTCCATCCTTTTGATATAAGTGTTCATTTCTTGGATATACATGTTGGCGCATTTTGGATAATGATAATCACCAATAGCATGGAAGACCGGTAGCAACGGTTTAATAAAACTCAATTGAGATCTAAGATCTCTAATTTTTCCAGCCCCAGGAAACATTTTGCGCATATACTAGATCCACAACTTTAAAGTTTTATCACGTTTCTCTATCTCACATATTTTTTACCAGAGTCAAGTACACTTTAGTGTATGCCTTCCACACAACCCGCGAGTAAGCATACTCGTGCATCCTTTTTCACTGAATTTTTCACTCAACATTTGCTTAAGATATTTTGTAAGCTACTACCATCCAGTATAAAACCAATGAATCCAAGATATAACATCAGAAGGTAAAAGCCACCGAGACGAGGAATAATGTCGTACACCCTATTTGATTCTTTACAGGATTTGTATATTTCTATTACTTTTTGATACAGCGGTTGATAAAACGTTACGAAACAAGTTTTTAACTATTTTTTAATATTTTTAAAGAAAAATTTAAGATGGATTTACATCAATTTTTAATTTAAATGTAAATATTTCCATAAACGAAGATTTTTCCAAAAGTGACAATTTTCAATTCCACACCGTAGCTCAAATACTACGAGGGTTAGGAGAAATATTGCATTTTTTGTTTCATGAAAAAGCCAACTATTGCGAGAACCGCAACTTTCTATCTCCACTTATAATGGAGAAACCCCATAAAACACATGACACCCTGTACATTCAAAATATCGTTAAAGGACTCCAACTTAGTCCCTGAAATTACCACACTTATGTAACGTCAATAACAACGAATGACCAGAAAATAAGCCAGGGACGTGAATTGGCAAAGTATTTGGTAACAAATACACTAGAAACCAATGCAGTTCAATGACATCGACATCTTGCGCATATAAATTATGGCGGTATATGTAAAATGTGAGATGACATAGTGGATGGTATTAAATTCAATGGAGGTGCAGATAAAGCCCGAAATTAAGTTGGCTTTTGTGGAGGGTAAACAGACCAGATTACAAATCAATGAATCTAATAGATTTAATTTATTATGATTAGGGTTTTGCCAAGTTTACATCATTTGGGGAAGCCAAATATACACTTACCTATACTGATAATTATTAGCTTTTGTTTTCCACAAATCCAAGAATCAGATGTTCAAAGATTTTAAGACACGTGTTGAGACATTCACTAAAAAAAATTCAAGGCAATCCGTATCGACCATTGCAACAATGAGCAAATAGAACTCAACTAGTCAAACAAGTTAAGTGCATAATTTTTTATGCTGAACTCGACCAGTATCGTTGGGCCAAAGTGACAAGCATGGCCGCTTATGTAATAAATTGATGTGTCAACTTAGCAATTGACAAAAAATACTGGAAAAAGTATGGAACTGGCAAAGTCACAATCAGTCAAGACCGTAGAGTTGTTGGAAGTACCAATAGAGTCGAGACACATTGCATTCCGAGT
Organism: Abscondita cerata; assembly: GCA_030710515.1. Classification (NCBI taxonomy): domain Eukaryota; kingdom Metazoa; phylum Arthropoda; class Insecta; order Coleoptera; family Lampyridae; genus Abscondita; species Abscondita cerata. The sequence goes on from JALBCR010000291.1 coordinate 102,432, forward strand.
AACTACATGTAGGTGCAGAATCTTTAATAATAACGCAAGGTGCAAACAATAACAATGACAATAGTAGTGACTATGCAACTATTGATACATAAATATCAAATACCTACCCGCATTTATTGAATGATGATTATAAACCATAGGCAACGATACCTCCGCAAGAGGAACTATTGAAACTATCAGAAAAACAACCATTACGGTTAGGTAGCAACATAATTTTAAGTGAGCAATTCAATTACTGTTAATGCGATCAATGAGTTGCAAGCTCTACAATCAAATTGTATCCGCGATGCAGTAGATTTATTAAGGGAGCGAAAAGCTATCAAAGGCAAATGGGTTTTTAACACAAAAGCCGACTGCAACGGTAGAAGTGATACAGTATACAGCTTGTACCAAAACGTAGTTTACTAGTTTACTAGTGTACTAGTTGTTTGATTTACATCAATTAAGTACCTTATAGCATTAATAGCAAAAAGTAGATCAAATAAATGCGGTCAAAATCTATATAAAAAAGCTACAAAGATTTGATGGTAATAAAAATAAAGTGTGTTTACTCTAGAAGGAAATCTACGGGGTAAACCAAGTGGTAAAGAAATATGATACAAAAACTAATCTCATTTGGATTTAACCAATGTGATATAATCAAGAAAGCATTAAATGAATCATTTAAGATGAAAGATACGGGCATGGCTACCATTGTGTAGGGGAAACACCAACAAAATTTTAAGAAAGTTTAATATGGCTGATTGCAAACCTGCAACGACGCTGATTGACCCAAATTATGTCATCTCATGTGTTCGAAGAATGTTGTGAAAAGAGAAGCTAACATACCATATCAGAAAGCTGTAGGCAACTTAATGCACCTAGCTCAGGCGACTAAGACCCGACTACACATTTTCCGTGAACAACGTCAAATTTAAGAACAATGGTAAGACGCATTAGACGGCAGTGAAATGTATTTTTAGGTACTTGAAAGAATCCATCCGACGAAAAATTAAAGTAGTGGATTATAATTACATTAAAAATAATACTGCCATCCATATGTAAATGCAGTATCTCAAAACATGTGACTGTTTGTGACGGTAATATTTTGCATGCTCCGTTTACGCGGGATTTTCGTTGTGTCGACTTACGATAGACGGCGCCCTACTCATTGCTCTCTCTATTGCGTGTGTGTTAGCGCGCAGCCGATTTCAGATCACTTTCTTCCGGTAACTGTTGGTGGTCGAACTGGCCTGATATTTGCTGTTATGGCTGTCATCATGGGCCGTTGATGGTATAACAGACCTCGGGGAAGCACTTCAGACGGATATTTTTGTCCGATATTCACGTTCGGTCACCACGACTTTGGGGGGCCTCCGGACTACCCTTTCGTCTTACTCTCCGTCTCTATGTCTACGTACAACGTCTCATAAATAATCCTGGTGATGCTGTAACATTCACGTCTGGTGGAGAGCAACGTGCCGCGTCTTATCGCACCCGCCGTTGTGAAGCGGGCCGGTTCAAAATACACCCGTTCGCCTACCTGTCGGGAACCTCTCGTCAGCGACGCTACACGAGCTATTAATATAACCAGGTATTTGTGCACGTTTTGAGTAATCAAAAGAAAAATAACCTAACTTGAATTTAGTCGCAAATTTTACTTGTACTCGAAATAAGTTACACGCCTAACGCGGAGCGCTTACGTTATTAATTTTATAATCTTTGCTGTTATTGTTTTGTGTGTAAAATAAATATTCTGTCTTTGGTCACGTAGCTGTTTAATGTTTACTTTAGAGATTGCACACGGAGTAGAGTTTCTGTCGTGCTCTCCTTACGACTACCGTTAATTCGACAGTGGCGCCCAAATGCGATTCCCTTCGGGGTTCGTATTAAACATAAAAAAAAGAATATAAGTTAAGTAGACGCCGCACCACCACTAACTGTCTTTTTTTCTCTGACCCGCGACGCTTCCGACGATCACCCTAGCTGTGGTATATCTATGTTAGCGGGGAGGCGGATGGTATTAACTTTATTATTATTATTTTTTTTTGTTTTCCACCTGCTTATCTAAACTAAAATTTACAAGTGCGTTGTACTACATTTGTTGTGTGTTTTCTCTCTTTTTTTTAACGTAATAAAACATTTTGACGCCCAAACGTGGACGGCCTTGCTACGCAAATTATTTGAATGTTCGAACGTACGTGACCTAGAAATTTACAATCGAAACCGAATTATTCCTTTAAATATACATAGTGCGCTTTCACGATAAATTTTCAATTGAAATCGAAATTTTCCTTGAAATAAATGCGTTTACGATTTATAAATCGAATTTGTTTCGAAGTAATTTGTATCGCTGTTATATGTTAATTTCTAAAGGTGGTTGGAGTAATTACTTTATTGCTTTTAGCTTATTTAATATTTATCTTAGAACTGAACTCAGACGTTTTTAGAAATTACATAATAGTTCTTTGTAATTTAAACTTATAAGTGCGACTGCGGCAATTTGTTTTTCGAGTTAGGAAATTTACAACATTGATCACGCTTAACGAAGTTAACTTTATCTATATATTGTGTCTTATCTTACTACTAGTTATTATTGCTTATCTTCGTGTAGCGTCATCAATATTTATCGGGTTTTTTAACTATTTATTATTTTTTGCTGTGGATTGAGAATTTAAAAATTTTATTGTCACTTTACCAGGTAAGTGGGATTGGTTTAAGCTTGTGGCATCGTGTACGATTAGGTTTTCAGACGGTTTGCGTCGGTGTTATCAGTTAAATTTTTTTCCTTTGCGCTCGTTGTTTGTTGACGCGTTTTGGGGTCTTGTTACCCACTTTTTATCAGACAAAATGTGGAAACTTCATGTAAATTCGTTGCTCAAAACCGAGTTAATTTTTGAACTGAGTTCACGCGGTTTCGTTCCTGAAGGAAACGTTGAGTGCTTACGCAAATCAGTACGAAGTGCGTTACAACTGGAGCACAACCAAACGCTACCTTTTTCTAAAGTCACCACTTTGTTTTCGGACGATGAAGCTGCAGTGAACGCGGCGATCAAAGAACTTCAAAAGGCTTTGACCAGTTTGGACGGCGATAGTTCTCCTCGTGTCTTTAAACGCGTTGTTTCTCTTTATGTTCATATCGAACGACGTTGTCTGATGATGACTTCTACCTCGGAGGACGAAACCCTGAAACAACGACAACTTACCTGACGTTGACCAACCTGAAACAAGACCTTAATTCTAAACTTAAAAAGACGAAGCCAGTCTCTTTTCAACCCACGTTAACCACCTCTAGTCCTAAATCTACTAGGGCGTCCGGGGCTCCGGATGACACTTTGCTTTCTTCATCTGATTCGGACCCAGATCAGGACCTTGCTTCACCAATTACTTCTCAGATAACTACTTGGAAGCCCTTCCCTATCGCGAAGTGGAATGTCACTTTCTCGGGAGACAGCTCAATGTCGCTTACAGACTTTTGATTAGGGTGGAGGAATTATGCGGCGCTCGAGGGGTTACTACTCGTCAACTTTGCTGCTGCTCCGGAATTATTGACCGGAAAGGCGTTACTTCTCTATAGGGTGAATCGGGATTCTTTACGCTCATGGGGAGATGTAGTTACTCTTCTAAAATCAGAATTTTGCCGGTGGACTACGATGAACGATTGTTGACCGAAATTAAAGCTCGTACCATGGGTGCAGACGAAACCATCGGAGTGTATGTGTCGGTTATGCAGAGTCTTTTCTTGAAATTAAATGAGCCTTTGCCTGAAAACAAACAATTACCTATCATTCGGCGTAACCTGACTCCTTTCTATCAAGCCGCTTTGGGGTTGACAACAGTAGACACTATCGCTCACCTGGTCACCATGGGTAGACAGTTAGAACGGAGCAAGTGGTCCATTGACAACTACAAACCTCCTCCATCGAAGAAAACCACTAAGCTGTTAGAGCCTTCACTAGCTTACGTCTCGGACTCGTTTACTTCTGAGGCACATTCCTCTAAGTTTTCTGGTAATGTTCGTACTTCGAGTGCTGGCTGTGCTACCGTATCTCGTTCTCTTGCCAAACCCACTCCGAACGTGATCTGCTGGAACTGTAAGAAGCCAGGTCATTTATCTCCTCATTGTTCTAGCCCTCAGGTAGTTCATTGCTATGGGTGCGGACAACATGGCGTGACCTTGCGCAACTGTCCGAAATGTAAACGTTCGGAAAACTAGTTAGGAGTCTGTGGACCGAGTCGCAGATCCCACACTCACGCTTATCTCGGATACTCCTTTTTGCGGCGTGGATGATCAGCAACGTGCACTATTGAACTATGTTTTGGCGAGTACTAGGAACGACGAACTCCCTTATCTGAAGGTTAACATTTTTGGGCACTCTTTTCATGGTCTGTTGGACTCAGGTGCAACGCGAACCATTTTGGGAGGTGCAGGTTGGAAAATCCTTAGTCAAATGGGGTTCATTCTCTCTTCTAAAGGGCCAACTTCGTGCTCAGTCGCCAATGGGGCGAAATGTCTCGTACTCGGATCCGTTACCGTTCCCATTTCAGTCGAAAATCGAACAAAGATTTTTGAAGTTCTTGTAATCCCGAGATTGCTCATCAACTGATTCTGGGTTTTGATTTTTGGGTCTCCATGAATTTTGTACCAAACTTCAGGGATGGAAATTGGGGTTTCGGGGAAGAGAATGTTAACATTTCGTCACTACAACATATCGTTGCTCATCCAGAGCTTACCTTTGAACAAGCACGTGTTTTGCAAGATTTTCTTACTAATACTGTTGATACGATACCTGCTACTCTAGGCTGTACTTCACTCGTGGAACACTCTATACGATCTACGTCAGAACCAATAAAACAGCGTTATTACCCGTTATCGCCTGCTCTTCAAACCATTGCTAATCGCGAATTGGACACCATGCTGGAGTTAGGGGTGGTTGAACCATCGAAAAGCCCTTGGAGCTCACCGATCGTGCTGGTTAAGAAGAAGGACGACAGCTACCGTTTCTGCGTGGACTATAGAAAGGTCAACGAGGTCACCCTGAAAGATAGCTACCCATTACCTTACATTTCTTCAATTTTAGACCGCCTGAGAGATGCTCGTTATCTTTCCTCTCTGGACATACGCTCGGCCTACTGGCAAATACCCTCTCTGAGGACTCTAAAGCGATAACTGCTTTTACGGTGCCGAATCGAGGTCTCTTCAATTCACTAGAATGCCTTTCGGTTTGCACAATTCTCCGGCGACTTTTCAACGGTTGATTGACCGAGTTTTGGGAGCTGACTTAGAGCCTTTCTGTTTTGCGTACTTAGATGATATCATCATTGCTACTCCCATTTTCGAACGCCACCTAGAAGTGTTAGCCAAAATTTTGAACGTCTCATGGCCTCTGGTTTAACCATACGTGCGGATAAGTGCAAATTTTGTCTGCCCGAGTTACGTTATCTGGGTTATGTGGTGAACCGAGACGGCCTATTAGTAAACCCGGACAAGGTGTCCGCCATCTTGGCTATTCCTACACCAGCATCGGTCACCGACATACGTCGTTTCATTGGGATGGTTAGTTGGTATCGACGTTTTATTCCCAACTTCTCTATTCTAGCTGCTCCTTTGTTTCGGTTAACGAAGAAAAACATTGGCTTTGTATGGTCGACGGAATGTCAAAGTTCTTTTCTCGCGTTGAAGGATCGTTTGGTCTCTGCACCTATTCTTACCTGCCCGAATTTCTCGCTACCCTTCACTATCCAGTCCGACGCTTCTGACTTTGGATTAGGGGCAGTTCTCAGTCAGACCATGGAAGATGGAGAAAAGGTAATATGTTATCTTAGCCGTTCCTTAACTAAGGCGGAACGCAAGTACTCCACGACCGAGAAGGAGCTCCTCGCTCTATTATGGTCCATAGAAAAGCTCCGACCTTACGTGGAAGGTTCACATTTTACGGCAATTACCGACCACCATTCCCTAATTTGGCTGAGTAAGTTGCAGAATCCGTCTGGACGTCTGGCTCGGTGGGCATTAAGGTTGCAACAATACGATTTCACTATAGTGCACCGGAAAGGTAAAGACCACGTGGTTCCTGACGCGTTATCTCGTTCTGTACCCTTACTAAATGCGACTGTTAATACTAACGACAAACCTACTTTAGATATTATCTTACCTACGACTGATCCTTGGTACAATGGTATGGTCTCCCGACTTACTTTATCTTCGTCTAAACGTTTGTCTTCCTGGTCCGTGGTGGACGATGTCTTGTATCGAAGGGTGAAATCTATAATTGGCAAACGGCCGGAATGGAAACTCGTAGTCCCATCTGAACAGCGTAAGAAAATTATTCGCGACCACCATGATCCTCCTGTGGCAGGTCATGGGGAGTCTATAAACCACCGCCCGTATTTTGCAGAGGTATTACTGGCCGAAACTGCGTGCGGATGTGGGAAATTTCATTCGTCGTTGCGCCATTTGCTCGAAACATAAAGTCATCAAGCTAGTTCTCCTAGTTTTTTCACCCCGAGAGCAAAACCTACTAGGGTCTGGCAAATTCTCTGTTGCGACTTGGTGGGTCCTTTACCACGCTCGACTAAGGGACACTCGTATATTCTCGTAGTGGCTGACTGTTTTTCTAAGTTCTCGCTTTTCTTTCCTTTGCGGACAGCCACCGCGTCTGCTGTGACCACCGTTATGGAGGAACAGATTTTTCTTCAGTATGGTGCACCACAATATCTGATCACGGACAACGGCGTCCAATTTCGTAGTAAGAACTTCACGAAACTATGTGACGAGTACGGTGTGAAAATTCTATTTACGGCGCGCTACCACCCTAGAGCGAATCCTGCCGAGCGGATAAATCGAGTATTGAAAACTACACTCGCCGCTTACACTAAGACTAATCAACGGCATTGGGACGCTAAACATGAGGTGATTGAATGCACCCCGTACTTTGCACTTTTCGGTAGAGAACATGTTATAAATGGGCGTTCCTTCCGTTCACTAACTACTCCTAATATTCCTGACGTGACTCCAAACGATGTAGGGGACCCTCCTGCTAAGTAAGAAGAAATTCGTCAACACATTCTTAAACGGTTAGCTAAAGCTTATGACTTACACCGAAATCGCTATAATCTGCGGAGGCGTTTCGTTAAGTATCAAGTCGGAGATCAGGTTTGGAAACGGAATTTCTTCTTGTCTTCTGCCCTTAACGCGTTCAACGCGAAACTAGCACCGAAATTTAGTGGTCCTTATCGTGTAAGAACTGTTGTTTCTCCCTGGACTTACGAATTAGAGGATGCTTTAGGCAATAATCTTGGGACATGGCATATAAAAGATCTGAAGCATGCGCATACCGATTCGGATGCAAAGGACCCGCTCACTGACGAACATCCTAACAGTACCAATATATCCCTCTGCTTCCCGATGCGTAAGAAGAGACGCAAAAGACGATAATTGGGACGGACTGATCATGACCAAGACGATGGTTTGTTTTCTCTTAACTATGATTACTCGTAATTTTTCTCCTTGGATTTGACTTTACTCAACTATGACTGTATCCGGATTTGACTTTCCTCTCGAATTGAGCATATTACTGGAATTGACTATTCTCTGATTTGACTCCCTATCTGTTTGGCTTTGACTCTAGCTAGCAAGTTTTTTTATCTCCCTATAGGTATGATTATTATTTTGTTGCTTATGTCTGACTTCACTGAGCGAAGTTATTGGTCAGTTTCTCCTCGCTCGAGGCTTACGACTTATGTCGACCGGTGACCAATACTTCAAATTTAGAAAGGATCTCCATATTCTTTTATTTTATTGTTGCTGGTGCAAGTTTTAGCTCCTCGATTGGAGTGCGCCGTACTTATTATTTTTACTTGGGGTTTTTCTTTTTGGGGAAGGTATTGTAGGTGGATTCTTTTTCCGTCTCTAAAGACGACTTTAGTAGCTCAGTGTATTCGCGTCAGATAGATCGAGATCTCTGTCTTAGGGTGGTTGGTTGGGCACGTTGGGACGGACACTATCTCGGTCAATGTACATCTAGACCTGGCTATCGTTTTGTTCATTGTGCAGCGTTTCGCATTCGAAAATTCTTTGGGGGTTCTTGTGGGAGTAACACAATGCTCCAATCTCGTGAGGTGCAGCGTGCCCTCTCGAACTGTTGGGATTATTTCGGGGTGATGTTGCGAACAAGAGGTAGTAAACGAATTTTACTTTATTTATTTTCTTTTCTCCTATTTTGGAGTACTTAGTTTACTTTTGTGTTGGTTATTGTCTAGAATTATTCCTCCACTGCTTTCTGTGGTGATGCTTTTCCACACAGAAGAGTGGGTTTCTTTTTAGTTCTTTTGAATTTCCATTTCTCCAACGAGGTGGAGGGTGGATTTGTTCTACCGATTTTGACTTGTATTTTTCTTTCCTCGTCTGTTTTTCTAACAACTTTCTCTTCTTTCCTTCTTGCTACGGGGTACTACTTTGGCTGGGGACTGGGGGGTACTGGTGTGAGGGGGTGGCGGAGCTTTTGGTTTCTGGTAAACCTGCTCACTGCCAGACATAAACTCTTCGGGGTCGGAACGGTGGAGTGAAGGAGCTGGGCCAGGGGTAAACCGGTTGCCCTTAACCTCCGCCAGTGGATACTTCGGTCGTAGCCTCTGTGGAACTTCATACTGTTGACTTGTTCCAGTACTTTATTTTTGGATGTTTTGGGGAAAAATTTTGGGATCCTTCCTTTCTTTTCTTCTAGTACTAAGGGTGGGGGTTTTCTTAGGGTTTTAGTGGCTACCGCTATAGAGCTAGCGATCCGTTGTGGGGTTGGTTTTGTTTCTTTTAGGTCGAAACCACAATGGCTGGGGATTCTAGACCATAAGTTTGGGGTTGGGTTTCTACAATTTGGGTTTTCAGCTTTTCTATTTCTTCTTGTGTTTTGTGGTTTGACGTATAGACGTACCTTCTCTCGACTTACCTTATTGTGTGAGCGATGCTTGTAGGTTCAGTAGTTTTTCTGCGTTACGCAATCCGCTTTTGGCGACTTCGCTACTGATACTTCACCTCTGGATGTTTCTTTTTTTTTCTCTCTGAGAAACCTTTTTGGATTCTCGCTATTTCTGTTTTCTGGGAAACATCCTTTCACGAAAGTGACTATTTGGGCATTTGTCTCTGCTCGATTGGATCGTCTTTGAACCTTTGGTTAGTTCTCGTCAAACCCTACTTGTGTCTTTTTTTCCTTTGTGTTTTGCTACTACTCTGGTTCTCTCGCTGGTTACCGAGCTTCACCTCTTGCTAGGGGAAATTTGTGACGGTAATATTTTGCATGCTCCGTTTACGCGGGCTTTTCGTTGTGTCGACTTACGATAGACGGCGCCCCACTCATTGCTCCCTCTATTGCGTGTGTGTTAGCGCGCAGCCGATTTCAGATCACTTTCTTCCGGTAACTGTTGGTGGTCGAACTGGCCTGATATTTGCTGTTATGGCTGTCATCATGGGCCGTTGATGGTATAACAGACCTCGGGGAAGCACTTCAGACGGATATTTTTGTCCGATATTCACGTTCGGTCACCACGACTTTGGGGGCCTCCGGACTACCCTTTCGTCTTACTCTCCGTCTCTATGTCTACGTACAACGTCTCATAAATAATCCTGGTGATGCTGTAACATTCACGTCTGGTGGAGAGCAACGTGCCGCGTCTTATCGCACCCGCCGTTGTGAAGCGGGCCGGTTCAAAATACACCCGTTCGCCTACCTGTCGGGAACCTCTCGTCAGCGACGCTACACGAGCTATTAATATAACCAGGTATTTGTGCACGTTTTGAGTAATCAAAGGAAAATAACCTAACTTGAATTTAGTCGCAAATTTTACTTGTACTCGAAATAAGTTACACGCCTAACGCGGAGCGCTTACGTTATTAATTTTATAATCTTTGCTGTTATTGTTTTGTGTGTAAAATAAATATTCTGTCTTTGGTCACGTAGCTGTTTAATGTTTACTTTAGAGATTGCACACGGAGTAGAGTTTCTGTCGTGCTCTCCTTACGACTACCGTTAATTCGACAGTGGCGCCCAAATGCGATTCCCTTCGGGGTTCGTATTAAACATAAAAAAAGAATATAAGTTAAGTAGACGCCGCACCACCACTAACTGTCTTTTTCTCTGACCCGCGACGCTTACCGACGATCACCCTAGCTGTGGTATATCTATGTTAGCGGGGGAGGCGGATGGTATTAACTTTATTATTATTATTTTTTTTGTTTTCCACCTGCTTATCTAAACTAAAATTTACAAGTGCGTTGTACTACATTTGTTGTGTGTTTTCTCTCCTTTTTTTTAACGTAATATGTTATTTGCTATTAATATGAATTAACTTTTTTTGGCGTCATAAAATTGAAATTGACTTTTGGTAGAACTGTAGTTTAAGCAATTGTGGTTGCGACTTTGCGTACCGTTCCCTGACACAAATTTTACAGCACGTCCTTCTTTCTTGATTTGAACTTACGAAGGTGTCGTACTTCCAAAATTTAAAATCCGGATTTAAAAATTACTTATTATTGGATATAAAACTTAAGGAAAAGTAAGGACGCGACATTTTTCTTACGTGGTGAGTACTATTTCTTGGTGTATTTCTACTTTTGTAAAATCCTTCTTTTAGGCAATTAAATACTTATTTAAATAAATAATAAAATAAATAGTGAGGCCGTGAATCAGGGTGGTTTAATTATAAAAAAAAAAAAAAAAAAAAAAAAAAAAAAATAAAAAAAATTTTCAATTGATACCGCAATAGATGTGTCCTGTTATATATCACAGAGTAGTTTTAAGTCTTTTCTGAGCAAGTTTAACACTTCCTTCCCTCTTTTTTGATTAAAGCTAAGAAATTTCTTAGAATGTTTGAGACCTAGCAAATTACTCCAGGTTCTGTTGACTTGCTTGTTGGCCCAGTTGGTAATAACTCCCTGATAATCCTTTTGGCTAAAGCCGTACATAGGAGATGGCCCTATAAAAGGTTTTACTGTCCCTAGCTTTGCTTGCTAATCTGTTTCTTTATTGCCTCCTATTCTCTCATGCCCTGGCACCCAGACAAGTTCAACTTTGTTCTTGTCCACCAGTTGATATAGTGCCTGATGGCACTCGTGTAACATGTGTGATCTCAATTTATTACTTTGTAGTGTTTTTAATGCCGCTTGACTGTCCGACATGATGCTTATATGCTGTTTGCCTCGGTTTTTGGTGAGGAGATGTTCTGCGACCATGTGGGTGGTGTGTACTTCTGCTTAAAAAATGGTAGCGTTAGCACTTAGGGACTTGTGTCTTTTAAACCTTGGTCCTACCACTTTTGCTCCCACACCATTTCCCATTTTATATCCGTCTGAAAACCATTTTTGGGAAGATCCCGGCACGCAGTCCGTGTCTCCAGTCCAGTCTTCCCTAGTGGAGAATCGGACTATGTATTTATGATCAAAGATCATTTTAGGGTTTGTCTAGTCGCTTACTGCAACCGTATCTAGTAAAAGAATGATTCTAAGAATTTCTAGATAACCTTTGAGGTTGCCTTCTTTAAAATGGTATACATCAAGTAATTTGAGGATCTGCTTCATAGCTTCCTCCATAATTGGTAGAGGAGTCAGACTTAGAAGAGTCTCCATCGCGGCTGTAGGTGTGGATTTCATGGCACTTATCATAAGCAGACATGCAAGCCTTTGCACCTTTGCCAGCTTTGCTTGCGCGGTACTTTGGTCCACTTTTCTCCACCAAACTGCTGATGCATAGAGGACTCCAGGTCTGACTACCTGCTTGTAGATCCAGTTAGTTGCCCTTGTTGGTAATTTTGTCAGGTAACTTTCCCACGTTAATTTTTGGTCCAGTGTCACTCCTAGGTATTTTACCTTTTTATAGAGGGGAATGGTGATTCCATTTAATTGAATACTTAGAATATTTTATTTTCTTCGTTTAGTAATAGCTACAATTGTGGTTTCATTCGGGATTATGTTCATGCCCTCTTTTAAACACCAATTGCGTGTTAGCTTAATGGCATTTTGCACCTACAAACAAAAATTAGGTGCAACCATGGGATCACCATTATCACCGGTTTTGCGAATATCTTTATGGAAGCATTCGAGCAAGAAGCCATTCAATCCAGCGAACAGAAACCGAAATGCTGGTTCAGATACGTGGACGATACCTTTGTCATATGGCCTCATGGAAAGAAGCACTTACTGTATTTCTTAACCACCTCAACACTCAGCACGAAAAGATCAAGTTTACCATGGAGACAGAAGAGAATATAGGAGCTTCCTTCCTGGATGTTCTAGTAAAACGAGGGGATAACAACAAGTTGGCTCATAGTGTATATCGTAAAAGACACACACCGACCGATACCTCCATGCCACATCACACCATCATCCACAGCAGAAGCGGTCTCTAATCAAAACTTTATTGCATAGAGCTAACAAGATTCCTGACGAGGTTCACAAGGCAGAGGAACTTCGACACGTCCAACAAGCCCTAATGAAGAACGGCTATACTAGAAACGAAATAAGAGCCGCCTGTCGCAGGAAATCCGAAAAAGAGAAGGAACAGGTCACCACCTACGCTCGTTTGCCATTCATTGCTGGAGTAACTGACAAATTAAGAAAATCATTGGAGAAGAAGAATATCGGTGTCAGGTTTGGAACGGTTAGAAAAATCCAGCAACTACTACCTTCTAATAAAGATAACCTGCCAAAACTCTCAACAAAAGGAATCTACAAATTGATTGTTCATGTGGAAAGGTCTACATTGGTCAAACCGGACGCAACATAAAATGTAGATTAAAGAACATCACCAGACGCCAAGTCCAGAGCGGTAGATAAATCAGCAATCGCAGAACATCTACACGAAAAAGAAAACACATCATCAACTTCGAGGAAGCTAAAGTTCTATCAAGGACTAACAACTACTATCCAAGGATAATCAGAGAATCCTTAGAAATTATGAAAAATAAAAACAACTTCAATCGAGAAGATGGTTACCGATTAAGCAACACGTGGAAACTAACTCTTCACAAAAACAAAGAAAACAAATGTCGCCACAAAATTAGTCGATACAAAACAGAAGATCAACCAACCATCGAAAACCAACCACCCGTCACTGATCGACATCAACCAACCGTAGCGGAACATAGGTATATAACGAGGAGCAGAAGACAACAACATCAGTCTTTAGAGTAACTTCTGAAGAAGCTAACAGCATGGTTGCCGAACGTCAAGCAGAAAACGTAGGAAGGAAGGACGAATACCGCTCAACCCGAAGATAATAATCTTAGTGACAACAGCCGCGAAAGCTTACATTCATACGTTATTAAAAAGGCTTGCGACATACGTTCTATTTCAAGAAAATTGAACCGTAACAACTCAGTTCTTCGAAACATTTCTTTACTTTCTTTTGTCGTTTTTCTTCAAATTGTTGGGTCATATTCCATTTCCTATCTATAACTCTGGCCTTTCTTTGACTTCTATAAATTTGTCACAAAGGTTATGCGATAGAAGTTAAACTAGATTTCAGCATTGACATGGCGTTTTCCAAATCTATTTGTGGCGACTGTAATGCTTTTGAAGTTAAATTTATATTACGCATTGAAAATTGAGCAAAAACACAAATTCAAAATTTTCCATATTCTTTTTAATGGTCAGTGCTTCCCGTTTCTCCTCTTCTTTGGTGTTAACGAGTAGAATATTTGATAGTACTTTGAGAATTGCTCTAAAGTTGTAACGAATAGATATGACTGATTCGAATCGGGACCATCTTGTTGTGCATGATTTTATACTTAACGTTTTTGTTATTCTGTATAATTTTTAAATCACTTACCTTTTAATGCTGCTCCAAAAAAATATGTATATTTTTTGACAAAGGTCATAAAATTTTCTTATGAAAGGCACGTTTTTGCACGCATCATTCAGTACAAGATTTAAATTGTGGGCGGCACAATGAATGTAGTTTGTCGTTGGTTGCTTGCCCTTGACAAATTTCTGTAATCCTCCAGTCATGTTAGCCGCGCCATCGTATTCTTGCCCTCTACAGTTTTCCAAGTCAATATCTAATGTATTTAGAAAATTTATGACGTCGATTTCCAAATCTCTAGCAGTCTGATTTTTTACTTCACTAAATTCCAAGAACGATTCATTAACTTTGATTTTATTTGGTTTTTTATTTCCGTCTAACTCAATCTTTACGTACCTAATTATTGTACTTAACTGATCTGTTTATGCTATGTCTTGGTGAAAAATGGACATTCCTTGATGCTTTTTACAATATTTTCTTTCATCCTGGAACCGATGATATGGATCAATTTATTTTGAATTGTAAGGCTTAAATACTTAAAACGTTCAGTGAACATTTAAAACAGGGCCATATTTTTCCAAAAGATCTAGTATACTCAAAAAGTTTCCTCTTTGTGGAGAATCAGGATATTTTTGATATCCCTTAAAAGGTAGGTTACAAGTCGCTAAAGTCATTGTAACATCAATAATTCTACGTAAGATCTGACGCAGTGTTATTGACTTCTTGTTTGTATGTCCGATCTAATAACAATTCTACAAAATGCAAGTACCTACGTCGTAATTAGAATTAACACAACTACGAGACAACAAAAGAAATGGTCGATTTTACATTTACACACGAATTTAACTTGAAACTACTAAAGCCACATTAATACTTTACGTGTAAACTTTTAGCTTCACGAAGCACCCCGAAAACGCCCAATAGAAGAAAACCGCAAAATGTCCGCTTGTCCTCTTAATAATTTTTGGAATTAAAAGAATCCACCAATGGAAAAATGCGTAGTGTGCGCGGCAAATTTGACTTTCTTCATAACGTGCCACTCACGACAAACATTATTAAGAAAGCTTGCGACATACGTTCTAGTTCGAGAAATTTGAACTGTAACATTATTGTTACAACGGAAAACATTAACATTTAAAATAAGGAATAGAATGATAATTTACAAATTTTTTTATGTTTTTTAATCAGATATAAGATTGGTAAAAAAATAAATTAAACATTTTAAAAAAACGACATTAATAACAGTGGAAAATTTAACAAATTGAAGAATGAATATTTATTAAACTTATAAATGTTTAAAAAGAGTATTTGATAGTTTTTTTAATCTCACGCTTATATTATAAAACGTTTTGTGAAATTATTAGTGTTCAGTAATTACAATTAATGGTAATAATTATAACTATTTAAAAAAAACCTATTATCTCCTTTTTTTTAGTTTTTCCGACGAAATAAAGTTAATACAATACCATAAAAAAAATTTGTCTGGTGGCCTGCCGGCTTACTGACGGTTCGTCCGTATAACAAGATATCAAGAACCACCGGTCCGATTTTTATGAATTTTATACACAACTTTTATTGAAACTACATTACAAAACAAAAAAAATAACAAATCAAACATATCTGCACTTATGGCAACAAATGCGATATAATTCTTTCTTTCGTTTTTATGAAGAAAATTCTATTTGGTAGATTAGTTGTTTAACGTATCCCCATAGAAAGAAATCCATTAATGTCTGATCTAGAGATCAAGGAGACCACAAAATCGGATTGACACGATCTATTTACCTGTTTAAACAAGAACGCATTCAACGAACGTAATGTATAAATGCTCCATCTTGTTCAAACCACAAATTAATATCTAAAAATAAATACATAGTAATCAATTACAAAAAACTCAAATTTTTTTAATTACCAAATTGATTCTAAAATAAAGTAAAATTAACAACTATGCTCAATACAACAATATCAATAATTGTAAACAAGATAAGCTATAATTTAACTAATATCGAAAAAACCTGAAGAACTTATTAAATCACTAGCGTACACTGTGTTTGTGTTTGCAATTGTACTACCTTTTCCGAATTACAGAAAGCGATTTTAAATTAAGGTTGGTAGACTTTCAATGATCAAAAATCGAACTTTTGTACCACTTACATCATTTCTCAGAAAATATTTGAAACACTTAGAACGTACATTGCAATTTTTGTAGAGAAAAATATTTTTTCCTTTACATGTTTATTATAGTTAATCAACCTTGAGTATGTTTTTTCAAGTACAGATTTTAAGAGTCCTCAATGTTGACATGTGAAAGACCGTAAAATACAATTGTTTGTAAATTTATGGTTAACCTTTGAAAATAATGCTAAAAAAATGTAATTATGTTTGAGTGTATTTTTTCCTCCAATTAAGTTTAGATTATATAAGACACACAGGTAAAATAGAACAAACGACACAAATAAATATTCGTTCTATTTTATCTGTGTGTCTTATATAATTTATTAATTATTATTTTTTGTTAACTGTGACATTATCTACACGGATGACGATTTTAAACTTTTTTAAATTTTGTGACCAAGACGGTTTTCAATTTACTTTTTAACCTCGATAAAGCCCTCGCAGTTGTGGGCGAAATGTCGGCCCTTTATGTAACCTAAGACCGTTATTTTCAACCCTACTTCCACCTAAAAGGTTAAGGACTTTAACTTTAAAATGTAATTATGATTCAGTGGCTTAGCCAGATTTGTACAATATTATTTTTTTAAAATAGAATCTTGTACGTGTGGTATTTATTATATGTACTAACAGTGACATATTAAATGACTCTCTTTAAAGCAACCAACAATACATCAATATTGTTTGTTGTATTTTTTCTACAGGGTGGGACACTACCAACGAATTATTTTGTAGCACTAAAACGACAAATAATGTAAGAAGTCTTAAGGCATACATATATCGAGATTATTTGAAACCACATTTAAAAAATATTTTCGATTGTACAGGGTGTTCCAGAAACACGTACTATATCAAAGTTGGGTTATTTTAAATAAAACACCCTGTATTTTTTTTTATTTTTGAATAGTAGAATAAAAAATAATGTATGTTCTTTAACATGTCCCTATACCAACTTACATCTGTTTATGAGATAAATCGATTTCACCTGATTTGCAGACCCTGCAAAAGAATGCAATAACTTTGAGATAAATAAGAACAAGCAATTTTGTTTTACTTCACTTTACTAAAAATCTTCAACATCTTTTTTGCAATATTTAAATACTACCTCATAACGCTAACGACTTAAAACTTAAATAACTTGCTTAACTTAAATGGAACACCCTGTATTTCTGCAACCTGTTAGAATTAGGAACTAGTTACCTTTCAATCGGTATTAGGGTTACCAACCCCTAAGTCTGATAGTTTTTGAGATATTTTAAAATTTGCTAGTTTAACAATTTGCAATTTATTGGAATTTAAGTTACCTGTGAGATATCAGTAAAATCAACATTTTAATGTATAAGCCAATCTCACTTTATATATCAACCTTAAAAAATTTTTCAGAACAAAATAACAGAAATGTGCTCATGACTTATGCCGGCCTCTAAGAGTCAGTCGAATCACGCCCACCTGTCACAAACAACAGCAACCGTGATTAGTTTTAGCAAAAATTGATAACACTGTAAATATTGGTAACTTTGTTAAAAAAAATTTAAAAATAATGGTTTTCGAAATTATCGTACTACTAGAGCGATTTGTATTACATTCTTAGTTAACAGGTTAAAGTTTGTCGATGTTTACAGTATGTTTGATTTTTGAAGTACTAAATAACGGTTGCTGTTGTTAAACATTAGTAAATTGTGACCGGTGTACGTAATTCGACTCTTAGAGCCCGGAATACTAGTCATAAGCACATTTGTGTTTATTTTTTCTGAAAAAATTAATATTTTGAAGGTAAATATATAAAATTGAAAGTTGCAAGATAATGTCCATATTAGAGATATTTCACAGGTAACTTAGACACCAGTACATCGTAAATTGTTAAACTATCAAATTTTTAAATATCTCGAAAACTATCAGAGTTAGGGGTTGGTAACCTTAATAACGATTAAAATGTAATTAGTTCCAGCTTTCAACAGGCTAAAGAAATGTAGAGTGTTCCATTTAAGTTAAGCAAGTTATTTAAGTTTTAAGTAGTTAGTGTTATGCGGTAGTATTAAAAACACCCTGTACATCATAACATAATAGTAAGTATTGCAAAAGAGATGTTGAAAGCTCTTAGTAAAGTGGTGTAAACCAAAGTTGCTTGCTCTTATTTATCTTGAAGTTATTGCACTTTTTGGAAGGTCTGCAAATTAGGTAAAATCGATTTATCTCAGAAACAAAAGTAAGTAGGTACACTCATGAAATTTAAAACTTGGACACCTCAATTTCTGTAAACAAAAGTTTGCACATTGTGAAGCGGGCTTAAGGGTATCATTTACAATTCTAACAGCAGGTAGTCTCAGCAGGGGTTATCTTATAGACGGACTGTAGAATGAATCATTACACTAAGCACGTTTTAGAAAATAGGTAATTTACGTTGCTTACTTAATTTTTTTCTTTAAAGAATATATTTGAAGGTATCGCTAATTAAACACCATAGCTCGATTAATTATCGAATCAAAATTTTGTTTAGGAAATGTTTACAAAATAAAATTAGAAATAATTTTGATTTAAAAAACGTCTACAAGCAATAACTTTTAAATTAAATCAAAAAACTAAACATGGTTATTTGGGTTGACTGATTATTACTTATTTTTAAATAAATCTAACCTACTAATTATTGTAAGTTATTAAAAAAAAATCATTAAACTCTCTATTCATAATATTTAGTCCTTACAAAATGTATATTTTATGACGTTTCATTTTTTTTGTAGTTAATATAAAAAGTGAAAATAAAAACTAAGGCAATTCTTATTGTCAACGTATATATTTAGTTTTTTGACAAGAATTTATTACATAATTATAATTAAGATACCAAGTTATAGTTTAAAATTAAATGAAATTTTTTTTTAAATAAAGGTATTACTATATAAATAAATATAAGAAATCAATAATGGGTGTGACCTCCATTATTATTGATACATTCTTGGAGGCGTCTGCTCATTGACGCTATCAAGGTATCAATATAATTAATATTAATCGTTTCCCATGCGGTATCAATGGCTGCAATTAGTGCATTACGGTTTACTGGTATAAAATTTGGCCCTTGTTGTCTTCGGATAACACAATTATTTGTAAACATTTCCTAAACAAAATTTTGATTCGATAATTAAATCGAGCTATGGTGTTTAATTAGCGACACCTTCATATATTCTTTAAAGAAAAAAATTAAGTAAGTAACGTAAATTACCTATTTTCTAAAACCTGTGCTTAGTGTAATGATTTATTCTACAGTCCTTCTATAAGATAATCCCAGCCGAGACTACCTGCTGTTAGAATTGTAAATGATACCCCTTAAGCCCGCTTCACAATGTGCAAACTTTTGTTTACAGAAATTGTGGTGTCCAAGTTTTAAATTTCATGAGTGTACATGGATATGTTAAAGACACATATTATTTTTTATTGTAAAATTCAAAAATAGAAAAAAATACAGGATGATTTATTTAAAATAACCCAATTTTGATATGGTGCGTGTTTTAGAGCAGCCTGTACAATCCAAAATATTTTAATATATGGTTTTGAATAATCTTAACATATGTATGCCTTAAAATTTCTAACATTATTTGTCGTTTTAATGCTATAGATTAATTCGTTGGTAGTGCCCCACCCTGTATACGTTCGTCGTGAAGTTTAAGTTCAATAGCACGTTTCAGTCACAGCGATGTAAGAGAAAAAAGTTCCGTCCTAGTGTTGTCTTTTTCTATCAGTTTTACCAACACGAACCCTTCAAAATACTCTGAATTTTAAATTATCACCAAAAGTCAACCCAAGCCACAGATTATTAACCTTTTCTGTAACCATGTTGATATCTTAATAAAAAATAAATTACAGGAACTTAATAAAACAATTTTAAATGCTTACAGAAGACAGAGGTAATAGTAAACAATTTAGTCTTGAAAATGACTGTTTTGTAAAAAAAGCAGCAAAACTATCAAAAGAAGATAAAAACCACGCAGAACAAACCCAAACGCAAAAACTCAAACGAATAATTAAAAATTTTAAGGTTAGCTTGGCTTGGGTTGATTTTTGGTGATAATTTAAAATTTAGAGTATTTTAGAGGATTCGTGTTGGTAAAACTGACAGAAAAAGATAGCACTAGGGCGGAACTTTTTTCTCTTACATCGCTTTGACTGAAACGTGCTATTAAATCATAATTGTCATAATCCTTCATGTGTCGTTTTCGTTACTGCTTACTACAGGTTTTAAGGAAAGTTTGTTTGAATGGTGTAATTCAAAATTTGCTAATTTAAAATAACGATCATCATATTTATTTACACTCAAATGTAATTAACTGCCTGGATGGTCATTTGAAAAAGTTTTCAAGAACGTATTTTTCAGACTCCATTTTATTTTTATATTGTCAATGTCAAAATTCAAATGAAGTTTTTCGTTGCACTTTGCACGAAAAAGATTACGTTTTAGAGAGGTGGTATTGGTATTAGATACTATATAGAAAATAGTGATAAAGTAATGTTCACCTTTTTATAAATGAATGGTTTGTTGTTGATACAAGTATGTGCCTTTTTTAATTTCTAAAATCTAATTTGGGCTTTTCCATGTTCACAACCTGAAGCTCAGCATAAGAAATAATTGAAATGTATTTTTTTACACCATCATACGTGATTTTTTCCGCAGCGTGATGATAACTTTAAGAAATAAATGTTTGAATAAATTAATGCTTTTCCCGATTATTTTTTTTGTCAACAAGTATCGATTTTAACATAATATGTTCATTTCAATATTATTTACGTTTCACTCTATCTTAATAATAACATTCTATAATATTCTACTAATCGCCTAAGAAGGAATTCCATTTCTGATAACAATTGTGAATTGAACTCAACATGCAACTTTAAAACGTCATGGAAAAAAAATGATGAAAACCATTAGTGTATTGAGATTGGTTTATAGAGGGTCATTTAATATGTCACTGTTTGTACATATCTGTGTAATTCGAATATCCACCTGCTTTACTATATTATTATTATCACAACACATAAAAAGTTACTCAAGCTTTTAGATTTATAAAAAGAAATTCGTTGGATTCAAGCCAAAAAAGTCTAAACTTATTAGCAGAAACGATATAGAAGTTTTTATATACCAAGCTCTATATAAAATATATTTAATGAATAAGGTAAACGAATTTATTTTAATAGTCAAGTGTTTAACCAAAGATTTCTTGAAACAGGTAGCTTTAAAAATTTGGAATAACTGGAGCTGGAGAAGGAAATAATATCCAGGATCTGCAATCTTCATTACTGATCACTTTACCGGATACTAAAACCAAAAAGAATAGAATGTTCAGTGTAGTCGACAACATTAGACCGCTAAAGGCAAATACAGACTGGCAACAAAATGTTGGCAACACGTATTGGCAACATGTATTAGTGTGGGTCACAGTTGTATAGAAAAAATAAATGTCTTAATTTCTTTCTGGCACAGTAAGAAAAGGGTGCCAAATGATGCCTTTAGCTCACATATAAAATTTGATTAGAATCGGATGTCATCTTCTGCCTCCGGATTGACCTTGAATAACATGTATTGTAAAAAACACTTATTTTGATTATTTGTTAAATCCAGGATAAAAAAAGTATAAAAATGTGTCTGTCTTTTTAAAACAAATTAAAAATGTTTGAGTAACATTTGTTTATTACAAGAAAAATTTTACAAAAATAAAATTGTTATAATAATGTTTCAATTAGCACGAAAATCCTTCTTGCTATCAAATTTCGGCATGGCTTTTCGAGACTCTATCTGGGATTTTATGAAACCTTCTCTTTCAGATTTAGTGCACAATGTGCCTGAAGCTTCTGTCACCGTCTTGACCGCCCTTTCAACCGCTTGAGTGTGACATGGCAGTTGTAGCATAGGGAGTTCTCCTTCTCCTTTTGGGTGACAAACAATTGGATATCTTCGTCAGTTATCGATTTCAATATTGGTGGTTCAGTTATACTCTCCTGCCAGTCAATAAGATCGGTGTAAGATGAAGCATCCATGTTTATAGTAGGAACCTGGAAACGTCGAAGTTTATTTTCTTGAGTCCTGCGAGCTTTCAAAATGCGACGGGCTGCCAGTTGACGAATGTGCGGTTCAGGGTCTGTCAGCATTGCGAGCAATAAATTTTCAGGATGTGCGAAGTAACTGTTTCTTTGAATTACTGGATCTATTATCTCTTTCAGTTCTTTGGGCAAATATCTAGATGCAGCGATGAGTTTGAACAGGTGCCGGGCTCCATTTTTACAGGAAGGATGCTTTTGATAGCAAACCAGGTTGGAGCGTAAACCTTCACGACATACGTTGCAAGAATTATCAAATTTTCTGAAGGCGATTCCATCGAAACGTACAAACGTAGAATTCGATTAGCGCGAGTTAACCATCGGGCATGAGACATTTTGCCTGGCGATTTGTTTTCTAAATCCTTAGGAAATATGCCTGTGGAAACCGCTGCGACTATTTTGCACAAATATTTTTGGTCTGTGCTAATGCCTTCAGCAGGAAACTCGGATAACTCTGCCAAAATAGGTTGAAACGAAACAACTGACCTTTTTCACAGTTTTCTAGATCTTTGCCGATTGTCCCTGAAAATGTATTGGGTCCCGAAGTGCTGCCATCAATATATTGAAACAAGTGGCGGAAGGGTAATTCATTCATATGAAGGAGGCAGATAATCCACTGTAAAGGTTTATCTAACCTCTTTTCAAGCAGACGAATGATACCAGCATTTTTACCTACGTTCACGTTTGTTCCATCGCACCCAACTGCCAGCAAATATTCCATTGAAAATTCTGCATCCATGAAGAAATCGGTAATTGCTTGTACTATGCATTTAGATGTGCCAACCTCTGGTGCAATATCACCCAAGAACTTTGACTTAGGTTCCATTATCAATGAAATATGCTCTTCAAGAATGTTGTGTCTATACATTTTTCCGTCCTTTTTGTTATAACTAAAGTTTTATCTTTCCCTCCGTCGAAATATAAAGCAGGTATTGGAATAAATCGCCCTCGTTGTCGTCTTGGTCCGATTGACTAGAATCAGAAGAAGTCGACACAATGAGCTTCTCTGTGCTTTTATTTTGAGGCTGTAACTGTGATTTTTGCCTTTGTCTTTTCCTTTTCAAAGTCTTTGTTATTTTATTCGTTGTAGCAAGATCTAAGGATCCAATCACCATTCTTCTAATGGTTCGTTGGTCGATTAGGAAGCTTTGCTCTCTGACAGGTACTTTTTTGTCTCTAGGACAATTGCACTCATCGATGTTCTTACACTTACAGGATGAAATGTCAAACAATTCTTTACTGGTACGGCGAAACTCTTCTAATTTCTTTTCTGGTATTTTAGGGTGAGATTTTAGAATATTTTTGCATTTCAGATGATACGCCATTAACATCGCTTTCACTCTTTTATGTTGGACAGTAGGAATGGAAGCACTTAACCAAATTTTTCAATTTTTGTCACCACAATGTCCTCTATTTCCTTATACGTGGGTTCTTTCTTAGTTTCATTATCAAATTTTATCTTATGCCGGTTCCACTCATAGAACTTCATAACATCTTCGTAGGTTGGTAACACATTACCTTTAATATCACTTGAAGCACCAAACAACGGACAATTAAATTTTGCACGAGTACGATCCATAATAAAAATGCGCAAACGAAAAGCAACACAACCTTCCTCGTTATTAGCTGGAACGATAAAGGAAACGCACATTGGTAAGGAATTGCTGGCGGCGCGCCACGAATAAATCGACGCTCTTAACCCCCCACACACTTACAATGAGCAAACGTGTCTTGACCTGAAATCGGTTCCCCTAAGGCCCTTGCAACATTTGAAACCTATTTTTGTTTATCAAAGAACATTATACAGTATACACACTGTGTATTTGTGTATTACACAAATACACTTTAAAAACAAAAAATTCGAAAACTTTGACATCAATCCGGAGGCAGTTAGACTTGTCAGAATGTAATAATATTTCATACAGGTAATTTTG
The DNA here is from genome assembly GCA_030710515.1 of Abscondita cerata. Lineage (NCBI taxonomy): Eukaryota > Metazoa > Arthropoda > Insecta > Coleoptera > Lampyridae > Abscondita > Abscondita cerata. The sequence goes on from JALBCR010000291.1 coordinate 126,388, forward strand.
ACACCATTTAGCACCCTTTTATCGTTGTGCCCCTTACAAAAATTGAAAAAAAATTTTGTGACCCACCCTAACATGTATCCCGTCAATAAGATACAAGTTACTAGATAGACGGCAACATTGGGCGGCGTGACAACAAAGAAATTTGTTGGTTGTTGCATGTATCCGTGTTCCCAATTCAAATGGAAAACATCGCTTAGTGTGTACGTGCTAGTGCTGTTGGCAACTCAAAATTTTCAACAAGTGGTACAAGTAGGTGCGCTATTATGTTATACGAGTAGTATTTATGTATAGTTTATTATTTTTATAATGCCGTTTTTAGTTTTCTAGCGAAGATGATATACAAAGGAGCTGGTAATGGAACTAATTGAAATGATAAGAGACGCTCCCACTTTGTGGGACATTTCATGCAAAAAGTACAGGGATAGAAATTTAAAATTTGATGAAACGTCGAAAGTAGCTGTGCATTTTCAAACTAATGCGGATAAAATATCCAAAAAAATTAAATCGTTAAAATCCCAATATACCCGGGAACCAAAGAAAATTGAGGTTAGAACTAAAAGTGGAGCTGGTGTAATGTCGAATGACAGCGTATGGTTTGGATATCATATGATGAGTTTCATCAGAGAAAATAACATCTTCAAAGGCAGTCGCAGTAGATTGGAGGTAAGTAGAAATTTATTATTTTTTGATTTAATCAGATTTACATATAACAACATAAAGCGAACTAAAATATCATTATGCAAATTGATCTTGCCAAGGTACTTTCCCTTCTTCCGAAAAAAAAATCGACCGATTTCTCTTCGCATTTCTTTTGCATCTTGTGAAGCATTTCTTGGAATGCGCTGTAAATCAAGTAAGCTTCTCTCATCTTGTGACCTCCACAAACCCGGAGTTATAGTACCAGTGTCTAAATCTTGATAATTAAATGTTCTTTCAAGGGAGCTTTTTGGGTATGGATCTGGGAAGAGCTTCATAAGGTTTGTGCTTAGTGCAAATGCGTCATCTGCGACTAATACATACTGAATAACCGACGCTTGGGGTTTTTCTGATATAACAGTCGGTTTTGGCAATTGCAATTTATTCTTAATAAGTTCCTTATAAAATGATGTATTCAATAAAACACCGCCGTCTGAAATTCGTCCCTGGCATCCCACATCAGCATACCGAATTCGGTAGTCTGCATCCGCAATAGCCATCAATACGATGCTACATGTGCCATGATAATTATAATATACACTTCCACTGTTTTTGGGTGCTTTAATCGGCACGTGCTTGCCGTCTATTGCACCAATGCAATGAGGAAAATTCCACTTTAAATTGAATACGTTCGCAATTTCACGCCATTCGGGTTCTGCCCGAGGCATCTGTAAACAACAACACAAATTATTTATGTATATACATTTCCTTCCAAAAAAAAAACTTGTTACTAAAACTAATTTTAAAACACTTTATGGTAATACAAAATAATAGTTGCAATGTTTTATAGGAAGACGCAGCAAAAGCCTCGAACGACGAGGACGACAGTGACGGCGCAAGTATGTCATTTACTGAGCATGGTGAGGAAGATGAAACCCGATATAAAAGTGATGATTCCATTGCAAATATTTTATTGGCTACTCAGACCACATTATCTAAACCTTCAACGTCCAAACCTACTGTGGTTCAACCTGCAACGCCTCAATCTACCGCAAACGCTGCAGTGTCCAAAAGTACAAAAAGAAAAGAAAATAACGATGCCAGGGTGGATAGCATATACATTTATGCGAAGTGTTCAAGAAAATTTGAAATTAAAAGATGACTTTGCAGTTTATGGTGAACATGTTGCCAGCAGGATGCGCGGCTCAAATCAAAACAGTCGGGCTGTATGTATAGCAAAAAATCGCATAGATAATATACTCTTCATAGAAATAGGTGGTTTTGGAGTGTATCAAGCAATAACACCCGATACAAGATCAACCTTTATCAATTTTCAAGTCATCAGGAGAATACTAGACAACTTCCGGCAAATCACTGGTCTCCACAAGCATCCCCTGCACCGTATAAATCGCCAGAGATATTCTTTATAACTGCATCACCCTACCCGTCACCGTCGCACAGTGGGGCAGATAGATCAGTTTGTATACAATAATTTGAAAAAACAAACTTCTTTAATTTGGCACTAATTTGTGTATTTTAATAGCCGGTTTTACTACTGTATATCAGCGCGGTCTAGTTGGAGCGAAACATAAAGCTGTTGCCTATCAATCCGGCGTTTTGTTTTTAACATCTCAAATAAAACATTTAATAATTTTTTTGCTACTATTTTTGACTAATATACTTTTTTTGATTTGGTCTTAATGTCTTAATTAATTTGGTCTGAATAACAATGGAATTATCAGGTTTAGAGCGCAACAAAGTGCGTGTCAAACGTTGAAATATTTTTTTAAATAAATTGAGGGATTTAATTTAAACAAACAAGATCAAATTATTTTTTATTTATTGCAGTTGTATATTAAAAAAGCAAACCGTTGCCCGTTTTTGCCCTATTTAGAGTAGAGTTCCAAAAACTGCGTACACTGTTCTTTTAAATAATAATTTAGCTTCACTGCTAAAAAAAACATTTTTTTATTTTAAATTTTTTGTGATAACTTTTTTTTACAGAAACTAATGGTGGTTATGTCTAAATATAATATTGAATGGTCAACAGTTTACAAAAACAATTTTCAACTGAATACAGGGTGAAAAAACAACAATTGTTGTTTTTGTTGTTAAAAACTGATTTTCTCCATTTATACTAGAGGTATTAGGGACAATAAAAAACCAATATTAAATTAGCAGCTACCTCCGATTATGTAGTAACTAGCGACAATTCAACTCAGTATGTAATTGTAGTTGAGTAACTTGACATATTATGATGGAAAACTGTTCATTTATTTATTTATTTATTCGTACGGTACATTTTAAATATTGTATAATAATGTAAGTTTTATGTAAGGTGCCTCAGAAAATTAGTATAAACCAGTATAGTGTAGTGACAATACCGTGTGCAATTGTGAATTGGTTCGTCATGGCAAAGCATTTGTTTCAAAGTTTAGAAAAACCGCTAAAACCTAAACATGCCAACCCTTACACATTTTAGAATTCATTTGTAAGAATATTAATTAAGTGTGTAAACGTTATAGAAGAAAAATAAGAAATAAAATATAACAGCACAGCCATTGCATGGCAACATATAATGAACCGGTTCAAGCGTCAGTTACTACAAAGACGAAAAAAAATAGTAGGTTAAAGAAATAGCAAACAAAATAATGGAAAAACAGATAATTAGGACAGAAAATACAAAAATATTGCTTAATAGCGCAGTAAATAGAGATAAATTTTTGACAAAAATAATAGTAAGATGTTGTGTCTGTAGTTGTAAAGTTAAAGTACTGAACATATTTTTCTACTCCTATTTTAAAATACTAACATTCTGGATTAATTTTCAATTACAGAATAGTTAAATTCCAATACATTGTGCGGTAATATTCTTGCACTTGTTAGGAATGAGCACAGGTACGGCCATCTCGTGGCTGTTAACATAACGTTGCGTTTGAAAACGATTATTACCAAAAATTTCATTAAAGATGCTTAATTATAGCATTATCATGTATAAATGATACAATTTAATTTTGAAGTTCTAGTATTACTCATGTTTAAAGTTAATTTAAACATACGAAAATTATTGTCGTACTACTTATTTCAAATAGTGTAATTTAGTAATAGTTGTGAAACAAGCTTAAAAGCAATATACAAACGGATTCAGCAAAACGCAATAATAGCATGTAGGTTACTAGATAATGCATATTTTTCATAATTTACGTCACAATTTCAGTGTATATAAACATTGCGATTTATTAATAAAATTATCATTCTCAAAAAGTCTGGTCATTCTTAACTACCTTCCGTAGAACTTGACACGGTGGACGTGTTAGTTACCTCGGTAAGCGTAGATCAACAGGGTGAATTCCATCTACCCCAGATCAAGCTGAGAAGAGGGTGATCGCCTTAAAACTTTGTCCGATAATCAACCGATTACTTGGGCAAGGTTTACATTGGTCCTTCGAGCAACAATAAAACGAATCAACGCCATCAACAACATACCCGGACATCAGTCGCCGGTCAAACAACAGCACCAACAACAACAACATCAACATGGATGTAGAAAAAATCAACGCGCTAGCCAAGCAACAAGAACTTCTGGGACAAGAAATTATAAGGTTACATTCAAATAATAAAAGGACTCCGTATCACGCAAGACACCTTCGTACATTTCAAAACGTTTGTCGGACCTAGAAAAACTATGGGAAACAGCAGTACACAACAACGACAAACTTATATCAACAAAAATGTTACAACACACTTATTTCACAACCAACTACTTCCGGCAGATGAAGATGATTCATGAAGAAGCAGTAAACTACTTAAACACGTGCCCAAAATCAACTGATGAATCTCACCCCGAAGAAAAATCAAACACCGAAGAAATACAACTCGCCACCACAACCAACAAAAACCAATTGAAACGATTAAAGCAGCAAGAATGGAGAATAAACAGCATGCATAAGACATTGATCCAAATTAACCAAGAAGTTATGGAAAACAAAGACAGTCAACGCTATGAATTTTTACAAAGGAAAATAACTAGAGATTGGGAACTTATACAGACATTACATGAAGAGATTATGGACAATGAAGATGGATATCAAGATGCATATTTTACCGAAAATACCTTTGGAGACATTGAAGATAAGTACGAAAACACCACAGAAACTTTGGGGCACAAAATACAAGCAGTCCAGCGGCAAGCCAGGCCGAACATCGCGCTTCCCAAGATAACACTACCAACATTTAGTGGCGGCTATGAAGAATGGCCCACCTTCCATGATGTATTTCTGAAGGTCATACATAATAATACGTCTCTAACCGACATTGAAAAGATGCAATATTTAAAAACTCACATTAGAGGAGATGCAAGCACCATCATTCAGCACCTCCAAATCACTGAAGGAATTATGCAACTGCGTGGAACATCTTGAAGCGACGTTACCAAAATGATAGATTACTAATATCAAAATTAATCGATAAAATCTTAGACATGCCTTCTGTCCAAAAAGAATCATCACACGAACTCAGAAAATTGTACGACATAACAAACGAGTGCCTAGAAGCGATTAACAATCTTCACATAGATACGGAATCATGGGGTCCATTAATAATCCGCATCATCACCCGGAAATGGGACAATGAAACAAACAAATTGTACGAACAAACTTTGGAGAAGCCTCATGAAGTACAAAGTCTTCAAGATCTGATGAAATTTCTAGAACGAAGATTCCAATCTTTAGAAACAATCAAAACAGACAACAAACAAACAAACGAATATCAACGAATGAGCAGCAGAACTCAATGCCCATGTTGCAACCGAGATCATGCCCTAACACAATGCGTAAAATTCAAAACATTATCGAACAGCGAAAGATGCCAGCTTACCTACACTAAACGAATTTGCTACAACTGCTTAAACCACTCATCAGAACAACAATGCTACAGTCCAAACCGATGTCACATTTGTAACCAACCACATCATACCCTACTACATAGGGAGCAGAGGACATACAATTCAAATAGAACAACTACCTTCAGACCAACACATCTTGCAAAAACAAACCAACGAGGTAGTTCAGCACAAATATCGAAAGCAATTAACCACGTAGGAAATCAACGGAACAACATAACCTTGTTGGCCACAGCCTTAATCCAAGCAAGATCGGTTTCTGGAGGGCAAGAATACCTTCGAGTACTAATCGATCCAGGATCGCAAGCAGCGTTGATAACTGAAGAAGCAGCGCAACGACTAAGGTTACCAAAGCAAAAATTAAAGCTGAAATAACTGGGTTAGGGGAGAACCAAAATCGGCGTTATGGAAAGTATCTACATCAATTCAACCACGTTTCCCTACAACATACTCATTAATCGTTGAGTTCCTTGTATTACCAAAACTTACATCAACTATGCCATCAAGCAGAATCGAAAACGCAGGCCAAAGTATAAAAGAATGGCAAAACTACATACTAGCTGACCCTACATTTGACATACCAGGACCGATCGACGCAATCATGGGAGCACAAGAATTCGGAGAAATCATTAAGCAAGGAATTAGGAAATCCCAAAATGGTCTTTTAGGACAGCAAACCGAGCTGGGATGGATACTATCCGGTAACCTGCATCATACTTCTCAAGAACCAATTCAGGTGTTCAGCATAATCAATCGAGCTGAAGAAGACAATCAATTAACAAGATTTTGGGAAATCGAAGAGGCTAGTACACACCGTCACTTATCACAAGATGACCAATTGTGTGAGGACCACTTTAAACAAACAATAAAAAGAAATGGCGATGGAACATATACAGTGAGAATTCCGTTTAAACCAGAACCAAAACCTCTTGGAAATTCGAGAAATCGAGCAATAGCTAGACTTTTCCAACTAGAAAAAGACTCAGCATGGATCCTCAGATGAGAAATGAATACAATACCTTTATACAAGAATATATTAATCTGAACCATATGAAGAAGGTAACAAATAAGGACGAAGAAACAAAATATTATATTCCTCATCAGCCAGTGTTTAAGGACGACAACGGAACAAAAAATTGAGAGTAGTATTCGATGCATCGTGCAAAACATCAACAAATGTCAGTCTAAACGAAACTATGTTAGTTGGACCAAGACTTCAACAAGATCTAGCAGATATTCTTCTACGATGGAGAAAACATTACATTGTCTTTACAGCAGATATCGAGAAAATGTATCGCCAAATTAAAATGTCTAAAGAAGATCAGAAGTATCATCGAATCCTATGGAGGTTTGATACAAGCCAACCAATTCAAGAATACACTCTAACTACGGTCACATATGGCACTTCACCTGCACAATATCTAGCAATAAAAACACTTCACCAACTGGCAGCCGACAATCGCGAACAATTTTCAAAAGCAGCCCACATACTGGAAAACGATTTCTACGTAGACGATCTCTTATCCGGAGCAGATTCAATAAACGAAGCCAGAGACATACAAAACCAACTAATAACATTACTTAAATCAGGAGGATTTAACCTGCGCAAGTGGTGCAGTAACAGCAAGAAACTCTTGCAAACAATTCCAGAGGAAAACAAGGATCAATCGGCAATAGAAATAACCGAAGATGGTACAAGAAAATCACTAGGAATTCACTGGGCTCCATTCGACGACACTTTTCGTTTCAAGGTTAACACTACCACCAACATCAAAAACACCAAACGCAACATTCTATCCGAAATAGCAAAATTTTCGATCCGCTAGGATGGTTAGCACCCGTAACAATCAACGCCAAGCGTTTGATTCAAGAGCTCTGGATGCAAGACCTAGATTGGGATCAACCGATACCTAGCGATCTTGGTAAAAAATGGACAGAGTTTGCCAGTGGCTTGAAATCAGTAGAAGATATTAAAATACCTAGATGGATTTGTTCCAATGAAACAAGCGCCTTCTTAGAACTACACGGTTTCTGTGACGCATCAGAAAGGGCCTATGGAGCAGTAATATACGCAGTAACAGTTGACGTACAGAAAAAACTAAAATCACGCTGTTGGTAGCAAAATCAAAAGTGGCTCCAGCAAGATCAAGGGTTACATTACCAAGACTAGAGCTATGTGCAGCAGTACTACTTGCAAAACTATTAAAAAAGGACGACAACAACATTAGGGATATCAAAGGTCACAATATATGCTTGGACCGATTCAATGATCGTTCTGGACTGGTTGAAGGGCGAAACATCAAAATGGAAAACATTTGTTGCCAATCGAGTGGCAGATACAAACAAATTATTACCGATAGAAAGCTGGCGGCATGTGCGTTCAGAAGATAACCCGGCAGATGCAATATCGAGATGGAGGGAGGAAGGAAAAAGAGAGGTTAGAGAGAGAGGAAGGAATTGGAAAGGTAGGTTTGGAAGGGATGGGAGGGGGGGGTGTGGCGGCTAGGGGTTAGTTCTAGGCGCCGGTTTGCATCAGAGAAAAACTACGTTGAGTTTGCGAATACGAGTTTATTTTAACTTACAATAACCGCGCTGTTAGTTGTTTAATGTTAATGCGTTTGCTGCGAGAGCGGAATGCGAGTAAGCGCCATATAGGAACGCGGAACTGCTGGGATCGCACTAGTCACTTTGGATTTACTACGCCGTATCGTACTCTGGGTCTGTCCTCTGTTGACTCGTTCGCCTCATTATATACCGTCTGGCGTGTTGGGATGCTTAGCTTGCAAGGTTACAATAATTCCTTGCGAACGTAGCATTCTTTGTTTGTTTATACTTCCGCAAAATACGGACGCGGAAATTGCTTGTGCATGCAGTTCCTATATGGGTCCCCCCTTGGTGGGTAAATCCCACGATAAAACGGAGCTGGTGGGCAAAAATGTTTAATTTTGCGTATGCTTTACCTTGCCGCTTTATTATTTTGCGTGCGCGCTTAATGCAGGCGCTTAAGGGGAAAATGAACGTGTCTTCCGGACTTTGTTATGGTGTGTGGTGTTCGTTTGGAGGCGGTGTCTCCTTGATGATCCGTGGTGGGCGAGGTTGTCCTTGAAGTTTGCGTCGTCTGCGTGTGGTTCCCTTCTACGTAGGCTGGTTTCGTGCGGTCGATGGAGACGGTCGTTTCGCGATCCCTTATTTTTAACGTTAAGGTTTTATCTCCTCGTTTTAGAACCGGGAATGGTCCCTCGTACGGTTGTTCGAGTGGCGTCTTTACTGCGTCGCGTCGAACGAATACCTGTTGGGCCGTTTGTAGGTCTTTAAAAATGAATGTGTTTGGTTTGGCGTGGTTTGTTCCAGCTGTGGGGCTTAATTCTGCGAAGTAGCGTTTGAGGTTCGTTATGTAATTTATCGGGTCCGTTGTGGGCGTTTGTTTTGGTACTAGGAATTCGCCAGGAGTCTCAGGGGTTCGCCGTATACCAGTTCGGCTGCAGATGAGTTCAGGTCTTCCCTCCATGCTGCTCGTAGTCCTAGTAAAATCGTGGGTAGTACGTCGGTCCACTGTTTCGTTTCGTGGCAACGGATGGCGGCTTTGAGGTGGCGGTGGAAACGCTCCACCATCCCATTCGATTGCGGGTGGTAGGCCGTTGTTCGCAAATGTGTGGTGCCGAGGAGTTTGTTGAACTGTTTGAACAGTTGTGATTCGAATTGTCGCCCTTGGTCTGTGGTTATTCGCAGCGGGACACCGAAGCGTGTGATCCATTCGTTGTAAAACGTGCGCGTGATTGTTTCGGCTTCGATATTTTCGATTGGGTATGCTTCGGGCCAGCGTGAAAATCTATCGACACAGGTGAGGCAGTAACGTTTGCCTTGCGCTATGGGGAGCGGTCCCACTATGTCGATATGAATGTGCTCGAAACGTGTGGATGGGTTCGCTATCGTTCGAAAGGTGTTTTACGTGTCGCGTGACTTTTGATCGTTGGCATTGTATGCATGCGCATTGGCGGGGTAATGGATGGTTAGTGTTGTTTGAGTTTTGTTTTTGTTTTTTTTTTTGGGTGGTTAGATTTTTTATTTTTTTGAAAGTGGAACATTTGTCCGGCTTTGGCGGAATGGCGTATACCAGGGGTTTGTGGTCCGTACGAACAGAAAATTCTCTACCTTCAACCATGTGTCTGAAGTGTTTTATGGCTTGGTAGATCGCTAGTAATTTCTGTCGTAGGTCCCGTACTTTCTCTCTGCGCTTGAAAGTTTCCTGGAGAAGAATGCGAGTGGTTCCCAGTCGTCGTCGATGCGTTGTTGGAAAGCGGCTCCGATTGCGTTATTTGAGGCGTCAGTGACTATGGCAAGGGTTGCTCCGGGTTCGGGGTGTGCGAGCATCGTGGCCTGTGCCAGTCTTTCTTTGCAGGCATCAGCTTCGTTTGCTTTGGTCTGCCATTCGATTGGTTTTGCGCCTTTAATGTTGCGTTTGAGCAGGTCATTTAGCGGTGCCTGCAGTTCGGCAATTCCTGGTATAAATCTCCTGTAGAAATTTATCATGCCCAAAATTGTCTCAATTGTTTGGCCGTTGTCGGCGTGGGGAAATTCTGATTGCGTCCACTTTGTCCGCCAGTGGTGTCGATGCCCTTGCTCGAGACTTGGTATCCGAGGAAACGTGCGTTCACCGTGACGCCTAAGTGGCATTTCGTTGGGTTAATGAGTATCCCATAACCTCTGTAAGCGCGTGAACAGTGTTCGTAAATGGATTTTGTGCTCGTCTTCGGATGTGGAGGCTACGAGTATGTCGTCGAGGTAGGTGTAACAGTAGTCCAAACCTCGGGTTACCTCGTCGATAAAACGCTGAAAAGTTCTGGCCGGCGTTTCGTAGTCCGAAAGACATGAAGGGGAATTCGTACAGTCCGAAAGGTGTCGTAATTGCGGTTGAATGCAGTCCCTAAAGCAGAAATAAGAAGCATTTGATCAAAAACATAATCAAGTACACAAAAACAGCAAACTAGTTAGTCTGTTTCCGTTTTTGGACAAAACAACATTCTAGAGTTGGAGGAAGATTAGAACATTCACTAATGTCATACAACAAAAACATGTCCAATAATTCTACCTCACACGAGTTATCTAACCCTACTTATTATCAGAGATGCCCACCACAATAAGGTTCCTACATTCCACCAACCAAGCAACGCGGGCGTATATACAAAGAAAAATATTGGATATAACAAATGGGAAAAAGGCAGTCAGCAGCTATATCAACAAATGCGTTAAATGCCTAAGGTACAACGCAAGAATCACCCACCAACTATTGGGAAATTTACCGGCACCAAGAGCAACGCCATCTCCACCATTCCTTCACACAGGAGTAGATTACACCGGACCAGTCCAAATACGGGCACTAAATGGAAGAGAGGGCATAAATCATATAAGGTTAGTCATCGCCGTATTTGTATGCCTTCAACTAAAGCAATCCATTTGGAATTAGTCAGTAGCTTGACCACCGATGCATTCATGGTAGCTACAAAAGGTTTACTGCTAGAAGAGGTCATTGTGCACATCTATATAGCGACAATGGAACAAACTTCTCGTGGGAGCCAGTAAAATTCTAGAAAGAGAGATTTATCAGCTAACTAAAGAAACTACAGTTCAAAACTCAATAGCCATGAAAGGCAATAACAATGGCACTTTATTCCACCTGCAACTCCCCCCATTTTGGAGGACTATGGGAAGCTGGAGTGAAATCCATGAAGCATCACCTCAAAACGAATAATTGGAAACTCAACACTGACGTATGAGGAGTTAACAACACTATTACACCAAATAGAAGCATGCCTGAACTCCCGCCCTCTCTGCCCATTGGATGAAATTTGGGAAAACAGGGAAGTCGAAGTTTTAACTCCGGTCATTACTCGTAGGAAGAGAAATAGTATCACCTCCAAATCCAATCACCACGCCAATAACGAACAATTTATCTTCGAGATGGAGACTATTAAACCAAAAATGAAAAGGGGACTTTTGGCAATCCTGGTCTTCAGAGTATCTTCGTCGTTTACAACAACGTTACAAATGGCAGACTAACCAAGACAATCTGAAGCAAGGTGCAATTGTACTAGTAAAAAAAAGAAGACATCAATCCTAGCCAATGGCCATTGGGCCCGAATAACGAAAGTTCACCCGGGACAGACAACAAAGTACGAGTAGTGACAATTAAAAAGCAGATGGAAACAGCTTTAAACGAAGCATAACAAAATTAATCCCATTGCCGACAAAACGTGGATGTACCAGTAACCCCTAAAGAAGAACTCAGGGTCAATACTAACACAATTCAAGTAAAAGCAAGAAGAATCTTCGTATAGACATACCATATCTATCTTCTACTATTCCTCACATGTATGCCTTATAACAGTCGGGCAGAGCATGAAATACGCTATTCACAAACCCGGCTATATATTGAACACAAGGATGGGCTAACACGAAAGAGGAACGTTTCGAACTCAAGTGTGGGTTCGAAAAAGGCAGGCTGTATACAGAAACAACTAAGGTATTCGCAATTCAACAAGCAGAAGAAAAAATTCAACTGCACTTGGCAAGAGTCAACGTGTGCATCTTGCGACACCATTCAGTAGCAAACCAGTAGTGTCATCACTCGGAATTTTTAACAATTGCAGCAATCATCGGGGATTACGTCTGTATCGGTCGAAAAGACGGCTGAGACAAACTCAAACGAGATCGGACGGGACAGCAGCATCAACTACAGATGCAATCGAACTTCAACCCCTTAACATCAAATCCTATTCTGACCTAGAGAATGGGCAGAATGTTTAAAGTTAATTTAAACATACGAAAATTATTGTCGTAACTACTTTATTTCAAATAGTGTAACTTAGTAATAGTTGTGAAACAAACTTAAAAGCAATATACAAACGGATTCAGCAAAACGCAATAATAGCATGTAGGTTACTAGATAATGCATATTTTCATAATTTACGTCACAATTTCAGTGTATATAAACATTGCGATTTATTAATAAAATTATCATTCTCAAAAGTCTGGTCATTCTTAACTACCTTTCGTAGAACTTGACACGGGGACGTGTTAGTTACCTCGGTAAGCGTAGATCAACAGGGTGAATTCCATCTACCCCCAGATCAAGCTGAGAAGAGGGTGATCGCTCGTTAAACTTTGTCCGATAAATCAACCGATTACTTGGGCAAGGCTTACAACTCATTTTTAATACATATAATGTAAAATTAACTTCCAAAAAAATGTAACCTCCAAATATTTTGAATGTTGTTAGTTTAATCTGTACTCATATACCAGAGCGATTCGAATCAATTAAAAACAAATGTTTATTGTAACTTTACAAAAAACAAAATTTTTTTGCTATTGTAAAATTTTCATTGCTGATGGAAGTATTGCAATGTATATACTGTAAACCTATGCTTTCCCACATTTGACTTAAATCTAAACAAACATCTTTTGTTACCAAGATTATGAACAATATAACTATAATATGTATGCAATGAGTGTTCAACTTTAATAAGTTAGTGTGTTGTCACTATTTTTAAGTCAATGTTTATCTTTACATGCGTAGCAAATCAAAATGCATTTTAAGTATTGTGAACCTAAAATGACCTTGTTTATTAAGACAACAAAAGCCAAAATGCCTGAGCAGAGTTCTTTGAGGGGTAGTCTCAATTCATTTCATTCAACATGTAACAACGGATTAAAATATTGGTATTACGATGAAGTATCTATGAAATATAATGAACTCAGAATTAGGACAATGGTAACGCAGATACACCACATATTTACAGCCATGTCCAACACATACAAAGTTTTAGAAGCTAGACAAGTAATGCCTTTACACCAGGTTGAACATAGGCATCCAAATTTAGTTATTTTTTAGTTTCAGACATCAAAACCAAGGTGGTTGCCTTTGTATTATCTTCACTTTACAAAAATAAAGAAGGTTTTGTATTTACTTTCTTCAGAGTATTAAAATGTTACGCTTAACTTAGATATGTATCGCAGAGTTATTTTATTTAAAGAAATACACTGACACAAAGTTTTCTAAGATTTCAAATAAATTTATTCTTACTGAAAGCTGGATAAACGGAAAGATATATCGATGCAATACATTAGTCACAATCATTAGATAAGTTGATGTAAAATACAAACACACCGAAAGCAACTATAACATTAAGTTTTTAAATTGTACCAATATTTCTGTTAGAATTTAGCAGAGTAAATAGTTGGTGCATTATGTTGTTTGAAACGATTATTTGGTCCAATATAGTCAATTTATCTTCCAATCAAAAATGCCTAGCTTACTTCAGTTGCATTTGTTATTCGAATTATTTATGCGTTTTTTCACCGTTGATTGTGAAGAATATAATAACTAAATAACATTAAACTGTTCATTGATTGAATAAATAGAATCGTAGAAAATTGGTTAAATTGTTGCTAAATAAGAAACGAACTAACTTATATAAGTTGTTACTTTAAGCATTTTCAAGGGAGATGAATTTGATGATTTTAAAATTACCTATGAAGGTCAAACCTTCTACTAATGCTTAACATCACCTTTATTTATCCGATTTATCGTCAGTTAAATCACTGTGTTTATGCAAAAGCACCAAATTTATCACTAAATTGGTGCTCATTTTTGGCATGATTTACGATGTTCCCCTTAACTAGCAGTTTTATTCCAATTCAATTTGGCAAATATAACGATAAATTGCTAAAATCGGTAGATAAATCTTTCCGTATGTATAAAGCTATGTACCAATGTGGCTTACAATTTGTTAATGCAGATTTCTTGTTAATTAGTTGGTTTTATTTCGAGGAATCGATGAATTATACCTTGAAAAGAAAGTTATCGACATTATCAAAAGCTTATTCTATCCTGCAAATAAAGGCATTTACTTTGCACATTATGATAAATTACACATTTCCTAAAAGTATTTGTTTAAATACATATAAACTATTAGCAACACACAAATGGTGAACAATGTTTTACATCTGCCAATGTATGTCGCAGGAATCAGATGCAACACAAAATTTGTTTATTTCTCAGGGTACAATGCATTGGAGAAACCAACTCAATGATTTAACATCTTATTTATCGCTTCAATTATCTGGAATTCGATTAAAGTTGAATAATAAGCAATAAGTTTATTCCGGTATACTTAACGAAAGCCGCCAACATTTGTAAGTTTGTACATAAGTAAATTTATTTAATAAACGTTCGCAATAAAATAATAACTAAAAAACTGAACCAACTAAAGACTATTAGCTGTGTTATTGTTGAGTGAAAAGTAATAAACCAACTGTAATGGTGCACAAAACTTGTAAAGGTTAATAATAACGAATAAAATGAGCACTAACTCGACTGATTGGATATTAATTTCCTTGGGAGAAAAAATGGAAAAGTAAAAATATCAGTGTTTTTTCTTTAAAAATTTGTAGATTCGTTATTTTTTGAGATGTAGCGTAACTCTTACGGGAAATAGCAGGTAACCTATACATACTTAATGTGTGCAAAACCTGAACTTGATGAGTAATTAGTTTATGAATAATTACGATATAAATTTTTAATGCAATAGATTCAATCAAAAATAAAAACAAAAGTAAAATACAAAGGAACAAATTGTATATTCTCATTTTTCAATAAAATCATATTTAACACGAGAAAAATGATGATGTAAGATGACTGAAATTGACCTGAGAAATTCAGCAAGCTAGGGAGGTACTCCGGCTGCAGCGCACGTTTCAGAAAACTGGCGATTATAAGAATCATAGGATGCTAGCCGGGTTCCACACTACTCACCGCTGCTTGTTGAAGGTCAATTTCAGTACATCTGTCTTTAAAATGGGGCATAATCGCCATTCTTTTTGAAATAATTTTCCACAATACGCATAATCAGAAAATTTCCAAAAAAATTTACTCAAAATAATTTTTCAATTAAGTAAAAATTTTTTGACTTCCAATGAATTTTTTTTAAATTTGCAAGTGTTAAATTAATTTCGTTAGATATTTTGTTGTTTGACGTTATATTATTAGCCCGTGGGAATAAAGAGTTCCATGGGCTACAAAATGACGTTTATGACAAAGAATTTCGCGTATAAGTGTCAATGATAACTAATGTGATAATATTATGTTATTCCTGGGTGTTTGATATCTACAATTAAAACTACATACGTCGTTAATTATAAGAAATAAAATGTTAAACGTTGTATTTTATCATATTGTATTTGTCCTTGTGATAATCCGTTCATGTAACACTCATGAAATTTAAAACTTGGACACCACAATTTCTGTAAACAAAAGTTTGCACATTGTGAAGCGGGCTTAAGGGTATCATTTACAATTCTAACAGCAGGTAGTCTCAGCAGGGGTTATCTTATAGAAGGACTGTAGAATGAATCATTACACTAAGCACGTTTTAGAAAATAGGTAATTTACGTTGCTTACTTAATTTTTTCTTTAAAGAATATATTTGAAGGTATCGCTAATTAAACACCATAGCTCGATTAATTATCGAATCAAAATTTTGTTTAGGAAATGTTTACAAAATAAAATTAGAAATAATTTTGATTTAAAAACGTCTACAAGCAATAACTTTTAAATTAAATCAAAAACTAAACATGGTTATTTGGGTTGACTGATTATTACTTATTTTTAAATAAATCTAACCTACTAATTATTGTAATTTATTAAAAAAAAATCATTAAACTCTCTATTCATAATATTTAGTCCTTACAAAATGTATATTTTATGACGTTTCATTTTTTTCTGTAGTTAATATAAAAAGTGAAAATAAAAACTAAGGCAATTCTTATTGTCATGTCATATTATATATTTAGTTTAATGTCTTTATGATCGGATGAAAAAAAACTCGAAGCTTGTGTTTCAGATTTAGTAATCAGAGATTTGCGTTTATTTTTGTATATAAATGTGTTTGTGCTAAATGTATAAATATCATTTTTCTTTTTCGCGTCGTTTACAAAGCTATAACCGCACTCAAAGCGGTGCGTTAATAGAAATTCGAGTGCGTTTATAGCGGTTGTGTATTTATATTTTTTAATGTTGGTAACACTAACACTGAATGTCAGAAATCTACGTACAGTTTACCTAACCTTGATTTTTCTTGGTCGATTATTTATTAATAAATACAAGTAAACAAACAAAACGATTTACTTTAATTATGTGACGAAAATGTACAATTATTATAAATATTAATAGTTACATTGGAGTTTTGCTGAGGATTAATGTTAACACCGGCACCAGGTAAAAGATTATGGGTCGATACGATATTGTGCTGAGAATTATTTATATTAGGAGCTGTGTGACAGTCGCTGGAAGCAGAGGAACATTCGGGCAAGTTAATATTGGTGGGCTCCGATGAAAGCATTTGAGAATGCGGAATAATGTTAAATCCGGGACCAGGTAAAAATTATGACTTGTTACGATATTTTGTTGAAAATTATTAGTAGGAGTGGTGTGACAATCGGTACAAGCAGAGGAGGAACATCCAGGCAGGTTACTATTGGTGGGCTCTGATGAAAGCATTTGAGAAACTTGAAGTTTGTTTTTATATTATACTATAAATTAGTAGAAACTATATGGAAGCCAAAGTGAGTCAAATCCCTAGGAAAACAACCTTGTAAGGGTGGGATGCTTTTATTTCACTTGAATGAACTTATGGCAACCCAATTATAAGAAATGCTTAGGTGTTTAAACGCAATATCGTTAATTTCTGGTGGAATTTTAAATACTGTATAAATTTACATTCAAAGTTCCATAATCTGACAGTTTGTATTGCCAACCTCAAAATTAAAAATATCGACATGAATTTTTATTCCAAAAATATATTTTATTTATTTTGTAAAAGAGGCGCAAAATAGAAAAAATATTGTATGATACTCG
Source organism: Abscondita cerata (assembly GCA_030710515.1). NCBI lineage: Eukaryota > Metazoa > Arthropoda > Insecta > Coleoptera > Lampyridae > Abscondita > Abscondita cerata. The sequence goes on from JALBCR010000291.1 coordinate 143,835, forward strand.
TTTATAAGGCATTTTGTCGCAGTTACCTTTAGAGCACTCTCGCTGCGCTCGTCGTGCCCTAAACCCGTGTGTGGCCAAAATGCTTCTTATAAAACTCGTATCATAATATACTATTGTCTAACGCTGAGGAAAAATAATTTAAATTCTTGTTTACATTTACTTAAAGTATATAATAGATTGAACTTCCTATAATATCGTTTTTGTATTTATGCAATATTGTTAGTTATTTATCCAGCTGTTGTGCGTTGAATCAAAAACCTAGTCATTTTACAAACAATTTAGTCCCTTTTCTTTTAAAACTTTTGAACTAAGTAAATATCTCTGTGTTTAACCTTTTGAGTTCCATTTCATAAAATCCTCCTAAAATATTTTCATTTTTTATGTCTTTTAATAAATATGTAGTTGTTAGTTAATTTAATTTTTCTAATTATAAAATTTCATTAGACCAATTAGGAGAGTATAGCCTTTTCAAATTTCTTTCTATGTTTGCTAATTCTAACATGATCTCCAACTGAAAATTTGTTATGTTTACTTGCTATTTTTACGTGTGAGATACAGATTTTTAAAAATCTTTTTTCATTATCGTTTTGTTAACTATCGATGGTTTCATTCGAATAATTCGATGAAAAGTGTTATTATATTGCTTAAACGTAATATCGTAATTCAACATTAATGGACAGAGCGACTGGTAGTTTTGAAGCTGTTGTATCTCTTCATATGATTTTAGGATTATGTGAAGATTTTAAAAGAAGGTAGTAATTAACTGCAGACAAGAATGGTAATGCTTCGCAGTAGTACAGATAACAATGCTTTAGTATTAGGCGATAAAACAAAATTAGTTAAAGTTCAACTACATAAGATAATATGACGCGTTCCACATGTATCTGTCTCTATTAAAGAACAATTAAAATTGTTAGATATTGTTAAAAGCGCTAGAGATTTATATATTCCATTTAGAAGTAGAGAATTACATGAATATCCTGTATTGCCACAGACACAAAACCATACCTGGGCTATTAAGACTTCTGTAGAAAAACCTCAATGTATAATTTTGGTTTTCAAACTGACAGATAATACCATTAAAGATTGCAGTCGCTTCGATCATTGTAACTTAACTAATATTAAGGTTTTTCTCAATGATACTGCATATCCTTATGATAATCTTAATTTAAATTTTGGAAAAGATAGATACGCACTGTTATATGAAATGTTTGCCGGATTTCAACCTTCATTTCTTTGCAAAACAAGTGAACCTATATTTACACCAGAGGAATTTAAAACATATGGTTTTATTGTAGTTATAGATTGTTCTAAACAAAAAGAAGAACTCAAAAAAGGTCCTGTGGATATAAAAATTGAATTTGAAACAAATGTAAATATACCTGATAAAACAACAGCATATTGTTTAATACTTCATGATAAAATTGTTTAATATGTTCCCATAAAAATGTTATATCATTAGTATAGTAACTGTGCATATGTTAAATTTTGTATTTGTTGTATAGTATTCTAGGGTTTAAAATAAAACAAAATAACCAAATTAATTTTTTCTTTATTTTTATTTACTTGTAATTAACATTAATAATGATAAAGTCTACTCATAATCCTTCATGACCGAGGAAGGCCATGTTCCAGAATCCGGACCACAAGTCCAACCCAATATGCTTCGGGAATTTGTTTTCCTTTCTCGATGTTTCTCGTATCCATAACAATATATTAGAATGTTCTTGATTTTCTAGAGAATTGAATTTAAAGGGTATGTTTTTACAGATAAGTGCTGTAATAATTTTTTTAAAATCTTACTGTCGGCCAAATACGCCGACTTACAAATAAATTCATTTATGCATGATTTAATATCTTTATGGTTTCTAATAATATTATTAATTGGGTAGTCTGTCATACAAACATTATTAATATTAAATCCAGACAGTGCTTCATAATATATAATTTGTGTGACATATTGCGTTCCAAACTATGAAATTCCAAAATTTCATCAAGTTTTTAAATTTATCCACTCATACTGCTCTGTTTTACAAATATTTATAATATTGTTAACATAATTATCTAAACTTCTCCTCTTATCTAAAAGTAAACATATGTTTGAAATAGTTAAGTGTCTTCCATGTGATGCTGTAAAATACATGATAGATTTGGAACAACAAAGTCTTCTCTTGTTTATTAAATATACAAATGCTTTCTTTGCAGAATTTGTGATACTGGAGCGGACTTGCATTCTTAAGATGTTCTTCATAAATTTTTTCTTTTGCTTCTTGTGCTTCTAACTCAATTTTAAACATTGTATCTATTGTTTTGTAGAAACTTGATTACAATGTACACTCTAGAATTATAATACACATCATAACATACGCGCTATGATTTATAATTGTGCCCCACCAAACACATTATTTGCGGCCTACAGCAAACGTTTTACATAGTTGTGAGATGTCCTGTGAATAAAAAATTATTTCAATAATTGGTTAATTAAGATATGAAATTTTTAAAAAATTATGTACATAATGTAGCTCTAGTAATTGTAGTAAAAGATAATGATAATAGACCCTACATATTGGTGCAATTATTTCATAAAACCCTTTATGGACTCTTAGATCATGGTGCGGCAACCACACTAATTGGTGGCGAGTGGTTTGAATCTGTTAAAAATATAGCAGTAAAAATTTAACGTCATGTATTTACTGCAGATGGAGTAAAACAAAGAAGTTTTAGGTGTAGTTGATCTACGAATTTACATTATTAAAGCTTTAGTCTTTAAATCACGTACATCATTTTTGGAAGTGATTTTTTTCGTAAGTTTCAAATAAAGAATCTTGAGACGTTAATTGAATAAACCTTACCATAACGCATTTTTGGACTAAAGGATAACAATAAAGTTACTTACAAATTGTGAAATTGACGCTTACAAATTAGTAAATACGACTTTCTAATTAATTACAAAGAAATACAAATATATTTAACCATTTCTCTAGTATCTTAAGACGTTTGTGAAGTTAACCTTACCAGAAGCCATTTTTGGACTGTAGATTCCATTAAAGTGACTTTCTAAATTTTGAAATCACTTTTGCAATTACTAATATTACTAAATACTAATTTGAACCATTTGTTACAGACGATTATCTAATTATTAAAGTAATCATAGTTGATGAGCACCTCACAATTTCCTTCCAATTTATTGATTTAAATTTTGGGAAATTTATAAGCAAGATTTGATACTTACTCCATGAATACTTTTTAATAACATAATTTGTATCATTGGTAAACCAATAATTAAGCTTAATCAATCTGTTGAATGTAGTATTTTTATGAATATAGGTGATTGGTTAACAAAAACAGGATTATGCTTACAAATGACTTATACTCTTACTAATTATTATTTTCAAGTGATATAAAATTCAACCATTTGTTTATGTTTCTATAACATTCGTGAAGTTAGCCCCCAGAACGTTTTCGAACTGTTGGTAGTAATAAAGTGACTTACAAATTTTGAGATTATGCTAACAAATTGTTACAAATCACCACTGGGATATTGTTTAAGAAAAATATTGTTTCCCAAAGTGGCGAAGTTTCCGCAAGTTAGCCGCACAACAATTTTTTTTTTAATTTAATAGATACTATTTGATTACAAATTCTTTTAAATGACTTATCACTAATGATGGTATCAAACCTTTAATAGCGAGGCTACTAAGAATTGCCCAAAAAACTGTTTTTGTTAAAATAAATTCTAAAAATTCACTTACAAATTTATGTTTTTAGCTTACAAATCATTTAATAACTTACTAATTAGTAAGAACCACAGGAATAATTTAAACCTGAAAAATTAGGGGCTAACTTCATTAACATGTCAAACCGGTTTTCAAAAGTTTGCGTATTACCAATTGTTAAATTTTTAAAGCTACTAAATTTGTGCTGCTGGGCTTTCAAGGCGCGGTATGATCAATTCCTACAATTAACAACTCATACGTCATTTATTATAAGAATAAAAAATGTTAAACGTTGTATTTTATGATACATTGTATTTAAACTCTACATAAATTGGACAACAATTTCTGTAAAGTTTGCACATTGTTAAGGGTAAATCATTTACAATTCTAACAGCAGGTAGTCTCAGCAGGGGTTATCTTATAGAAGGACTGTAGAATCAATACACTAAGCACGTTTTAGAAAATAGGTAATTTACGTGCTTACTTAATTTTTTTTTAAAGAATATATTTGAAGGTATCGCTAATTAAACACCATAGCTCGATTAATTATCGAATCAAAATTTTGTTTAGGAAATGTTTACAAAATAAAATTAGAAATAATTTTGATTTAAAAACGTCTACAAGCAATAACTTTTAAATTAAATCAAAAACTAAACATGGTTATTTGGGTTGACTGATTATTACTTATTTTTAAATAAATCTAACCTACTAATTATTGTAAGTTATTAAAAAAAATCATTAAACTCTCTATTCATAATATTTAGTCCTTACAAAATGTATATTTTTTTTTTTGAAAATATAAGAAATTAATAATGGGTGTGACTTCCATTATTATTGATACATTCTTGGAGGCGTCTGCTCATTGACGCTATCAAGGTATCAATATAATTAATATTAATCGTTTCCCATGCGGTATCAATGGCTGCAATTAGTGCATTACGGTTTACTGGTATAAAATTTGGCCCTTGTTGTCTTCGGATAACAGCAAGTATTCGAGCCCAAACATTTTCGATAATGTTAAAATCTGGGCTTTTGCTGGCCAGGGTAACAGCTCCAAGTTATTTTCTCGTATCCAATTGCGCACAACCCGCGAAGTATGAATAGGGGCGTTGTCCTTTAACAACAAAAATACATTATGAAAATGTTAATTCAACAGATCCCGAACTATTTTTGGAGAAAGTATAGTGAAATAAGAATACTTACTTGTTGGAAAATATAATCTTCGTCTGGATAAAACACTTCGACTGAAGGTTTCATAATAGTTTCCAAAATATCTAAATACGCAGCAGACGTCCATCGATAGCCCAACAAACTCCTGGACCCCGCGCGCTAACCCAATCCCACACATTCACAGAAAAATAACCACTTCGTTTTTAGGACATATGTGATTATTTTCGTAACGAGTTCCTTCCATTCTAAAAACTTTTAGTGGTCCATCGTTGCGGCTATTGAACGTTTTTTCGTCGCTAAAAATCACTCGATTCCAAAATTCCAAAGGTTCGTTCACATATCGCCTTGCAAATTCCAGACGACGTCTCATATTTTCGTCACTGAGAACTTCTTTCGCAGCAGCATTATACTTCTTTATTCCCATCTCCTTTAATCTTTTTGTGCAGTTATACGGCATCCTGGAAAATGTGTATCTGCTATAGCCCTGAGTATGTAGCAAATGGTTGTTCTGTTACGTAATGAAACAACTCGAGATCTTGAGCACGTGTAGATACTTTAGGTCTACCACTTCCGATGGCTCTTTCCAAAGTGTGTTCAAGATTCCATTTTACTCGGTAATGCCCTACGGTGCTTTTTGGTATATCTAACATACGTGAAATTTCACGCACGCTACGGCCCGCCGCTAATTCCGAAACAATCCGCGCTTTCAAATCAGCACCGAGATGAGGTGGCATTTTCACAACACTTGAAATTTTAAACTAAAATGGAATTGACCAATGTAACAACACTTAGAGCAATATGACTCAAAGGAAGTAAATTAAACAAGCAAGGATATTCTATTGTTATTGAAACTTATTCATAAAGTAAAAGCCATTTCTTTATAATGCTAATGGACAGGATTTTCTTTTAAGTATTAAGATTACAATAGAGGACTTATAAACTTTCGAAAATATCTAATTATAAATATTTACACTGCAATTGCGCTTTTTCCTTAATAATTTCTTAGCAATAACATACACGTTCTTGGTTTTAAGTTGTCATAAATTTGATATGATATAAATTTGTGTTTCTAATATTACATCACAAACTAATCTTTATTCGCCAAAAAATTGTTGCTTAAGTTGTAAAGCTTCGTACACACCTGAACAACAAACCGAGCAACAAACATAACAACGAACCGAAAGTCAAACAGAACGACAAACGAGAGAGAAAATTGCGGAAAACAAGAAGATAGTGCCAACTAAATTTTTACGCACAAAAAAGAGTAAAAAATTATAATTTACTTCGCTTTTTTTTTATTTTGGAAATTTCCCGCCCAAATGATGCTAATAGGGACATCATTTTTTTCTTGCATTCTTAAACACTGATTAATTTAAAACATTTTTCTTCTGTCAACTCCATAATATTACCTAAAACACAACAAACCCACAAAAAGGAGGACAAAAAATAAATAATTTAATTCTCCCACATAAGTTTGTTCCCAATTTTGTTCGTGGAACAATTAGGACTTGCGAATCTGTTCTAAAATTCGTACGTAGCACCGTCCAAATTAATGTTCCGATTGCCGTTCGGTTTCTTGTTCTGTTTGTTGTTCAGGTGTGTACGAAGCTTTACAATAAGCTAATTAATATGAACTATAATCTTATGAAAGGAGAGTTATGTAACTATAATTAACGACTTAACGTTACGTTAGTAGATTCCATTTACTATTTACACATATTTTCTTGGAACATTCGATAATTAACTATCGGGATATGATGACCCTATACTTCGCAGGTTGTGCGCAACTGGATACAAGCAAATAACTTGGAGCTGTTACCCTGGCCAGCAAAAAGCCCAGATTTTAACATTATCGAAAATGTTTGGGCTCGAATACTTGCTGTTATCCGAAGACAACAAGGGCCAAATTTTATACCACGTAAGCACTAATTGCAGCCATTGATACCGCATGGGAAACGATTAATATTAATTATATTGATACCTTGATAGCGTCAATGAGCAGACGCCTCCAAGAATGTATCAATAATAATGGAGGTCACACCCATTATTGATTTCTTATATTTATTTATATAGTAATACCTTTATTTAAAAAAAACGTTTTCATTTAATTTTAAACTATAACTTGGTATCTTAATTATAATTATGTAATAAATTCTTGTAAAAAACTAAATATATACGTTGACAATAAGAATTGCCTTAGTTTTTATTTTCACTTTTTATATTATAATAACTTACAATAATTAGTAGGTTAGATTTATTTAAAAATAAGTAATAATCAGTCAACCCAAATAACCATGTTTAGTTTTTGATTTAATTTAAAAGTTATTGCTTGTAGACGTTTTTAAATCAAAATTATTTCTAATTTTATTTTGTAAACATTTCCTAAACAAAATTTTGATTCGATAATTAATCGAGCTATGGTGTTTAATTAGCGATACCTTCAAATATATTCTTTAAAGAAAAAATTAAGTAAGCAACGTAAATTACCTATTTTCTAAAACGTGCTTAGTGTAATGATTCATTCTACAGTCCTTCTATAAGATAACCCCTGCTGAGACTACCTGCTGTTAGAATTGTAAATGATACCCTTAAGCCCGCTTCACAATGTGCAAACTTTTGTTTACAGAAATTGTGGTGTCCAAGTTTTAAATTTCATGAGTGTACTTTCATATTTATTGTAAATCATAACATACAAAGCAATCGTGATAAACAAAACGAATTTAAAATAAATCGAATTTTAATTTTTACAAAATCATATTTAACGAACGATACACCACACAAGCAACAGTGTTTAAAAGTGGGAGCGCTTGAGCCACTTTACAAATATTATGCATTATTTCCTGTAATCACTTAGTATGTACGTCAATGCAATTAGTTATTAATTAAAAATTTATACAGTTTTATTGAATTATTGCAATTAATAAACTTCGCAGAAAGTATTGGTAATTAACCGCATCGTTAAAGTAAGATATAACAGGTGTATCTTAGCTTAACTCTTCTACATTTGTCAATTCTAGCAGATTTAATTTCAATTTATGATTGTATTGACATTATGGCTTTCACCGACTACCATAAACGCTGCATTTTAGAATACATTTGTTGCATTAAAAAGGTTTATTTTACGATTTGCTGATTAATAATTCAGATGACTTCAAGAGTTCAATAGTACCTACTTTGGTAGGTCCAACATATCCAGTTTTATGCATTTAGAGTAGACTACGTGAATTTTTTCATGGCTCAGTTTGATAAAACATTTTTTGAATCACGGGTCACATAGTTGTACTAGTATAATTAAAAATAACCCATAATATTTGCGTCGTTAAAAGCAATCATTTACTATTCAAAGTATGCAAAAACTATTACAAATGAACGAGAACAATTATACAAACGTTAATGAGCTGTTTGACAAATTGCATCATATTATACATATAAAAATTATTATTTTCTGTTTAATTAAAATTAAATTAGTATTGTTGTTTCGTTACCGTAAGAATAATTAATTAAATGTAAAAAAATATTTTGTGTGAACCTTGTTTAAAATTAGTTAAGTATGAACAACTAAAGTGCTAAGTAATAAGTAAGTAGTCTAGTATCTAATTTCTTATTAATTTATTAGTAATGTAAGAAACATTTTTCTTAGTACTTGCATTTTTTTTATTGACTATCGTTGCCTCTGATCGATGTTCAGATATGTTGCATTTTTTTTTCGCCAATGGTGTGCTGACCAGCATTAAGGGGTTAAAAAAGCTTATTTTTGATAAAAAATTTTACATGGTTCAAAAGTTTAAATTGATCATATCAATTTTTAAGCCGTATACAAAGTATTTTAAAAAATATAAATTTTGCTTAAAAGTAAACTACCATTATTTTTACAATACAAAAGAATGTTACGATAAAATGTTGTTTTGAATTAAACTTTATATGCAAATATAAAATTACAACCATTTAAGGGAAAAATTTAGGTTTGGAGATTAATTATACGTTTTACATTATAAACATTTGCAGTTATGAATTTCAATGTTGTATTTATTCTTCTTTTATTCTTATTATTCCGAAAAGTGCGACATGTTGCTAATGTACGGTTTGTGTGGGAGTAATTCCAAAGCGACAGCTAAGAGATACAAAGAGAAATACCCAGCTAGAAGGCATCCCGATCATAAAATTTTTAAAGGTTTGTGTTGGAAATTGGAGTTTGTTTTCGTTATTTTATGTCGGTTTTTATATTTTGTAGTTTCCATAGAAATAGAATTATACGAAAATAATTTAAAGTTATTTAAAATTAGTTTAAATACCATTAAACTAATAGCCGAAAGGGAAAATAAAAGGTTTGCTTCATACTTCAGTAAACCCGTCTGCAATTGACAATTTTACTAATATTGGGAATAAAAGAAATTGCAACATATGGCGACCGTGACAGGACTGGGAGAACTGGGTATGGAGAAGCTGATGAAAACACTGAATCTGCAGAGAACATCGTTTACGAAGTTATAAGAAAAGGCAGTGACTGTTTCCGTTAAAGCAACATGACATCGCCGAAATCCAAGGATACCTGAAGCTTGAAGAAAAAATGGTAATTATGTCTGAAATCGACAAGACATTATTCGAGATCATGCTCCCAAAAGTAGAATTTACCAAATTTGTGGGAGAAGTACAACACTGGTTACGTTTCTGGAGCCAGTTTCTTAGAATACATGAAGATGAAGAACTAGAAACTGAAGATAAATTTTTTTATCTTAATCAGTCAACGATAACGAACTCTAGAGCTAGGCAGATTGTAGAAAGTTATCTACCTACACGAGAAAATTATTAAAAGTTTAAAAACGCGCTTCGGGCGTCAAGATGTACTAATTGAATTTTATGTTAGGGAACTTTTAAAGTTAGTAATCAGTATTCAAAATTCTAAACAAACATTATGCAATTTATATGATAAAATTGAAACTCAACTTCGTTCTCTAGAAACTCTTCAGGTCACCTTTGATCAGTGCCCTGCGATGTTGTTTCCGTTGATAGAGTCATGTTTACCGGAGGAACTCCTTAGAGTTTGGCAAAGAAGTTCATTTTATTGCTCTACAGATTCAATGAAGAAACGACTGGAAAAGTTAATGGAATTTTTGAAACAAGAAGTTTAGAATGAAGAAAGGATCTCGCTTGAGACTACAGGATTTGAATTTAACAAGACAAAGAAACCGACTGCAGGAAATACAGTTACGATACATACAGCTGCGGCATTGCTCAACATCAAATCCTGTAAATGTCTTTTTTTGCAAAAAAGAACATAGTAGTGAAGAATGTTCAGACGCTATCAAACTTCCATGGTTAGAACGGAGAAAAATATTGACAAGCAAATCATGTTGTCATCTTTGTTTGAAGTTTGTGCATATTGCTAGGAGATGTAGATCCGCCTTCAAAATTAAATGCAGTAATTGTGGTAAAAAACATATGACAGTCATATGTTCCCATAGTCCACATGTTGATAACACAGAAATCCAAGCAGCCAATCGGGTTACTATTCCACAAACCACAGAAAACTTATCCAATCATACTTATAACAAAGTTTTCTTGTTGACTTTAGTTGTCAATTTAAAAAAGGAAAAAAATCACCGCCAAGAAAGCAATTATTGATCCAGGATCTTACCAATCGTATGTAAAGAAGTCTACCGCTGTTGAGATAGAATTCGAGGCAAGCCGGACTGAGGAAGTTCTTTATTCATTATTTGGAGGTTTCGAATCTGAAATTCTTTACCATAAATGCTACTTGGTGGAAGTGGAAAGTCTAGATGAGAAGTATTCATGTAGCTTCGAAGTTTTAGATCAACCAATAATTTGCTCACATGTTGATTTTATCCACGACGGTCCTTGGATGGAAGAACTTAGGGCGCTGAATATATCTGTGTCAGATACACAAGGTAGTCCCATTGAATTATTGATTGGAGCGGACTTGGCTGGTTTTCTTTTATTAGGTCCAAATTTCCAATTAAATTGTGGATTGGTTGCTTTCCAGACACCCCTGGGATGGACGTTAATGGGAAAAATAAACAATTTGTCTAGTTGTCGACAGAAACCTCAGACAATTCTTTCGATGTTCAGCAAATCACTTTCTGTGTCTGATTTATGGAATCTGGATATATTGGGAATTGAAGATCTTACTGAGAAACAGTCTAAAGAGAAACATAATAAAGAAGTTTTGGAATTTTTTGAAAATACTGTCTCTAGAAATGAAGAAGGTCGTTATTTAGTATCTTTGCCCTGGATTGATGGTCATCCACCGTTATCCAATAATTTTGAAGTAGCAAAATGCCGATTGGATGTTCTTTTTAAGAAGTTAGGTAAAGATGGTTATTACAATGCCTACAATAGAGTATTTCTAGAATGGCTACAAGAAGGGATAATAGAAGAAGTACCCACTGAAGAAATAGATAATGGCAATGCTTATTACTTACCACATAGGCACATAGTCAAACCTACCAGTCTTACAACCCCTGTACGTCCGGTATTTGACGCCTCAGCCAAATTCAAAAGAAGTTTCTCATTGAATGATTGTTTAGAGAAAGGTATAAACCTTATTGCTTTGATACCGTCTATAATTCTAAATTTTAGATGGTCTAAAATAGGTGTAACGTCGGATATTAGAAAGGCTTTCCTACAAATAAAGTTTAACAGGGAAGAACGCGACGTTCTAAGATTTCTTTGGTACAGTAAGGATAATCAACTTAGGTATTATCGACATAAGAGAGTGGTATTTGGTCTCACTTGTAGTTCCTTTTTATTAGGAACAGTAATAAAGCACCACCTAGAGACAGTTTTTCAAGAAAATATAAATGTCAACACCGTTCGAAAACTATTGCCAAGTTTTTACGTAGACAATTGCGTAACGAATATTGACACAGAAGAAGAACTTGTAACCTTTATTAACAAATCCCAAGAAATTATGAAACAAGCCAAATTTGATCTACGCCTTTGGGAACATACTGACGTTCGAAATGTCAACAATGAGCCAATTAAGTTCATTCCAATTTTAGGCATCGAATGGAATAAACAAAATGATACTTTACGAATATCCCTGGGAAATAATCAGATAGCCAAAGAAAACTTGATAACAAAGAGAATTATTCTTTCGGTGGTAAACAAAATTTTTGACCCAGTTGGATACACTGTAGCAGTACTTCTGACACCTAAACTTTTATTGCAGAGATTGTGGACAATAAAAATTGGTTAGAATGAAGAAATTCCCGAAGACATGAAGATAGAATTTTTAAAATAGTTTAATGAGTTAGAACAACTGAAAAATTAAACAATACCTAGACGGCTTCGACATGAATACACCACTTCGGAAGATTTAAGCCTTCACATATTCTGCGACGCTAGTAAAGATGCTTATGCATGTGTTATTTTTCTAAAAACATAATCTGATAATGACATAACTGTCAGATTTGTTCAATCCAAAGTAAGAGTGACCCATTTAAAGAAAATTTCCATACCTTGGTTGGAGTTACCGGCAGCAAATATAAGTGCTAGATTAGAATTATTTGTGAGAAAAAACTTAAGTTAAGAGGTGGAAACATATTTTTGGACTGATTCCTCAACAACTTTGTCCTGGATAAAGAGTAATGAGAAATGGAAGCCTTTTGTATCAAATCGCATACATGAAATAAGAAAAATAATCGCCCGAGAAATGTGGATGTATGTTTGTGGTGTTATGAACCCTGCTGATTTGGCAACAAGAATATGTTCGTTAACACAGTTTATACTTTCTAGGTGGCGGGAGAGCCCCCGTTAGTTGTACGAAGACAAACCCTAATGGCCATCATAAATTTTTCCCCAGAAAAACAACTTGTAAATGAAGAAAAAATGAAAACAATTACTTCACTATTGACACAGCCAAAAACTGATTTTTCTTGGAGTTTTAATTATTTTGAAAAATACGCTAAGATCGTTAGGCTTGTGGCTTGGGTATTAAGATTTGTTTACAAATGTACCATTTGTCAAAGACAGGATTCAAAACCCTGTGAAGCGATTCCTGTAACATTGCCCAAAGATAGAGTGAAAAATACAGCTATTTTTGAAGTGATCGGATTTGATGTTTTTGGACACATGTTTTTACGGAATAAAGAAAAGGTTTGGGTATGCCTCTTTACATGTGCGATTTACAAACCGATACATTTGGAAATTATATACGGATAATGGAACGAGCTTCAAAGGTTAGAATCTCTAAATTGGAATGAAATTGTACAGTGTAGTAAAGTGGAAAGAATTACATGGAAACTTAATGTTGTTGCTGCACTATGGTGGGGAGGATGGTGGGAGTGACTGATAAGGTTATTCAAACAACTTCTTCGAAAAACTCTTGGACGGGCTTGCTTGACATATAAAGAATTTCAATCTGTTTTGTGTGATTGTGAAGCAGTGGTTACATACCTTTCCGAAGATATTTCTGACTTAGCCCCCTTAACTCCAGCGATGTTTCTGCAAGAAGTAACTCAAGTAGGTACACCCGATTTTGACAATACAGATTCGATTTATTTTAGAAAATGATATAAGTACAGACAAAAAATTAGAGAAGATTTGAGAACACGTTTTAGGAAAGAATATGTAGGTCAACTTATTTTACAAAAACGGAAACAACATATTAGTAGCGTAAATGTAGTTTTATTAGAGATAGATAATAAAAAAAGACTAACTGGCCTCTAGCCCGAGTAGAAAAAATATTTTTGGGAAAGGATGGAAACTGTACAGTAGTGCGTCTTAAGACTAGGAATGGATTTGTAATAAGACCGATTCAGAAGATATATAGAATGTTGGAAACTGGAGTTTGTTTTTGCTATTTTATGTCGGTTCTTATATTTTGTAGTTTCCATAGAATTGTAGAATTGAAGAAGCACCCACATTAGGGTGCCTCCACCAGTACAAAGTGGTTTGTTCCTTTTTACATTCACCTTCCTTAAAAGGATCCAGTTAGCCTGTAGTACGGTTCTGAAAAATTTATTTTGACCAAATTTTTACGGAAGGATAATCTCTTCAACATAGAAATAGAAAGTTTTATGAATGTAACTAATTTTGACGTAATTAAAAAATATTGAATTTAAAGTTATTAAAAATTAGTTTAAATTTCATTAAACTAATAGCCAAGAAGGGGAAATAAAAAGTTTGCTTCATACTCCAGTAAACCCGTCTGCAATTGACAATTTTACTAATATTGGGAATATTAGAGTTTGCAACAGTTTGGAAAATAATCTGCGGGAATATGGATCGTTTTCGGTAAACAAAAAAGTACCGCGTCCTGCGCTTAAACGTGCTACCGATGAAGCACATATAGTAGCTGTTCTTGCGTATATGTAAGTCAATCCTACATCTTCCTTAAGACAAATAATTTCAGAAGTTGATGTTTTGACATCATCAGTGCATTGCATTTTAAAACAAAGCAGTTTCAGAGCCAACAAATTTGTTCGCATACATAAGCTTTATCCTGGAGATCCAGATAGGAGACTTACAATTGTTGCTTGGGTTCTTGTAAAATATGATCAACAACCAGATTTTTTGAGGTTGGATGCATGTCGATTCCACAATAATGGATTGGTTTCGAAACAAAATTGTAGATACTGGTACACCGAACCGCCACACTGGCTGAAAGAAAGAAATAACCAACGTGTTTTTGGAATCCATGTTTGGTGTGGAACCCTGGATGGTTATTTAATGGGACCGTATTTTTGCGATAGAACTTTAAATGGAAATTGCCGGACCTACTAGAAAATGTACCTTATCATACAAGAATAAATATGTTTTATCAACAAGATGGTGCACCGGCACATAACTGTGCTATCGTACAGATTTACTTGGATGATCATTCTCCTAGGTGATGGTTAGGAACATATGGGTCAATAGAATGGCCAGCTCGTTCACCGGACTTGACGCCGTTGGACTATTTCCTGTGGGGTTATTTAAACAAGCGCGTTTATAAGATGTCTTGTTTAAATGTGGATGACTTAAAAGACAGTATAAGAGCAGAATGTGCAAGTATCAACCGAGACACTTTATTACAAGCAACAAACAGACATTTCTTGCATCGTCTTGAGATTTGTTCAAATAGTGACGGAGGCAGTTTTGAACAATTTTTGTGATTATGTTATAATAGAAACTTTGATTTACTTATCTTATAGAGAATTTAATCTCATTTACAAAAATGAGAGATTTCTGGAACACCCTGTATATCAACTGAGCACTACTGAAACCAATTATTGGAACAGCGCAAACGTTCCGTTTGTTGATCGGATTGTCGAAATCAAAAAAAGGTCGTTCGCCGTTCAGTTTGACTTTCGGTTCATTGTTCTGTTTTTTGCTCGGTTTGTTGTTCAGGTGTATACGAAGCTTTTAAACTAGTCAATGTCATTTAATCTTGTTTACTTGTTAGTTCATATGACAGTGTGTGTAATTTTTATTTATTAAATACTTAATGTAAATTTATTTAAATTTTTAAAATTGTTGACCACACATTTAATTATGTGTTGTTCGTTTAAATCCTTGACCTACAAGACCGAAGGTGAGTCATATTTATTTAATTTGTCTATCAAAAAAAAAATTTTTTTTGTCAACTTACTTTTATCTATAAAAATTTTTTTTACCAATTAAATAATAACTCTTATTCAAAGGAAAGGAACACCAACTGCAGCGTCTATTTAACCAACAGAAAACCACCAAAACTGCACAAAACTTAACTAACTATCTTAAGTTTTTGGTGCAGTTTTTGTGGTTTTCTGTCGGTTTAATAACTCTTATTGTTCGTCATTGTCACAATGAAGTAACACTACGTTCAGTTTCTTCCGCATGTAATGTTTGCATGTAACTTTTACGTTTTTGTACAGTAGTTTTAAACTCATTTGTTATAATATTAAATTCTAATTGTTTACACAACTGTCGAAATGTAAAAGAGCCATTTTGATGTTATTATTTTATCTAGGTTCTGTTTTTAGTTAGTTGTTATTTGTGTTCTTCTCTGCAATATAAAAGTTTCATCAGATTATAGGCCCAGATTACAAGTTTAACCTCCTCATAATAAACATTTTAAAGTTTCACGTTTAACAATTATTGTATAGTTAAATATGGAGAAAATTCAAATTGACAAGTTGAAAGGGCGTCAAAACTATGAAACGTGGAAATTTGCAGCACGTGCGTATTTAGAGGTAGCTGGTTTGTGGAAATACATTGTCGAGGATATTGATGAAGAATATAAAAGAAAACAGACAAAAGCTCGTTCAATATTGGTACCCGTTGAATTATGTTCACATTCAGAATACGAAATCGGCGAAGGAAGTTTAGAATAATCTAAAAAAAGCGTTCGATGATTCCGGTTTGTTGCGACGTGTGGGACTTCTGCGTGAATTAGTATCTGCAAAACTCACAGAATGTTCATCTATTGAGGATTATGTCAATAAGGTCATTACAACAGGGCACAAGTTATGTGGTGCAGGAATGCCGATTGACGATGAAATTATTGGTGCACTTTTGCTTGCCGGTTTAACTGACGATTACAAGCCAATGATTATGGCAATGGAGAGTTCAAGTGTGAAAATTTTTTCCAATTTAGTAAAAACAAAATTGTTGCAGGAAACATCTAATTCTGGTGCGAACTCTTTAAATACTACGGCAGTATCCGCTAATGAGTCGAAATCGCAGAAAAAGTTGCACAGTGAGCAGAAACCAAAGCGGACTATGAAGTGTTACGGTTGTGGCGAGTTTGGCCATTATAAGAACAAGTGTCCAAAAAGTTAAATAGCCAAAAACAATTTTTTAGTGCTATGCAATGAACACAATGAAGTCGGAGAAATGGTATGTCGACTCTGGTGCGTCAAAACACATTAGATGTAAAAGTGATTGGTTTAATAGAACAAAGGACTCTACGCCAATGGATAACGTGACGATAGCTAATAACGAGATTTTGAAAGCAGAAAAAGAGAAAGACATTTGCCTTAAGTTAAAAGTGAATCACGAAGATGTGGAAACCGTGAAAACAGATGTTTTGTACGTCCCAGAATTATGTAGTAATTTGTTATCAGTTAGTCAACTGGTAAAGATTGGACTGAAGGTCAAGTTCAATGCAGAACGATGCAGTATTTTAAACAAAAGTGACTTGTTATTGCAAGCGAAATTGTGTAACGTTTGTTGCAAGCATCATGTATAAGACTTATTGCAAAACAATCCGATACTATGAAACTGTGGTTTAGTGAATGGAATTGACTTTGTTGTAAGAAATGAACATGTTGTCTTGAGCAAAACCCCTGAAAAAACTTGGAGAGGTAGAAAACCAGAGTTATCTCATCTTAAAGTTTTTGGATGTAACGTTTTGGTGCGTATTAAATAACACAACCGTTAACTCAACTACAGTTTATGCTTTTAAAAAAGAATATGATAAAACACACAAATAAGTAATAGTAAAAACACAATCCTATCGAATATATATATATATATAATTATTGAAGAATCGACTATGTAACTGCTTTACATACCTGTCGGCAAAGTTGCTTACATTTACGTAAGTGAACGCTTTCACGAGTCGACACTAGATGTCGAAAAACTTATCGTTTAAATATTGAGATCCCTCCAGTTGGGCATATAGTCGACAGCACGCGTTTGTACAATAGTGAACTTACACTCGAGTTCTCTCACTCCTGAAGAGTCCCAAAAGGACGAAAAAGCTGTCGGCTGATTCTCTGTGTTTTTTTGCTATTGTACAACCTCTTGCGTACTTTACTGCAGGCGATTCAAAATTTGTATACTTGCCAACTGTTATGTTGGCTATAATTATTGAAAAATCGACTATGTAACTGCTTTACATACCTGTCGGGAGTGTGTCACGAGTCGACACTAGATGTCAAAAACTTATCGTTTAAATGTATACATATATATAACTTAAAAACTTTTAAGTTGCTAAATAGGTTTCCCTCAGCAACTCTTCTATATATAATAATAATAATAATAATAATAATAATAGTATTCTAAACATTAAATGCAAGAAGTTTGATCAAATATCGTGTGATGGCATCATGGTTGGATATTCAACGGAGAGCAAAGCATCTTGTATTTTTGACGTGAATAAAAAAGAAGTAACAATTTGCCGAGATGTTGTGTTCTTAGAGAATGAGCGATCGAAAGATGAAATTGATTGATGTAATTTAAATAATCTTTTTTATTTATTTAACGACGGCGTCGTTGAAGTAGAGGATAATCAGTGTACAATTTTTCCACCTCAGATACAAATAAATCATTCGAGTTACGATGATAGCTAATGGAAATCAACCATTAACGCTCGATCTTAACAATCAGGTCCAGGAAGTAGAAGAAATTGAGGAGATTTTTAAACCAGGAGAAACATCGGCAACTTCAAGTATTTACAAAAATGTTTATTTATTTATTTATTATTATTATTTACAGTAATACACATTTTTAAATGAAAGAAAACAAAATAATAGTAATACATAGGTTACAAGTAATATACAAAAATAAAAGTAGCAATCTTAAAATAACATTCTTTATAATAATAATAATAATAATCTTTATTGTTCAACAGAAAGAAGTATTCCAATTATAGAACAATATTCAATATGCTAAATAAACTTAAATTACTAAAACAAAAATACAGAAAGCAAAAACAAAAATGAAAATTTTAAATTTATTTTTAACACTACTACACTTGGGTTAGGTACAGAAAAAATTTAAAATACACTTTTTAAATGATGAAATGTTAAAGTAGAAATATCTCGTCCAAGGACGAGGTTAAGGGAGAGTTCCAAGTACACTAGCTACGTTCCCCCTTTGGATAGCTAGACTTATGCGTTGGATTAGGTAGGATTTAGATTTAGGTTCCCCAGTCGCATCCTTTAAGCGTCTACCAAGATCATTAGTAAACTGAATGGCCGCATCTCCAAATGAACCTAAAGTCTCTACAGCAAAGGGCAAGAAAAGTAGTCCTCTCTCCACAATATCTGAGTATTTCCTTATCTTGATCGCTGCGGCAGCATTTGCTGTGGCGCCCACTGCTTTGGCTGAGGGTCTGGATATTGGAGGGCGCAAGGGTATCTGGGCAAGTGGAATCCCATGCTAAGCATTTTCCATTGGACCATGGAATTAAGGTCACACCATCCGCTCTTTTACCATCTTCAGGACTAAGACCTACCGGCTCCAGAAGAGAGGGTATGTGGGCTGAGCTTAAAGCTTTGGCTACGATAGAGTTGATTTCTTGGTGGCGAGAATGTCGACCTGCACTAAAACGGCATGAGAGACCGTGGATTCCAAATTCACTGACTTTATCACCACATTTACATAGGTGGGGTTGGCAAAAACTGATTCCCATACGAAGGGCAACCGAGATTTGAAAGACAATGTCACTCAGTAAAGTTCCAATTGTGCTGATAGGGATGGCGTGTAACCAGGCTCCAGCTTCTGGGGTCATAACTGCATAAAATCTTGCCTTTTCTTGAGTAGATTCAGGTTCGAGGAGGGAAATTAGACGGTGGATATCAAGTAAGTCCCATTTTTTTGTTTAAGGGGGTCAGCGGGTTGAGGAAGTTCTAACTGGGTCCAAGCATCTTTTGCTTCAAGGTATCCATGAAAACAGTAGTCTCGGAGGGGGAGAGAATAGAGACCATTAGTTCCTCGACGGATGAGATTGAAGATAAAAAGGCGGGCAGGTAGAGATCTTCGAGTTTACGAATGCCTAGTCCTCCAAAGTTCACTGGTAAACTAGACAGGTCATGGTGAGCAGCATCGAAATTCAGATTCGTAATTTTAGTCAGAGGTTCTTTAAAGAAATTGTCAAATTCTTTCAGGATTGCGAGATGATTGTGTAAGGGTGTATTGCGGATTAGGTAGGTTAACTTAGGAATCCCAGTGCAAGATTTCAAGAAAAAGTAAGCTGTGTGTTTGTTAAGATTCAGAATTCTTGATAAGAGCAGTTGGAGTTCGTCAAGTTTAGCCGCAAAGACGTCACTAGTTGCAGAATCAACGAGAGGGGCTCCCAGAAGTGTAAGTTGGCTTGAGGTTATTCTTATGCCGGGAGCAATCGACTGGAAATCTTGGATAACCTTTTCATTTGGTTCAGAGCAAAAGAACAACTCGCATTTTGATGGATTAATTTCTAATCCCAAGTGTTTTCCCGACGAGATAATGTGTTGGAGATCTTTTAGTACCATATCGGGAGATCCTCCTAGAGTACCATCGTCGAGGTACCACACGTTCAATTCTGATGACAGTTCCTGGATAAGATTATTAATGGCGTGTCAGTATAGTAAGGGACCTCCTGGATCGCCCTGCTGGGCTCTGACTTGCGACATTATGATATTATGCCAAAGAACAAATTAGAGCTTAAACTGTAGCATGAATTGAAAAACGGGAACAGCTTGGGACATATTGTTAATACTTGTTGGAGCATGTTGTCTCGTTTTATTGAATTAAAAGCGTTCTTCTGGTCTATTTTAAGAATAACTTTGTCCGAATTAGCTTTAGAGTTGATGAATGATCTTGTTGAGTGAACGGCTGCTTCACAACCCGCTTTAGTTCCAAATCCTAGCTGTTTCGGTCTGAGAATTGAACCAACTTCCTCTCTAACTGAATGGCAGGCTAATTTGGCAGCTAGACGACGGTATACATCCAACGGCGATTGGTCGAATACCTCCATCCTTCTTGCTCAGGGCGCAGAGGGATGCTCCAAATAGGATAGGAGTAATGATTGAATTGACCTCCCCGGCTAGCAAAAGATTGACTAGCTTTGTTAACGAACTGACTAATTTGGCTCCCGTGTTTCCAAGGCCTGTGGCAGTAAGGTCCTTAAGGTGTTGAGGTCGAAGACTGTCCAGACCTCCAGCGGAACCATTGTTAAAGCTTTTTAATGGCTTCAAAGACTAGATCACTGGTCGTAACTAAAGATTCCATTGAGTTGTCCATGGTGGGCATGGCTAAATCTCGGGAAGGGCTTGGATATTTCTTCTTTAGGGACTCCAGGGTGTCTTCGTTGAAGGGGCAAACGAATCATTTGATGACAGAAGGGTGATAGCTCCTCTGATGTCCCCTTCATCCACCTTAGCTTGGACTTTCTTGTTAAGGTTAAATTTCGGTCGGTGGTTTGGCTTGATTAATGTAGGAGGAGATGCGTTGATAATATTCCGTTTGACTGCTGCCGACAGACTTAGGCCAGAGTTTTTGTCGGGTTTTTGAAGAGAGGCGTAGGGAAATAGAAGTAAGGTTTTCCATGAGTCGACATCATTGAGTGAAACACAGTTATCTATTACGTTGGTAAGCTTTTCAGAGGCTGAGATCCTAGCTGCTTTGGGGATTCGGCTTAACACTTAAAATGAAAATTATCGAAGGACGCGCTAACAATATAATTAAAACAAAATACGTTAGTTTTCTAATATTTTTTTTAACGAATCAAAATGAATATCATACTCTGTGCCTACTAAATTAAAATTTTTTGACATTATGAAGATGAGTGATTTTTGTAAGATGTTGGTTTTTGGTGTAGGGATAAAAAAATGGAACCGAAAGCCTTGAATTAATTCGTGGGACACGGAAGTTTAATTTGATGTAGTACATTATAAAGGAATATCACGCTATTATCTAACCGCCTTTTATCCAAGGAAGAATATTAGTTTGCTGTAATAACTGTTCCTGGAAAAACCTCTTTCAGGGTATAAGCCCTGTTTTTTAAAATATAAAAAATTTAAAAATTTTCTCTGGATGGATTCAATAATGGTCTTATACTTATTTGAAAGAGGATACCATATTAATGAGCAATATTCTAGCTTTGATCTTACTAATGAAAAGTAAAAGTATTTTTAGACAATTGGTATTATTAAATGATTTAGAGTTTCTAATGATAAATCCTAACATTTTGTTTGCAGATGAGCAAATGTTGTTGATGTGGTTATTGAAGGAAAGTTTGCTATCAAATGTTACTCCCAAATCTTTAATTTCATCTCATCTTTTAACGATTGTAGAATCATATCGGTAAGAAGGTAGGTTTTAATTTACTTACTTAATTTTATTAACTCGATTAATGCAACAAGTCGTGATGAATTAGAATTAAAACAGCTAGAGCTTAGATTTGAGCAATTCAAATCAGTAGCAAACGAATATACAGAGCTATCAGTTCAAGCATCATCATTAGAGCTAACGTTAGAAAATGCTCCCAGTTGTGATGAATTCGAAGATGAATATTTTCAATTAATTGCGCAAGCTTCATGTTTATTGGAAAACCAAAGCAGTCCAAATTTACAGCCATCTAACAGTTCAATCACATCCCAAACAAGTTCGAATAACGTAAAACTTCCACAGTTAAATATACCCACATTTTCAGGGCATTATACCGAATGGGCTAGTTTTCAGGAAACATTCACCGCGCTAATTGATAGCAATTCAAAATTAACAGACGTAGAAAAATTCTACTACTTACAAAATTCATTAAAAGGTTCTGCCAAAGAACTCACGCAGAATTTGTCTGCAACTGCCGCAAATTATCAAATAGCGTTGCGTATGTTGAATGATCGATTTAACAATGAAAAACTTATAATTTTTTCCCATTTAGAATCAATTTTTGAACAAATAAAATTAACAAAGGAATCTGCTTCAGAGTTAAGAAAATTACAAGATAATTTAACCCGTCATTTGTGTGCTTTAGACAATTATCAATTGACCGATGATAAGTTTAAAGCTGCCGTATTAGCATATATAATCAAGTCCAAGGTAGATTCTAACACTGCTGCATCTTACAGTAAATTCAAGGTTAAACAAATCCTTCTTTCCTCCTCTTTCAGATGTGAAGTTTTAGAAGATATATCTCCAAATATTGCTAAAAATTTGAATATTGACACTAAAACAACTACCATGCAAGGTAGCAGTAAAAATGCTAAGCACTTTACACTATCAAATTTCCATCACAATAACATAAGACAAACATTTATAGTTACAAACCTTTATGTTTGTCCCTTGTGTAAAGGTAAACATCTCCTTTTTTCGTGTCCTACATTTATATACTTATCAACCCGAGATCGATTGGAAAAGGCAAATGAGCTAAATATATGCAAAAATTGTTTGACGCATAGTAGTAAGTTTAAGTGCAATTCAAAACATGCATGCAAACTTGTCTAAAATCACACAACAGTCTTTTGTGTTTTTCTAATGAAGGAACCAATTCCGTTGCAAGAAGTTCTCAATCTGACGAGTCAGGCCCTTCAACTTCAGGAACTTCTATGATTTCAAACACCTTGTCTTCACAGAATCAAACCTCTTTATCATGCACAAGTTGCAATCAGGTTTTACTGTCTACAGCCGTGATTAAGGTGTTAACCAAAGAAAATAAATGGATAACTGCAAGATGCTTATTAGACTCTGCATTTCAGGTTAATTTCATAACAACCAAATTTTACAATAAACTAGCGATCGCACTTGTTTCAATAAATTGTTCTATAATGGGTATAAATGGAAGCACTTCTCTTTCAAATAAATCAATACAAGTTCAGATTTCTTCATTACATAATGCATTTCAAACAAGTTTATCATGTGTGATAATTCCAGAAATTACACAAAATTTACCCACAACTAGCTTTGATAAAGTTTGATATCCCCTCAAACATAAAATTAGCAGACAGCCATTTTTATACAAGTAGTCCGATTGATGTTCTTGCTCGGTTGGGTCCATTTCAGGCACTCTTGGACAGAAAGGTTGTAAAGCAGACAGCAGACATACTTTTAATGTCTCCCTTACAGATAATCTAGATCCAAATAAGATCTCAAATGATACTTTTCATGATTCAGTTGCAAAATTTTGGCAAATTGAAAATATTTTACCCCAAATGTCTATTTCATTATTATCTCGTGAAGAACAGTTTTGTGAAAGACACTTCGCCAAAATAATAACACGAGATCAAAGTGGTACACTTATTGTTTCAATCCCATTTAATTTAAAACTAGCTCTGCTAGGCGATTCTAAACGCAGAGCTCAAGAAAGATTTTACAGTCTTGAAAAAAAATTCTACAAAAATCTTTCATTTCATAAAAATTTTAGCCATGCCACAAGTAACACAAGTGTCGTCGCCTTTTTTTTTCCTACTACCATGGACGGCAAAATACCAATTGCCAACATTCCAGATTACTTTTCCCGCATCATGCAATTTTCAAAAAGTAACTCTTTAACCACGTATTGTTTTCGACGGCGGTGCAAAATCAGAATCAAATGTTTCAATAAACGACGCACAAATTGTGGGTCCCATCTTGCAGGATGACTTATTTTCCATATTACTACGTTTCCGACAAGGTAAAATAGCTCTTACAGGTGATTGTGAGAAAATGTACCGGATGATTAAAATACAACCCAGTTTGAGAAAATTTCAGTGCATATTATGGAGAGATAATTCAGAACAACCCTTGGATATGTATCAACTTAACACAGTAACTTATGGTACTTCTTCTGCCAGTTATCTAGCCACTAAATGCCTAGAATATCTAGCTAAACAAAACGAAAGTCAATTCCCGAAGGCAGCAGAAATAATTAAAACTTCTTTTTACATGGATGACTTATTGTTTACTGCCGACACTGTACAAGAGGTTCTCCAAATAAAGAGTGATATAATCACAAATATTTAAAACTGCTAACATCCAAATTCGAAAGTTTCTGTCGAATAGTTCGATCGTAATGGATCAAACCGAAGATACTAATTCTCCATTTTTTACAGTCCCTTTTGGTGAACGTTCCCAGGCAAAGGCCTTAGGTCTGTCTTGGAATTCCACTGCAGATTATATTTATTACAATGTACAACTTCACAACTATGGTCCTTCGATTACAAAACGTTTCTTTCAATGGTTTCGCAGTTATTTGACCCTTTAGGTTTGTTGTCGCCTATTTTAATAATAGGAAAAATCATAATTCAAAGGGTATGGGATCTCAAATTTTCATGGGACGAATCCGTTCCTATTACTATACAGTCACAGTGGACTAACTTCCTACAGCAGTTAACTAACCTAAACTCATTACAGATTCCAAGATGTGTAACGTCAAGTCCAAAATGTGAAATACAACTGCATGGCTTTTCTGACAGCAGTTCTCTTGCTTATGGTGCATGCATTTATGTACTATGCACAAATTTCCGTAATCAAATATCCACTCACTTATTGTGTTCCAAATCCCGAGTCGCTCCATTACGTACTACCACTATTCCGAGACTTGAATTATGTGCCGCAGTACTGTTAGTACAACTTATGCACATGGTAAGAAATACTCTTACTATAAATATAAATTCCGGTTTTTCTTTGGTCAGATTCAACCATTGTTTTAAATTGGATCCAATCTGCACCAAACAAGTATAAAACATTTATAGCTAACCGTGTAGCTGTTATACAAAAATTATTTTCTATTCAATATTGGCGTCACGTAAAGTCTGACGCAAATCCTGCCGATCTTATATCTCGAGGTATAACTGGCAACGATATATTAATAACTTCTCAATGGTGGAACGGACCTCATTTCTTATCTACGGCCGTTGAGTTTTGGGTAAATACTAATATTACCACTGTTGATACAGAAATTACAGAATTAAAGGTGACTTCCTTAATTGTCACCAACGATGAAGTACAACAGGAAAATTTAAATTTATGTAAAAAATTTTCTAGTTTCATGAAATTGCAGCGTGTAATAGCGTACGTACTTAGATTTATATTTAATTGCCAAAATCATGGCCATCGTAACCTTGTAAATTTAACAACAACAGAATTACAACAATCCTCAAATGTATTGAGTAAGATCTGTCAGAATGCCCGATACTCTCAAGAAATTCATGCTTTAAAGAATAACTACCAACTAAAATCAACTTTGAAGATTTTATCCCTAAACCCTTTTCTGTACAAAAATCAGATTCTTAGAGTAGGTGGTCGCATTAGCAACTCCTCCTTCCCTTATTCTAAAAACCACCCCGTGTTATTACCCAAGGATCACTCTCTAACAGAGTTGTTGTTCGAACATTTTCATATAAAATTTTTACATTGCGGGTCTCAACAATTAATTTTATGTATGCGTGAGAATATTGGCCAATTGCCGCAAAAAGCACGGCCAACAGAAAAATTCGAAAGTGTATCAACTGCTTTCGAGCTAACCCCGCGCATTACAATTCTTTAATGGGTAATCTACCTTCTAAAAGGATAGAGTTAAACAAACCAGTGTTTTACAACACTGGAATAGATTATACAGGACCTATTTTCTTAAAGGACCGAAAGGGTAGGGGTGCTAGATTGACTAAGGTTTACATTTGCATATTTGTTTGCTTAGTTACTCGTGCTGTTCATTTGGAAATAGTTACTGACTTATCAACCAATTCATTTATAGCTGTACTTAAGCGGTTTGTTGCACGTCGAGGTAAACCTTCCACTATATCTAGCGATAATGCCAAAAACTTCGTCGGCGCTAACAATCAATTACGAAATCTTTCTAAATTCTTACAAACTTCAAATACGCAAAATAAAGTTTCAAATTATTTGCATAATGAAAATGGAATTTATTATATCCCATGCACCTCACCAAGGTGGTATTTGGGAAGGTGGAATAAAATCCACAAAATTGCATTTAAAAAGGATTTTGGGTAACACCCATTTAACTTATGAAGATTTTTCAACCGTTCTACACCAAATAGAATGTGTTCTAAACTCCAGGCTCACTTTCAACAGATCCTTCAGATTTCCAACCCTTGACCCCCGGCCATTTTCTAATAGGTAGGCCACTTTTGCACTACCGGAGCCAAGCTATTTAGATGTTAAAGAAAACCGGCTATCTCTTTACCGAAGAAGCCAACAATTTCAACAGCACTTCTGGAAGCGTTGGAGTAGGGAAGTCGTTCCAGAATTACAGCGTCGTACAAAATGGTTTCAAAACTTACCAAATTTACTTCAAGTGGGGTCTTTAGCTCTCATTCGAGAAGAAAACTTACCACCGCTGAAATGGTGTCTAGGTCGAATCACAGACATATATCATGGGGCTAATGGTGTAGTTTCTTCATGTGCAGTGAAAATTCCAAATGGCAACATTATTAAACGATTGGTACATAAACTGTGCGCTTCACCAACGTAACTATTGTTGATGACAATTTTATGCATCCATTGTTCTCTAGTTCTTTTATGTATCTATTTTTGTTTGTTTGCAAGATTAAGTACTATCGTAACATTTGTGTTAAAATCCAGCCGCATTTTAAGGCGGGCGGTTGTGTATATATTTTTCATTTTAGCATGTAAGATTATTTTTGCAACGTCCCTACAGAGGGAAGTGAAAACTCCTATTTTAAAATGTAACGGTTTTAAAATCTAGGGTAAGAGGGAGAAAAGGTGAGGATACGATCAGTATGGTCTATGAGCTCGGTTAATACAGTTTTGGTTTAAGAAAAATTTTCCATTGTCATTTACAGTAATTTAAAATGAATTAAGTGTTAGTGAAACTTGTATATAAATGGCTAATAAAATGTAAATATGTACATTAAGCGGTATTTTCAATAAAAAGGTTAAAAATAAATCAGCGACCAGCAGTCCAAACAAATCGAAGATTTACAATTCCATTTTTAACATTACACTTTACATTTATCTAGATTCAAGGAAAGACCATTTTTGTTACACCAATGTAGAAGCTTGTCAATTTGTTGTTGTAATAAAAAACAATCGTTAAGAGTTGTAATTGACGAGAAAATTTTAAGATCGTCCGCAAATAATAGTTTACCACAAGTGAGTATGTTGGCTAAGTCATTGATATAGATCAAAAATAATAATGGACCCAAATGTGACCCTTGGGGAACTTCAGATGATGCAACAAACGATTTGGATTGATAACTATTATAACTGACATATTGTATGCGGTGTTTTAAATACGAATTAAAGAATACTTAAAGAGAACTGTTGAAATAAAAGCTAAGTAATTTATCAATAATAATGTTATGTCCAATGGTATCGAAACCTTTTAAAAAGTCGGTGTAAATCACATCGACTTGTCCTCTATTATCCACCCCCTCAATATATATATATATATATATATATATTGATTAAAAGACGCTGGGTTAGTGACAGTCGATCGATTCTGCATTAAGCCCTGTTGCGAAGGTGATATGAGTGACTTAACCTGTTTATAAACCTAATTAAAAATTGTTATTTCAAAAAACTTGGCAATTTTTAATAGGATGTTTATAGGCCTATAGTTTCTAACATCATCTAAGTCTCCAGATTTGAAAATTGATGTAATTCAAGAGATTTTCCAAATTTCGGGAAAAATACAACTTTTTAGACAAATTAAATAAGAAGGTTAGAGGCTTGATAAAAACAGAATGACAGTCTTTTAACAAAAATGATGGTACTTGGTCAGGACCGACGGTGGTTTTATTTTTAAGTTTTTTTATTGCAACAGTAACCTCATCTTCTGAAATATAGGAGACAGTGATATTAGGAATAGAGTTAATAACTGGTTCTATCGCAGACGATTGTGTATGACTTAGTGTTAAAAATATACACAAAAAATATGTGCCAAACGCTTCTATAATCTGCTTAGGAGAGGAAATAATGTCATCATTAAATTTCATTCTACCAGGGATTCGCGAATTTCCTTTCTTAGATCTAACGTAGTTCCAAAATTGTTTACAATAATTGGAAATAGAGTTTACAACATCAGATATATACTTTTGTAAACGATTTTAATTTGTGATTTGATAAGTTTCTTTAAACGTTTAAATTCTTGAAAATCCTGACTAGAGTGCTCTTTTTTTGATCTATTAAATATTTTTGCTTTTAGTTTAATATTGTTAATTGATTCCGGAGAAAACCATTTTGGAAATGTTGATTTACTATTACGGTAATGAGGAACATATAACTCAAAAGCTGAATTAAGTATTCTGTAAAATTCGTTACAAGCAATGTTCATGTTATCGTAGTTATATAGAAATTGCCAATCAATGTGTAGAATTTGATTATACAGTGCAGGAAAGTCCGCTTTTGAGAAATTAAACGGTTTATTTGTAGTATTAGCAGGAAAATTTTTACCCATTACAATTACACCCAAATCTTTCACATCAGTAACATTTTTTAAAGGTATATTATTTATAAAGTAGGTGTTGTAAACATAATTGACAGACATTGGGGATCTATTTGTTAAAAAGCTTTCTATCCAATTTACAGTGCTATGTGGAAATCCTAAAGCAATTAATTTTTTGATAAGAATACGATGGTTTACTCCGTCATAAGCTTTGGAAAAATTAGTGTATATGGAATCAATTTGACAGTGTTCTTCCATATATTTTATTAATATTGAAAGATAGTCATAAATTTGTAGTACCTAGTTGATCGTTTATCCATAAAACCATGCTGCATCTCTAATATAATATTTTTTGAAACCTAAGATAACTTTTTAGCCATCATTTTGTCAAATATTTTAGGAATAGATGATTGTAATGATTGCTATCGGGTATTTTTTGAAAAACTTTTCAACTGCAGAACAGTGGTTTTCATATGATTGAACGCTAGAAATTAAGAGGGAAAACACAGCACCTACAATGATTTTATGTCCGTTAGTTTTTACGGTCGTGAATATGTGTTCAACATCCGTATACTCGTTAATCGAAGTAAAAAAACAATTTTTATTGCTATTAGAACGTCACCTCCTTTAAATTTTGAACTGGTATGATGACTTGTATCAGTTCTAAATATATTGGAACCAGGTTTTGAAACTATAGAAGATTTGTTTGTGTTTTTTGCCTAATTATGGTCGGGTTTCTATTGATGTATTTGATAAGTAAATTCTTTTCACCATTGTCAACACGATTTGGATACTCAGTGTAAACTTCTTTGTAATATTCTCTCTGACGAATTGTTAAGTCAGCTTTAACTTTAACTCCATTAAAATCATTTGCTATTCGTTTAGAGAATTTTAATATTTTAAAGAGAATCACAAGATGACTTAAAAACACGAATAACCTCTTTTGGTTGGATAACTAAATTAGATTTTATCATAAAATTTTGGATAAATTCCATATCGTTAGCTTAATTTTAAATTTCTAAAGATTCTGATGATAGTTCTGGGACTTTATAAAACATTACGTTGTTGCTACGCCGCTGACGATCATTCAACTCGGTCGAAATATTGATTTCAAATGACTTCTCAACATGGATTAAATTAGTTGTGTGTGTTGCTGCATTTTGCTTTAACTGTGCGATTTCATGTTTAATTCCATCGTTTTCATTTTCAAGTTTAGTCACTTTCTGACTTAAATCATTTATTTGTTGAGATAATTGCTTAAAGTGTTAGAGATAATATTTCCGAGAGTAGAAAATCTTTAAGAATTTACAAGCCAGTTGTGAATCCGGATTTTATCCCATAGATGGTGAATTCATCCGATGATCCAGATTCAGTGGAGGAGGCTATGGGGTCACTTGATGCTCCTCATGGGAAAATGCGATGAAAAACGAATATAATTCTTTGATGGAAGTTGGAACATGGACTTTGGTAGAACTACCAAACGATTGAAAGAAAAGGGTGTTTAAGAAAAAATTTGACACTAAAGGATATCTTGTACGACATAAAGCAAGACTAGTCGTTAAAGGTTGTTCGCAACGTAAAGGATTCGATTATGAAGATCCGTTCTCTCCTGTAGTACGTTACTCTTTAATTTGTTTTTTGATTGCGTTGGCTGCTAAGCTAAGGTTAAAAATCGATCAAATGGATGTCGTGACGGCGTATCTGCATGGCGACCTCCAAGAAGCAATTTATATGAACCAACTAAAAGAATTTGACGACGGTTACAAACGGGTATGTTTGATAAAAAAGTCGTTGTATGAGCTAAAGCAAGCAGGTCGTGTATGGAACCAAAAACTTGATTCGGTCTTGAAGAGTTTTGTAGACGATTTCCTATTATTTAGTAATGATAAGGTACAGAAGGAGAAACTGAAATCTTTCTTAAAAAATTATTTTAAAATAAAAGACATTGGTCCAGCGAAGGAGGTTCTTGAAATGCATATTTCAGAAAATGCATAAACGTTGTCTCTTGATCAAAGTCCTTCACGCCTATCAATGTCAACCAAAAATTAACTTTAGATATGTCACCGAAAAGCGAAGTTGATCGCAAAAAAATGGAGAATATTCTATATCAGAAAGCCGTTGAATGTCTCATATTTATTGCCCAAGTGTTATCTACAAACATTTAGTACGCCGTATCCTCAGTATGTAGATTTAATAATAATCCGTAACGAGGACATTGGAATGCTGTAAAAAGGATTATGCGGTTTCAATGGGACTGCTGGGTTCAGATTGTCTTATGTAAACAATGGAAACAACAATCTTATTGGTTATTGTGACTCTGATTGGGCCAGTGATTGTATGGATATACGATCAATTACGGGATATGTATTTATGCTACAGGATAGAGCGGTAAGTTGGAATTCAAAGAAACAACCCACTGTGGCACTTTTAACAACATAATCGGAGTACATGGCTATGTCAACAGCTACACAAGAAGCTCTTTGGTTAAAGGGGATTTTGGTCATCATAGTACCAAACCTGTAAAAATAAATTGCGATAACAAGAAAGCAATCAAGTTGTCGGAGACGATAGCTTTCTAACAGCGGACAAAGCATATTAATGTCCGTCACCATTTTTTACGTGAGAAAGTGCGCAGCGATCTAGTCCAATTTAACTACACATCAACCAACCTGATTGCTGATAATTTAACAAAAGAGGTACATAGTGAGAAACACTCATTTTGTACTGAAGAGATGAATTTGAAGTAGCATTTGGTGCTAGTGGAAATGTCGAAATGTAGAAGCGCCATTTTGATGTTGTTATTTTATCTAGGTTTTGGTTTTAGTTAGTTGTTGTAATTGACAAACAAAAAAAATATACTGTTCCTCTGTGCAATATAAAAGTTTCATCAACAACTTTTTTAGGTTTAAGTTTAAACTGTTATACCGTTGTGTTAATTGTTCTTTGTTTTCCTAATAAATACAGCTCTGAGAAAACCTACGCTTGTTAGGCGAAACGTCGGCAAAATTTATTCTCTCACCTCCACCTAAAGGAGTTCTTCTAAGAAACAAAAAATTTATTAATTGCATATTTTATTATTTTTGTCTAAACTATTTTATAATTGTCCGTATCACTCTAACATTCAGTTGCACGTTACGACGAAAATCGAATTTAACGCGCACGCTACGTTTTTCCCATAGGTGGATCGATTATTCACAAAAATTTATTGAGACGACAAGCGGATATCTTTTGGGCGTTTTTGGCGTGCTTTGTAAAACTGAAAGTTTACACGTAAAATATCAACGTGGCATCAATAATTCCAAGTTAAATTAGTGTGGAAATATAAATCCGACCGCTTTCGCCGTAAGTGATTTCTTTTGCTATTTCTTTTGTTTGTCTCGTGGTTGTATTAATTCTAATTAGAACGTATGCTTTAGCACGTGTCTTGACCTCATACTCTACTCGTATATTACTATCTGGATATTTCCTGGGGATGCTGGAACGAGTAGTTAAGAATTCTCTGCTATAAAAACCTGACGACTACCACGGTGTCGCCTACCTCGAGGCTGCAACGGCCGATAAACTCCGTTGGTTGAGGGTCGCACACGCTACGTACCTGCTATTTCGAAGGAACATATCTGTTTTCCGAGCTTTGTCGTCTAGTCCTCCTAGAGAAATCCTGTGGTTACCAATCTTCTAATAGCTGTCAACTGCTGTCGTTAGCAAGAACTTTTCTTATCGGAACTACATACATGCATCAGTACACATCTAAGTTTATTGTTTAAGGAACCTATTGACTTTGCATGCGTTTGGAGCTCACATACATGTGACATTAAACGGTTTGAATCCTTAGTGTATAAGCAAAATTTTATTAGGGGTAGACTCCATCTACCGATGTTCGGTTTTGTTTTTACTAGCTTCATCAGAGCTAGGGCGCTTGAGATAAAGTGGGTGAAGCTAAAACAAAAGGTCTTTTGGGTTGGTGGGAGCTACTTACCGTACTAGTCCGAGCTTTATTCTAGTTTTTAAGTCACCGTGTGTAAGTATCGTGTGTACGTCGAGTTTTCTTAATCATCAATCTTAAATTGGTACGCTAACTTTAATTTGGGGTGTAACAAACAAAAGCTTAACTGCATTAAGACATATTTGACCGCGAACTCTAATTAATTGTTGTTGCTAACGCCCGTAAGTTTCATGCGACAGAATATTTTACTTATCAGAGATTTTCCTAGTATTTTAAATTGTATTTGCTATATTTACATGTCTATTTGTTTCTCTGATTTGTGTTCGTTTTAGCGTAGTAGACCTTAAGTAAAACCTATTGAACTCTTGTTGGTCAGTTTTATTTCTCTCTATTACTTAGCAGGTGGCGCCTCGTTACGCAGCAGTTTATTTCTTTCAGTTTCCTCAAGGACCTCCCCAACTCCCCGACTAACCTGGACACTGCTGTGCTAACTCTCACAAATACGGGATCTTCCATAAATTTAGTGCGCTATCTCGTGCCATATAGTACTGTTTTTTTTGTTTCTTAGTTGTATCGCTAGAGCCGTCACTTTCTTTTTATTTTTATTATTTGTGATCTATAACCGTTACACAGTGTCAAATATTTTATGTCAGTGCAACCTAGATTACGTTAAATGTATCAACCAAGAGTTACTCCAGTCACTCTGGCACTTTTTCAGAGACTGCAAAAAAATAATACAGCTTCAGAATAATAACCAAAGAATAGAAAACATAGTTTTGCCCAAAAATAGGCGTCGCTTCAAAGTTATTAACCATTTATTAAAATTTTTATTTCTCTATAATTATTATTAATCACAGAAAATCAGCAAACATTTTTTTTATCAAATTTTTGTAATATCCCTTAGTTTAATATCTATTGATGAACTTCAATAACAATACGTACAAATAAAGTTGACCTCAAAATAAACAGAATGAGCCGTGTCCCGTTTCAAAATAATTATTAGTATTGTTATAACAATTTTTTAAAAATGAAACTTTGAAACCTTATGCAAAATTATTTTTCCGAAATATCCTTCGCGTGTATATAGTACTTACTTATCGGTATCGCTGATGATGACAGCTTAGCTGTTGAAACACATGTCCGAGTTTTTGCTGGTTTTCTGTTGGTTAAATTAGACGCCGCAGTTGGTGTACTTTTCCTTTGTTATCTAAAATGTGTTTATTGTTATTATTAACATTAAAGGGATGAATAAGTTGTTAATTTTTAACTGAGTGTTTTTCTGTAATAACATAAGCAAAAATAGATTTTATTGAAATTGATTATTATTATATTTTTCTGGTTTTTCTAAAATTTCTGGATGTTTTGCCAATATAAAATTTATCACAAGAACAAGTAAGTTGATAAATCCCACTTTTGTCATTTAAATCTAAACAATTATAAAAGACGAGAAAATATTTTTAAGGTTAAATTTAGTAGAGAAACTAATTTTGTGTTTAATATGTTTTCTTAATTTATTTATTTTGTTAGAAAAGGAATAAATATAAGGAATAGAAGTGTATTTAAATTCTAATTTATTATCAATAGATAAAGTGTAGTATAAGATTTTAAATGATGTTTGTACAATAATTTTTTATATAAATGTTAATTAAATTAAAAGGGTAATTATTTAATTTAGCTATATAAAAATTAAGTACCTAAAGTTCTTTAAAATAGTTGTTATTTGACAAAGGAATATTAAATAATATTCCTATTCCTATAATAATATATTAAATAACAAAATAATAAATGTGAAATAGGATAACAAGAATCAAAAGGTATAATTTGTGATGTTCTACTACAACATATATATATATATATATATATATCAAAAGAGAAAATATTACTATTTGGTAATGTAATGGAAAGATCTAAAAAACTAATTTTATTGTTAATTGAAAGTTCAAAAGTAAATTTAATTTTGTTGTGTAAATTGTTAAGGAAATTGACATTCCTGGCGATTGTGTAATCCCGGACTGCTTTCGCTTTACACAACAGATTGTGCGTGTCGCGAGTGACTATTTTGACTATTTTTATCATTAAGTGTTTTCGTTTTTTTCTTTTGGATTTAATTGTAACGAAGTGTTTGTTTAATTTCGTTTTTAAACCAAATAAATCTTTTAAGTTTGTTTCCTACATTATTATCAAGAGGAACCTTACAACTGGCCCCCAACGTGGGGCAAAAATTTTTTCAAAACGCAGCTTACAACGAGAGCCAAAGCGCAGAAAATGGATCTACCAGCACCAATACAATAATGTATGGAACAACTACAAATATTGATACAACAGCCGCATCAAAACTCATCGGGCTCATTCTCAAAATGCACGACAAGATTTAATGGAAGTGGAGATATAGAAGTATCCATCAATGCCATCACAATATACAAAGATTGTGAGAAAGTTAGCGATGAAAATACGTTAAAGGGTCTCCCGATGCTACTGGAAAAATAAACCAGCACCTGGTGGCACAGAGTCAAGACGACGACGACCACATGGGACGAAGACATAATAAATTAAAAAAACACTTATAGACCAAATAAACCAACCCATAAGCTATTGAGAAAAGTATTTGCTACAGAACAAAAAGAAGGTGAAAGCACCGAAATCTTCATCTGAAACCAGACCGACGGAGCAATTATAATTGGACATTGTATACGGTTTGCTACATCGGAAAATCAGAAAGAACGTACTTTGCACAAAGTTCTCATGTTTCACGGAATTCCTAGAGAATTGCGCAAGATCGAAAATGAGGACAAAAACCACAGCATGAGGAAAGAAAAACTCGATGTAGCACAACTAATAAAGAAACGTTGTACATTTTGCAAATATCCAGGACATACCAGAGAGGAATGTCGAAAAAGAAAGCAAACCGAAACGCCGAGAAATAACCCAGCACCACAGAGTTCAACATTTGAAAACGACCGAATTACATGTTACGGCTGCGGGGAACCCGGAGTTATTTGGAACAACTGCAGCAAATGCAATCCGCCTAGATCTGACGAAGTTGATCTTTCTTCGGTAAAACAGCACCAATAACAAACACGTCAATGCCAATAGTGGAGATATCAGTGAGGGGAACCACGGGAGCTGCAGACGTAGACTCAGGCGCCAAACAAAGTGTGGCAGGAAGAGTACTGTACCAGATGCTCCGGATAGGGATATCGATTCAGGAGCCAATGGGTAAAGCTGGTGCTGGCAGATGGAGAAAACAGACCTAGGAAAGTGCTAAACACGTCTGTGGATGTCTTACTAGCACACAGAGTCATACCTGCCGAATTCATTATTTCGCCAGAAGCGCAAAACCGCACCTCGCTTGGTCTTGACGCCAGGCACCAACGCTTTTCGTTCAGGAAAAAGCTACTAGAAAAGGCAACAACACCAACACCACCGAGAAGCCCAAAACCGGTCTCCAAAAAACCGACCCATTCATCCTACTTGGAGGCCAGATTCTTAGAACTGTTTGGTCCAGTCCACGACGCCAAATCAGCTTATGTAGAACCGCCCATAGAGGAGCTAGTACAACAAGAAACCCTCGGCATCAATACCAGATTAATACCCCCCGGTAAAAGGAAGGGAATCGCTACCAAATCGAAGCATCTTTCCCCACTCACCGAGAAAAGAGTAGGTGAGAATGTGCCACATTTACTCTATTGAACTACGGGCAGACGAAGCTACTGGGTTCAACAAAGAAGATAAGCACGCTTAGAAAAATGGCTAAACCATCATCAGAACACGTTCCGTTCAGGGGGAGAAGCCACACCGTTTGGAGAACACCGGATAGAGACAGGCTCTCATCCCCCATTTCGACTCCTCCATATCGTTTTGCACTCAAAAAAAAACCATATTACACACCGAGTTACAAGGGATGCTAGACGAGGGCATTATCGAGTGCGAGTCCGCTTGGGCTGCTCCCGTAGTGCTTGTCTCAAAACCAAACAAATCAGTGCGCGTGTGTATAGACTTTAGAAAACTGAACGCCATTACCGTAAGTGACAATTATCCTTTTCCCCGAATGGACGACTTATTATACGCCGCAAGGGCAAAAGTCATTAACACGTTAGATTTACGTGCCGGCTACTGGCAGATTGCGCTACGGGATAGTGATCGTGACAAAACCGCGTTTGCGTCGCCATTCGGATTATATAGGTTCACTAGGATGCCGTTTGGGCTCAAGAACGCACCAACTACGTTCCAACGCCTAATCGATAGGTTTAGGTCAGGGGTGCCAAAAGTGACTACCCTTGCGTACTTGGACGATATCATTATATTATCGGAGGACGTTACAAAGCACCAGAGGGACCTTGACGCAGTGTTTAAAAGACTACAATTGTTCAAACTAGTGGGAAACAGAACTAAAAACCGCTTCGCCTGCGAACAAGTTTGTTATTTAGGACACTTTATTACCCCCACCGGTTTGGCCACCGACCCAGACAAAACGGCGGCCATCGCTCGACTCCCATCACCTAGAACCGTGAAACAGGTGATCTCTTTTCTGCAGACTTCTTTGGGTACCGTAGGTTTGTACCTCAATTCCCGTCCATCTCTAAGCCACTATCAGAACTGCTAACTGGGAATGGACACCAAAACGTGAAAACGCTTTCCAGCAACTGAAAATGCTACTCACGACTGCACCAGTGTTGAGGCAAGCAGACCCAACAAAAACCTACATCATACGAACAGACGCCAGCAGATATGCACTGGGAGCCGTTCTATCTCAGGTGGAGAAGAATGAGGAACGACCAGTAGAATATGCAAGTAGATTACTCACACCCGCAGAGCGCAACTATTCAACCACAGAGAGAGAGGCCTTAGCCCTGGTATGGAGCACAGGAAAATTTTGCGGATACGCGTAAAGCAATAAGATTATCCAAGCCACTGACTATCAACCCCTCAAATGGCTAATGAGTCTGAAGACACCTTTGGGCCGACTCGCGAGGTGGGCACTACCTCTACAAGCCTACGATATGTCTATAGAATACACACCACGAAAACAAAATGTTGTAGCAGACACGTTGTCTTGACCACCCTGTGGCCCGCACATCGACGCACAATGTGATATCTGTACAGTCAGCCTGGATATCCTAAGACGCAGTTTCGAAAACATCTGCCAAGAACAATTAAAGAACCCGGAAGTAAAGAAAATCATAGTGCTTTGAAACCAGGGACCCGTCTCAGTAGACTACACGAGATGGGCGGCGAGGGGATACGTAATGATCTAAGGTATATTCTATCACTATTCTCCCGAAACGGGCTCGGAAGAAGCTCAACTGGTAGTACCAGAACAAGAAAAGGAAAACAATTCTTTACAACTACCACGACGCTCCAACGGCAGGAAGTTATGGAGGAGAAAGAACCTACCTCCAAATAGCTGCCCGATATTTTTGGGTAGGGATGAAGAAATACATCTAGACTATGTAAAAATTGCATGGATTGCCAGAAATACAAAGCATCAAACCTGAAGCCAGCAGGTTTGCTTCAAACTCCGGCTCCCGCCCAAAGGTTTGAACACCTATCCATAGACCTATTCGGTCCATTACCGAGGAAGCAGACAAGAAAAGTGGGTATTTATTATTGAAGACATAGCCACCCGCTGGGTAGAACTGTTTGCTCTACTCAAACCAACGCAAAACCTGTGCACTACGCTTATCACGAAGTCTTATTTACGTTACGGGTCAAGGCCATCAACAGCGATAACGGGACACAATTTGTTAGTCACATTATGCAACATGTAACCTACTGCCTGGGAGTGAAGCACAGTCTGTCAGCGGTGTACCACCCTCAAGCAAACCCCGTGGAAAGGAAAAACAGAGATCTTAAACAACAACTAGTTATCTTAGTTAGCAACATGCATACGTCATGGCCAGATGAATTACCTTCGATAAGGTTTGCCATGAACTTAATGATCAGTCAAGCAACCGAACACTCTGCCGTATTTCTTACCTTTGGCAGAGAATTACGAACTGCCGACGATGTAACACGGGACCAAAGAGCTGTCATTTTCTCGAAAAATTTTATCCCAGAGATAACACCATATCTTCTCTATCTTCCCAAGACTATACGACACGTAAAACTCGTACAAGAAGAGCACCAAGACAAAAACAAAGAGTATGCAGACCAGAAAAGAAGGAAAGCGGTTACGTACAACCAAGAAGACCTAGTATGGATCAACACTCACAGTGTTAGCAACGCAGCAAAAGGTATAACCGCCAAATTTGCACCAAATCACGTCAGTGCACGGCATAGAACAGCCATTTCCCGAAACAATCAAGCCCATACGGAAAAGAGGCCGCCCACCGAAGAAAGTATAAAATCCTGAATCCTTCGTAGGGACGCCTTACGGATTCAGAGAGGGAGACTGTAACGCACCAAAATACCGGCAACCAACAAGACAACTAACGGTACTAAAAACTACTCCAATGCAGAACAATTCTTGCAAGAGGGCAAAGTAAACAACCCTCACTATCAGAAACGTGGCAATAACCATTTAAAAGGTTTAGGTAAATTTCACAAAAGCGAAGAAGTTCACTGGTATCTTAAATAACTGATAAACGTGCATTTCACCCCGCGAACACGTCACAACCCCAGTGCGGAACCGACTTGCTTTAAGTTAAGCGCTTTCCTCCCTTTTAGATACACACTTCTGAGTTCCCGTTACGCGGCGCCGACCCGTCTAGAGACCGGACCGTTGACATTACTGGTGATTGTGTAATCCCGGACTGCTCTCGCAGATAGTGCGCGTCGCGAGTGACGTAAATTTAGGACTATTTTGACTATTTTTATCATTTAGTGTTTTCGTTTTTTTCTTTTGGATTTAATTTGAACGGAGTGTTTGTTTAATTTTGTTTTTGAACCAAATAAATCTTTTAAGTTTGTTTCCTACATTATTATCAATAGGAACCTTACAAGATAAAAATCTTGAAATAAATATGTAGGCGAATTTATGTAGTTAACAAAGGTCTAATAGGTATATTTGGTTTGTGTATTTTAGGTAAACTATATAAGACTGGTAATTTTGGATTAGTTGGTCTTATTTTATTAATAGATACGTTGAAAAATTGTAAGTATGTAAATTTTTTGAAATTATATTAATTGTTGAAAGCCAAAAACTTTGTAAAGGATTATTTTTAAGAATCTTAAAATCAGTAGTGTTTAGAAAAGATGACGTTTTTACAAGATAATCATTTTTATTAAGAATAACTACACCTTTGTCTGCCTTTGTAATTATAAGATTACTCGAGATGATTTTATTTTTTAAAGATTTAATTGTTTTAAATTGGTCTTTAATTTTATAATCAAAATACATTGTTATTGTTTATTTAGTGCCTAAAGAATATTGAACTATTGAAGGTAACTAAAGAAATTATTGGTAGCGGGTAGATACTCATCTATGATCCCGGTAGATGATAGATCTACTTCAGGGAGACGCCCCTTGCCCACGCGAGCCTTGGTTTATCTCCTAAGTCCATACAGGGGAAACCATTGTCCCACCCCCAAACTTCTCCTTCTACCATCATACTACCATTACTTCCCTACTACCATCCCCACTCACCCACCCGTCTGGCCAGCGTGGTGAGTTATGGCTAAATACCCCCCTCTATCGACCGAGTGATTACCGGCATAGTAATCCTCTTGTCAGCCAACAGCTTCGGGTGGATGGTCTGACAAGAGTAAGGGCACCCTATTGTCCTGGGGTTGAGAAATCGGCCCCAAAGGCGGATGAATTACAATCAAGTAACCAACGGCATAAGGATGAGGAAGAATTTTGGACAAAACCACCTCATTAAAGATCCAGAATGGATAAGTCCTAGTAGAATCATCATGGCAAGGCTCATAACAAAACAAGTCCGGAATAGTTCTCGATCGGATCTCCGGGAGGAAATGTTTTGAGCAGTGTAATAAAAGTGAACAGAGAAATAAGGATCGGTACTTGGAACGTTAAAACGATGGCACAAGCTGGAAATATCAACAACGCAACAAAGAAAATGAGAAGAATGAAAGTTAACATCATGGGAATCAGTAAGATGAGGTGTCCGGGAGTAGGTTCGATAGATGTGGACGAACACAGAGCGTATTATGCAAGAACACAAGACGGCAAGTTTCTGAATGGTGTAGGCATTATTGTCACCAAAGATATAGCGCGGAGTGTCATAAACTTTGTCCCATTCTTAGAAAGAGTCCGTCTAATACAGATTAGCGCCCGACCAGTAAATCTAAACATCATCCAGATTTATGCCCCTACTGCAGATAAGGATGAAAGGGAAGTTGAAGAATTATACAGGAATGTTGCCCAAATACTTGAAAAGCTACCCAAACAAGAAGTTAACATCATCATGGGGGACTTTAATCCAAAGTTGGGAGCTGGAGAGAAAACCGAGCTCATCGGGTCTTTCGGTTTGGGAGAGAGGAATGAGAGAGAAGATGTGCTCGAGAAATTTACAGACGAACACGGCCTTGTAGTCCTCAACACACAGTTCAAACAACCACCGCGGCGATTATACACATGGAGATCGTCCCTCGATAAACCTGGGAGAATAACCAGAAATCAAATAGACTACGTACTAATCAACAAGCGCTACAGAAACAGCTGCTTAAGTATGAGAACCTTCCCGGGAGCAGATATGCGAACCGACCACGTGCCAGTCATTGGAAAATTCAAAGCGGTTATGAAGAAGATAAAGAAAACTGTTCCATTAAAAGTTAACCTAAGACAGCTGAAAAACGAGAAGATCAAAGAATGTATAAAAAGAGAGCTGAATGCAGCAATGGCAGGAATAACAGAAGATAGCTCAGTAGAAGAACACTTGAATCACCTGAAAAGTAAAGTGGAACACATTAAGCAAACTATTCTGAAGGAAGACGGACAAAGAGTAAAGAAGAAAACCTGGATGACAGATTACATATTAAACCTAATGGAGAGAGAAGATTGAACAAGAATAACACCATAGAATACAAAAGGATAAACAACATCATAAGGAACGAAATACGATTGGCTAAAGAACAGAGGGAGAACTGTGAGGAGATAGAGGCACTGCAGTTAAATATGACTACTTTAACGTCCACCGGAAGGTGAAGGAAGTCACTGGACAAGAAGGAATACAAACTTCGGGAAGCTAGTTGACGCTAACGGGAACATCATTGTAGACATGGAAGAGAAGAAGAAGACGTGGACTAGGTACATAGAACACCTCTTTGAAGATAATAGAGAACCCCCCAGATCCAGGGAGTAACACAGAGAGGGGCCAGAAATAATGGAAGCAGAAGTGAGGGCAGCTATAGAGCAGAGCAAAGAAGGAAAAGCAGCAGGACCTGACAACATCCAGACAGAGTTCCTGAAACTTCTAGACGAAAATGGATTGAGGAAGATCACCAAAATTTTCAACAACATCTATAAATCAGGTAAAATACCACAAGAATGGCTAGTCTCAGAATTCATTGCACTGCCAAAGAAACAAGGCGCAAAACGATGTGAAGAGTATCGAACGATAAGTCTGATGAGCCACCTGCTGAAAACCTTTCTCAAAGTTATTCATAAAAGAATATATAACCGAGGCGAGAACCTAATCTCCCGAAACCAGTATGGGTTCGTCAATGCGATGGGAACCAGAGAAGCCTTTCTTTGCTGTTCAAGTCATTGTCCAGAGATGCAGAGACGTTAACCGTGACGTTACTGTTGTTTAATTGACTACGCCAAAGCATTTGACCGGGTTCAACATGGCAAAATGATGGAAATACTAAAGAAGACAGGGATAGATACCAATGACCTGAATGTCATAAGTAGCTTGTACTGGGGCCAGTCGGCAACAATGAGAGTCGACGGAGAAACAACTGAGGCCGTCAAAATAATGCGAGGAGTGAGGCAGGGCTGTGTACTCTCACCCCTGCTATTCAACATTTACTCCGAACAGATTTTTAAAGAAACGCTCGATGACGAGGAGGAAGAAGGCATCTCAATAAATAGAAAGAAATTGAGTAATATAAGATACGCGGACGACACCATCGTGTTCGCAGATAGCCCACAAGCACTGCAACAACTTATCAAAAAAATAGCAAAAGTTAGTAAGAAATATGGTTTGGACATAAACATACAAAAAACCAAAATTATGGTCATTAGCAAAAACAAGATCGACAACATCCAGCTATCCATCAACAACCAGCCAATAGAGAGAGTACCACACACCAAGTACCTGGAAACACGTATAAATGAGAACTGGAACACAACTCAAGAAATCAAATCACGAATCGCCAAAGCCACAGCCGCCTTCAACAAAATGAGCAAACTCTTCAGAAGCCATGATCTTACACTGGAAACAAAAATAAGACTTCTCAGATGTTACATCTTTTCTATCCTCTTGTACGGGACAGAATCGTAGACACTCAATGAAACCACATTCAAGAAAGTAGAAGCCTTCGAAATGCGACTCTATCGAAGGATGCTGAAAATATCATGGACCGAACATATCTCTAATGAAGAAGTAGTAAGAAGGATGAATAAACATAAAGAAATTATGAACATCATCAAGATCCAAAAACTGCAGTATCTGAGCCACATCATGAGAAACGACTCCAAGTACTCTTTACTCCAGACAATCATCCAGGTAAAAATCGATGGAAGAA
The DNA here is from genome assembly GCA_030710515.1 of Abscondita cerata. Taxonomy (NCBI): domain Eukaryota; kingdom Metazoa; phylum Arthropoda; class Insecta; order Coleoptera; family Lampyridae; genus Abscondita; species Abscondita cerata. Next base: position 187,345 of record JALBCR010000291.1, read on the forward strand.
GAGGTCCAGGAAGGAGAAGAATATCTTGGCTGCATAACCTTAGGAAGTGGACCGGAAAAACATCAGCCGAACTCTTCCGCATTGCCGTAAACAAAGTTAGGCTTGCCATGCTGGTTGCCAACATCCGTAACGGATAGGAACCAGAAAAAGAAGAAAAAGAATATTGTGATCTAAAAAATTTTTACATTGTTTTCGATATATTAGTAAACTAGAATAGTTTAAGAAGAATAGGATTAGTAGTTAAAAAATTAACAATAGCTCTCGGCGGGTATCTCAACGTGATTCGGAGCATAGTTCTCAAGCGGTCAGCAGACGCTCAGCAGGTTATTGGTCTTTTCTTTTGAAATAAGTTAATATCATTATACTGCTAATAACATTATATTAACAAATTCGCAGTATACGACACAGTATAACAACCAATTGTCATCGGGAGCTTCAACAAAAAATTTTTGTTAAAACCTTTCCGTTCTTGAACGCGTAACGCTATTTTTTCTTGAACAAGGCAGTTACAAATGTCAACTCTAAATATTACATCTGTAATAGAAAAACCAACCTGCAAACTTCAACATTCTCTTTAACCTCCAAGCAGCATTTTAGCGTGAACCATTTTCAACACAAAGAATTGCGTCTAAATTTTTCTGATAGTTGTTAAAGAGACACCAAAAGAACGTTTAGGTTACATCAATTACGTTATTGATTCTTTGACAATTTTCAAGTTCTTCATATTATCGTTCATATCTTGCCAAACACTTTGCTGACAGTAAATTAGACGCCACGATTATGGCTTTTTGTTTAATTTTTTCTGGAACATTCATTTGATAAAAACTTTTTACGGAAATAAACAATTTAAACATTTGTACTTCGCAGTTTTTGGAAGGAAACAGAACTTGATCATTTTAAATTTTATTTGAATTTTATTTACTTGTTTACAATTTAGTAACAAATAAAATATTACACAGGACTGGTTTTTACTAGCTCAAAAAGGTAACTGGTTTGTCAATTGCTTTGTAATGAAAAATACTATTAAGTCAGTTGCATTTATGGTTACATGTCTAGTTCGTTAGTCTCATTGGTAGTTTACTTTTTAAGGCGCATTACATATATGTTACGCAATCGAACCTTTAGAATGATTTAAACTTTTGAGGTACCTATTGTATTTACATTTAATAATTTTTTGTTCATTAATAAACTACATTCGTAAGAAACTTAATCAGTTCCCATAAACAGATTAAACCAGATATAATTCAACTGTTGAAGGAAAACAAGTTTGTCTGAAAGTATAACCAGTCTATTGGTTCAAGTTCAAAGTATGTAGTAATTATTTTAATATTGCATGCTTGTCGAAAAACTTAAAAGAAAGGAATTATTACCAATGGTATATCACAAAGAGTGACATATTAATATTTTTAAATCATTTGTTTTTTCTATTCCAGTACGTTCGTATCTGCCAAGAAAATGAAGTTGAATAACAACGGAAATGATCTCGACAGCAACGAGGAAAAGCGTTGGTTTCGTAAGAAGATAATATGATTTTTTTAAATTAAGAGCATTATTTTTAGAATGGATATCTGCACGTGTGGTAATGTACTTGCTTGCTTTATGTAGTATAGCGGTCATGTACATAATTAGGGTAACACTCAGTTTTAGTATACTAGCAATGGTTAAGGAAAAACCAATTATCGAAAACTTTAACCTCACCGAAACGTTGTGTTCTGACGACAACATCAGCACAAATGTTTCATCAAATGTAAGTTGATTGTATATTACTTTGTAAAATAATATAAAACCCCAATATTTTTAAAATGTCTACAAACTTAGAAAACGAGGATAACAAAAAATAGTAGAGATCAACGTTTTTTAATCTAATATAATCTAGACGTATAAAGTAGCTAGTCTTAAGAAAGAATACGCGTTACTTTTTAATTACATTTTGAAACTAATATTACGTTTTTCTAGGATTATGGAGGCACCTTAGATTGGTCTCTAAGTCAACAATACTACGTATTGACTTCATTTTACTGGTCATATTTAATATCACATGTCGTTAGTGGTGTTATTGTTCAAAAATTTGGGTCAAAAAAAACACTTGGATGGGCGTTGGTAGTAACATCATTGTCTCAACTATGCATACCATTCACCAGCGCCCTTCACTACACATTAGTAATTATTCTTCAATTAATTCAAGGACTGTCTCAGGTTTGTACGCTTAAATGAGTAATTGTAATACCACAAATACAAAAAAAATTAGGGACTTATTTGGCCGGCAATTTATGGTGTTGTTGGAATTTGATTCCAATACAGGAAAGAAGCAGATTTGTGACGTGCTTTCAAGGATCTGCATTAGGAGTTACGTTACTAAATGTAGTAGCTGGCTTCACAATTGCAAAATTTGGTTGGGTGTATGTTTTTTATGGCACAGGAGGACTAGGTATTGCTTAAAACAATGTTATTGAAAAACTTATTGCTGCCCCGTAGGGCTTTTGATTACCTTGTTGTGGTACCTATTAATGTACGACAAACCCGAACAACATCCTTGGATTAGTAAACAAGAACTCCAATACATTCAAGAAAATAGAGAACAGCGTTTGCATTCAGAAAAGACCATACCGTGGTATTCAATTTTGACATCACTGCCAGTGTGGGCAATTGCGGTATCTGCTTTTGGTAGAATGTGGATTCTTGCAATTTTTACAACATATGGTCCCCTATATTTTAAAACTGTAACTAGGCTGTCAGTCGAAAAGGTACAAATATATCATAAAGAGTCAATGTTGTAAGTTTTTTCTAGAACGGATTGATGATAGGATTATGCACATTTGTAGGCTATGTATCTTCCTATTATTCTCTTTTGTGTCGGATAAAATAGTTACTTACAAGTTAATGAAACTCATTTCCAATCGGAAGATGTTTTCAGTGATTGGACAAATTTTGTCAGGAGTTTTGCTCTTGATGATGGGCTACATAGTTGACTGCAACATTCCACTAGTTATTTCAGTTTCATATTTGGTTCAGATTTGTCTGATGGCTAACTTTGTAGGAACTATGACTAATATAATTGATATATCGCCGAGTTACACAGCACCAGTTAGCAGTTTTGTACAAATTATACTCCTAGTACCTACGCTTTTATCTACATTTGTACTGAAAACATTCTTGCAAAATGAGGTTTGTTATTACATATTACATTCACACTTTTAAATAAATTAGATTTTTTAGAACAACTTACTTGCATGGAGACACAGTTTTTCTATTAGTTGCGGCGTTGTCATAATCACGTCAATTTTTTTCGCATTATTTGCCTCTTCAAACGTAAGTACAAATCTGTATTTTCTTGTACAATTTTTATTTCTGCAGGTACAACCATGGGACACCCCAAAAAAAACCCTCAATTTGGAAGATTCAAATGTTGAAAAGAATTTATTGAAAAATCTGCAACCATCGTGATGAGTTTATACAATTAAACCTTTAATTAACTATTTCTCATACCAGCTTAATTTTAAAATTAATTAAATGTAAATTTGTTTTAATAAAATAAAAAAATTGGTTTAGTTGTCTATAACAATTTGAACAAAAACAACAAATTCGTCAAGAAGATTATGTTATCAGTTTTGAAATCAGAAATAATACAAAACGGATTCCAAAAAGCAGCAATTCCTTCTCTTAATTGTGATGATACTAACAAAGATGGAAAAACAAATTGCAATCAAGGATCTACGATAATTTAGGAAATTCTAGAATCCTAAATTTTAAAAGCTGGTAGTAAAAACTTTGCATAATCAATCACTTCTGAAAAAAGTCTGATGAAATTACAGATGAAGCTTTACTATTAATATTAAATTAAATGGTAGCAAAATAAAAAACTACTGTAATAGAAAAAGGGTACCAAAGTTTTATTAAACAAGGATAGGAAACATCTTATGTCAATATTCCTTAAGTGTTTGAATTTTGGGAAGAGCTCAATGTTCTACATCAATTAGAGCGAGATTCGTAAATCAAAATTCAAAGCTCTAAATACCTCATAGACGCATCTCGTCGACCAAATAAAATAAAATATTGCTTAACTGTAGATGTTCTTCAAATTAGTAAACCATAATATAGCTTCCTCTGTTAAATTATGAATGTTTTTGGCGTAACATATACGTCAATATTTGTTATAGTAGTTTTTAAGCGTTTTTAATGCAATTATAAAATATGGAAGGTAATCAGTAATCTATGGTCAACAAGCGAAACATGTTGTTCTCCAAAATCACCATTTTGGTTTCCAAACCTGGTCAGCAAGACCCTCCCGGACAATAAAAAAGAAAAAATACATTAGACTTTAGCAAAACACAATCATAATCTTATATGTGGTAAGTATAATTTAACGCTAGCCAAATATTGATTCTCAAAAAATTTGGCACTCGGTGGTTTTTTGGGATAAAAATTTTAAATCCGTTCTCATTTTTGTGTGTAAGTTGCAGAGGGCGCTACTTACAACACCTTTTTTACATTTAAAATGTCCTATTTTCTTGTGCCTTCCTGTATGAGATTTTTATTTGAATATCTTTTTACTGCAACTTTTTCTGCCCGAAAAAGATGTACTTAATATGTCGCTCCGAGCAACAGTTTCTGAGATAATTGGATTTTTGTTTTATCTTTTGACATTTTTGATTGATATTAAACATTTAATATTTAATATTTATTTAAAGGTGGTGCCAATATTGAACATTTATTAGAAACCAAAAACCACTTAGGTTTAGCGGTTAGAAGTGAAATGTGTGTAATGAAAAGACACGTATAATAGTACAAACTAAGTAATGCTAATAGATAACTGCAACTACGATTGAGTTGAATATTCAATCGTTGTTACAGTTATATGTTGGCATTACTTAGTTTAAGCGATTTTTTTTCTTTATTCTTTATCGCATTGGCGATATTGATTTTACATTATTTATGTTGAAGTTCAATTTTTAATTTGGAAAAAAATAATAACTTTGACCCTCTGTATGTTGAAAACTATCAACTTTTGGACTAATGTAATTTGGGTTAAATTGGCATATTTTAGTACCAGAAATCTACAGTTGCTCTATGTACACGGAATACCTGGACACCCTGTAGATCTGAACGAAAATAAACTTTAATCATTATTTAAAATAAAGTTTTATTTTCAAATAGCTTCTATAGACGTTTAAAATTTACATTACTTTTTATTTGATCCGTTTGATCTTTACGACACACAGGAACGTCATCATAGTAATACAAACAACTGCAACCTTATTGGAGAACCCCCAACTTTCTTGTACCGAAATAATTAACTTAGCGCTTTAAACCGCTTGGATTGTTTTCTACCTTTAATGGAATCGGACACTGAGCGCCCTTCAGTTAAGGATATGCTAAGGCAAACATTGATTTCCAAAATATGTAACATCTTGGGAACTTGCAAAGTTCCAAAATTGAAAAATTTCAACTTAGTTTCTATCAAAACAGTTTACTTTATTCTATGATACGCGCTAAACCAAAGTATCTGTGGTTCTTACTATGACCGCTAGATGGTGCTTTTTTAAATAAAAAATTTTGTCATTTTTCTCAGAAAACATGAAATAATATGCATATTATAACCCAGTTATATGGAGTATTAAAAGCTGAAGGAAATGGTCCAAACTGGAAGTCTGTATCTTTTTTTTACCTCAGATGTATTAGTTGAAAATCAATCACCAGATTGTTGGGTAATTTTTTTTCCTTCGTGTTTGCCCTGAATACGTAAGACAATCCGTCTGGATGTGTTTTCCGTTACAAATTTTGACGTAAATTAACTTCACATTAATAGTTTTTTTCAAAAAACCCGCCAAATTAAAAAAAACTATCAATAAAATGCAAAAAAATATCTAGACTTATAGTTGGCACTGTTAGTTTGAGTCGTTTGAGTCTTTAATGCTCTATATAAATGTGCATATTATTTTTTGGCAATGCTTCATTATAATAGTAGTCTAGAGCGCATTCTAAGAAAATTCCTATTGACGGCATATGTCTACCTACTGGTTTCTCACAGAATTTGTTGCCTAAAAACACGAAAAAATTATCAGGGTGTTTTATTCTTATCTAAACTGATCAACGTGTTACACCACGAAATTTGAAAATCAAATTGGTAGCAAACGAATATGCTGGGGTGTTTTTTTTTTTTTTTTTTTTTTTGGGTTTTTTTTTTTTTTTTCGGCTACACTTGCGGTAATAAAAGAGAAAATTCACACTAACGGTTCTCTCTATTAACGTTTAAAGAAAAATAAACAAAATACAAACAGGTACACGGGGAAATGCCCGGAGTCCTAAATCTAATTGCATACGACGCCCCTAATACTAAACGATCATGCAGTACAGAATGGGGTCCATACAAATGGAACCGCCGATAATTTATTACAATATACTTCACAATCTAACTTACTTACGCGACCTACCCTAATTTATATTTGCGCACACGAATTTGTCCAACGCGACAGTCTCTGAAGAAACGAAAAGTACTTACGTTAACTGTCTTCTTTCTTCTAATCCAAAATGCGGAAGATGATCCATTTATTGCAGATTAATCCACTTGGATCAATTTATTTCCAAAATCATCCACCATGAACCATAGATTTTATTCTGAAGTCTTGTCTAACATGCCCATAACCCGCATGTTTCTTAATTAAGATTTCGTGTGCACAAGAGACTGCTCACCATCCCCAGACCGGTTACTTTAATTTCAACACTAATCAAACGTTATTCTCTTTCACGACCACAAACGAGAGGTCCTTTTTGTGGATACACATCAACGTAATTTTCACTCGCGCCCTCGAAAAGTTTGCGTTTAAACTTACATTATTCGGCGTTTAACGATACTTAGGCGTTTGTATTAATTTTAATTAAACAACATTAATCCGCACTATTTGGTTACATGTCGCTCGTCGTGAGTCTACCTAAGAACTAACTTAAAAAACTAACATCGGGTAAGAAAGCGTCAACCCCACTTATTGGTTCTTTTCACACACCGAACGTTACAAAAAAATATTGCGCTACAATTTCCTTAGAATTAATAAACGAAACCGCTTACTTAGAATTTTTGACCGTGGGCGCAAGTCGTGTGTTATTTCTTTTAAACAAACATATCGTTGATTTAGCTGATAACGCCAGCCCACACCGACCGCAATTCGTAGAAGAAAACAAAGACACCCTTGATCCAGCACACTAAACGCGAAATGCGAAGTAGAATTTAAAGAAATCGACTGGTGAGAACTTTGAGATCGGTATTTTCCACAACAACCTAATTGCTTAAACGTGACGATAACATCTTTTATATCTCAGAATTAAGAAAATATCAAATGACCAAAAACAATATTCCAACAAACTTGATCCTGAACACACGTGCAATACAATATGAAATACGCTATAACTATAGTCTAATTCAAATCAAACGATCATAACCGGACCAAAATCATCTGTGCTTACAAAAAAAAATAATTTTTCACCAAAAGAGGTGACAAACGGTGCAATAGACAGTCTTGATCTACTTTTTTTTGTACTTAAAAGTGCCAAGATTAGGAGCTAGACATCGATCTACTTTTCATCTACAGCCACCTCCCACTAATATGTTCCGAAACTTGTTACGGCTTTATTTTCTGAAGGTAGGACGTATATCGAGAGCCGTATTTGGCGCGCATTTTGCTAATTTTCTATTGGTGGAAAATAAAATTCAGCTAAGATTCCTAGACGAACAGCGGACATCTTCTTTTCTTTCGTACGGGTGATTTTTAGCTTGCATCTTGAAGTTGAAATATACACAAAAAATATTAATGTGTGATTTAAGATTTCCAATTCAAATTGGTGGTTAAGTTTAAATCCGGCTTTAGCACGTATGTTCTTGCTGTGTCTTATACCTGGATAACTCCTGAGAGTGCTGGAGTGGCTAATTAAGAAATTTTCCTGTCGATTAAAGACCACGCCACGGTTTCGCATTAGTTAAGCTGCAGACAACCGGGGATACTACGTCTAATAGGAGTTGGTTTTGCTTCATCACTTCATTGAGGGAGCCTATCACCTTCCGTTCTTTTTCGCACACTTTCTAAAAGATGAATCCTGGGGTTACCTAACTTCCCGAACTGTTGATATCGTCTCTAGCAGGAAACTTTCATTCTCGGAACTGCATCCTACAGATTACAGCAAGTTTTATTATTTAAGTAACTTATTTAGTGAAAATGCGTATGAAGCTCAAGTACATATGACATAGAACGGCTTGATCCCTAGTGGTTAAGTAAATTTTTATTCCGTGTACTCTCCTCGACCGAACGTTTTTAACCAGCTCAATACTTAAAACGGTTGATGCAAAAACAAAAGGCCTTTTGGGTTTACGGGAGGTACTTATCCTTTTAATCTTAGTTTAAGTTAGTTTAAATCGCCGTGTGTAAGTGATGTGTGCACGCAGAGTCTTCTTAGTTGCCAATCCTCAATTGGAACGTTAACCTTAATTTTGGTGTAACTAAAGCTTACCTAAAATCCGACACATTAATTGCGATCATTATTTATTGTTAAGCGAAGGCTGCTGCTAACGCACGTAACTATATACAACAGTCTCTCTATTTCTGTCACATTCTCCTAATATTTTAAGATTAGTTTGTTGAACTGAATTGTCTGTTTTTCTCTCTGGTTTGTGTTTGATTTAGCGTGTTAGATTTTAAGTAAAAACCTGTTGATCTCCTGTTGGTTGGTTTTATTTCTTTCTTTTACAGCAGTCTAAGTTCTTAGAATTTTTTAAGGACCTCCGCGACTCTCCGACAAAGCCGGAGGCTGCTGTTCTAACTATTATTAATACTTTATTCTCCACGAACTTAGTGCGCTACTTTGGTTGTTTCTTTTTTTTTAGGTTGTTGCTCTATAGCCTTTGTTATTTGTAAACCACAACCGTTACAAACTCACCAATCAATCGTATTCGCAGCATATATGAAAACATTTAAGGCTCATTAGACATTTTTACTGCTCGCCAAGAAAATATTAGAAGTGTTTATAAAACGCCATCAGAATAAGGGGAATAATTTATTTATTTATATTAAGTTTTGTACATTGAATACTATCCGTAATTTCTCCATCTTTGTATGAAATTTTGTTGCTGATTGATGGATGTAAACAAATAAATAAATAAATAAATAAATAAATAAATAAATAAAATATTTTACTATTAATACTCCCATCATAAATTTGACTAAAAATGGGATATTTTCCCTTTGTAAGCTAAGTTAAAAGCTCGAAAATGACTAATTTATTTTTGAGAATAAGAAAAACTTAAAACTTTCTTTTGACGAAGAACTGGTGGCGATGTGTTACGCAGTTTTGATGTCATCATCACAAAAAAATGAATCATATAATCAAATTTCGTTGGTACTCGATACTTTCTAGGAAACAAATAAAAGAGTTGATTTTACAGTCAAACACAATTTTTACTTAAATTTTACGTAATTACTTAAGGATTTTTTTTTATTCCTTAATTGTGATTCCTTACAGAAGAGGTGAGATGGTAGTTATTCTAGTCACTAATGGTGGCAACTTTTTGCCTCTTAGGTAGACTTCCTCAGGTCCTTTTGTTTATTGTTATATTATAATTTTAAAAAATATAATAATTCTTAAATTTTTTAAATTTTTAAATACAGGGTCGGTGGGCCACCTGTACGCCACAGACATTGTGTGGGAAACTGTTAAAGTTTTTTCAAGTATATACGGGGCTTTAAGTCTACATTATAAAAATAGTTTTAATTGTACAGAGTGATCCAAAAAAAGATTCATATCAAGATTGTATTTTTTGTAATGGGACTGTTTAGAAACTATTTTTAGAATTTCTGAAATTGCAAGACAAATTTCAAAATTTATTTCCACTGCCCAAAACTATATTTTATTGACGCTGTAACGCACCAAAATACCGGCAACCAACAAAACAACTAACGGTATAAAAAACTACCCCAATTCTCACAAGAGTACAAAGCAAACAACCTTCACAAACAGAAACGTGACAATAAACACTTAAAAGATTTAGGTAAATTTACAAAACCGAAGAAGTTCACTAGTATCAGGTAACCGTGCATCTCGTCCCAAGAACACGTTACAACCCTAGTACGGAATTTGCCTACTTCAAGTTCGCGCCTTCTTGCCTTTCTCGATACGAACTTCCGAGTTCGCGTTACGCGGCGCCGTACCGTCTGGAATCCGGACCGTTAATACTCTTGGCAATTGTGTAATCCCGGGCAGCTCTTGTTTTGCACAACGGATAGTGTGTGTCGCGAGTGACGTGATTTTAGGTAGTTTTCAAGACTGTTTTAGACAATTCTGTATCATTAAGTGTTTTTTTTAGATTTAATTGTGCGACAGTGTTTGTTTGAATGAATTTTGTTTTGTTTCTACATTACTATCGATAGGAATCTACAAGTGGCGCCCAAGTAATAGACAAAAATTGTTTCAAAACAAAAAAATTGATCTATCAGCACCAATACAATTATGTGAAACAGCTACAAATATTGATACAGCATATGGTTACACGCATTAAAATTCATCGGGTTTATTCTTCAAATGCATGACAAGATTTGATGATAGTGTAGATATATAAGCAGTTTATCGATGCCATCACAATTTATAAAGATTGTAAAAGTTAGCAACGAAAATGCCTTAAAGGGTCTCCCGATGCTGTTGAAAAGACAACCAGCACCTGGTGGCACGGAGTCAAGACGACGACCACATGAGACGAAACCATAACAAATTTTAAAAACACTTATGGGCTAAGTAAACTAACTCATAAGCTATTGAGAGAAATCTTCGCTACAGAAAAAAAAGTGAAGACACCGAAATCTTCATCCCCAAGAAGAGAGCGCTGATGGCAAAGATTCCGGCGGAAAACAGACTGACGGAGCAATTACAACTGGACATTGTATACGGAATGCTACTTCGTAAAATCAGGAAAAACGTACCGCGTACAAAGTACTCAAGCTTCACGGAATTTCTAAGAGAATTACACGAGGAAAGAGAAACCCAACGTAGCACAACTAACAAAGAAACGGTGTACGTTTTGCAAATACTCAGGACACACCAAAGAAAAATGTCAAAAAAGAAAGCAAACCTGAACGCCGAGGAGTGCTCCAACACCACAAAACTCAACATTCAGAAACGGCCGAGTCACGTGTTACGGTTGCAGGGAACCTGGAATTATCTGTAGCACCTGCAGCAAATGCAATCCACCTAAGTCCGACGAAATCTAGTCTTTGCCAAATCAGCACCAATAACAAAAACGTCAAAGCCAATAGTGGAGATATCAGTGAGGGAAATTACGGGAGGTGCATACATAGACACACGCGCCAAACAAAGTGTAGCAGAAAGAGTCCTGTACCAACTGCTCCGGAACCGGGGATATCGTTTCTGGAGGCAATGGGTAAACCTGGTGATCGTCGATAAAGAAAACAGACTCAAAAAAGTACTAAGCACGTTTGTGTATGCGCACTAGCACACGAGTCATACCTCCCGAGTTCATTATTTTGCCAGAAGCGCAAAACCGCACCTTGCTTGGTATAAACTTTTTGCGACAAGCAGGACTAGTACTAGACATCGCTAACGGTGAATAGTACTTCAGCGACGCCCAGCACCAACTCTTTCCGTTCAAGCAAAAACCAGTAGAAAACTCCGGCACCTCCGAGAATTCCAAGACCGGCCCCCAAAAAGACGACCCATTCAGCCCACTTATAGGCCAAATTCTTAGAGCTGTTTGGTCTAGACCCAGACTCCAAACCAGCGTATGTAGAACCAGCCATAGAAGAGCTAGTACGACAAGAAATTCTCGTCATCTTCTCAAATTCAATACTAGAATGGTACCCTCCGGTGGAAGAAAGGCTATCGAATCCAAGCATCTTTTCCCACTCAACGAGGAAAAAGAAGGTGAGAACGTGCCACATTAACTCCATTAAACTACGAGCAGACAAAGCCACTGGACTCAACAAAAAAGAAAAGCAACGCTTAGAAAAGCTTATTCCAAAACAATTCAGTACGCGTGTGTATAGACTTTAGAAAACTGAACGCCATTAGCGCGAGTGACAATTATCCACTTTTCCAAATGGACGACTTATTACACGCCGCAAGGGCAAAAGTCATCAGCACGTTAGATTTACGTGCCGGTTACTGGCAGATCGAGCTACGTAATAGTGATCGTGACAAAACCGCGTTTGTGTCGCCATTTGGATTATATAGATTCACCAGAATGCCTTTTTGGCTCAAGAACGCACCAGCTACGTTCCAACGCTTAATAGATAGGTTTAAGTCAGGGATGCGCGAAGTGACTATCCTCGCGTATTTGGACGATATTATTATCTTATTGAAGAACATTACAAAACACCTAAGGGATCTTGACGTAATGTTCACAAGATTACAATTGTTTAAACTTGTGGTAAACAGAACTAAAAGCCGCTTCGCGTGCAAACAAGTACGTTATTTAAGATACTTAATTACCCCCACCGTCCTGGCCACCGACCCAAAGAAAACGGCGGCTATCGCTCAACTCCCGTCACCTAGAACCGTAAAACAGGTAATGTTTTTTCTGCAGACCTGTTCGTAGTACCGTAGGTTTGTACTTCAATTTGCAGCCATTTCTAAGCCACTATCAGAACTGTTAAAGAAAAGTGCTAACTGGGAATGATACTTAATTTGGATGAAACTTTCTGAGATTGTCTTCGAAGGTCTTTAGAACTCTATTAAAATCGAGCCAAATTGGAAAACGAAAAGTAATTTGTTTTTTTTTAATTTTACCACCGAAAAAAGGAAAAAGGGTATATTTGGATGTCTATGAAAAAGTTTCCACCGAATCGTTTTTTAAAAATGAAGACGCGTTATATAAAGAAATACTAGGAAATTGAAAACCAAAATTAATTTGTTATTAAAAATGCCTCATAATTTTTTTAATTTTGAAAAAGAAATAGAAAATAGTTTTTTTTTTATTGGTAGTTATTTTTATTTGGGGGTCTTGTAAAAAAACTATTCAGGTGAGGTTAATTTACGTTTACAGTTGCATCGGAAAACATATTTCGACGGGTCGTCCCACATATATACATACAGGGCCGAATACGAACGAAAAAAAATACCCTACGATCTTGTGGATGGTTTCCGACTAATATTTCAGACAAAAAGAGATAAATATCTAGTTAAAACCATTCGTTTTAATCTTAAATACTCCATATAACTGTCTTACAATATGCATATCATTCCATTTAAGTTTTCTGGACAAAAAATGACTTTTCAAAAAATTGCTATTTAGCGGTCAAGTAGGAACCACATATACTTCAGTATCAGCATGTATGATAGAGTGCTAAACTAACGTTGCTCTTTATGGGCATAAGGTTTATTTGCATGCTTAACCCTGCATCAGTCGCGTGTTATTTTCTTAGAAGATTAGTCGCGTGGGGTACAAATAAATTTCATTGTATAATTATAGTTTATTATATTGTTTCTAACAAATGTCCAAAATAAACACAATACAACATAAAATAATGTTTTTAAGTAATCGTTACTCTTGGACTGAAAGAAATTATTTAAATTAGTTATCACAACCTAAACAGATTTCTTTCAAATGTTCATTGCACGCCCACTTTGGAACACTTGCTACAAAAACTTTCTTGATTTTTATCCCGTGATCGAGGACAGTAGAAACAACGACCAGTTGACGTTGTTGGACGTGGTGGGTCATTAATTGGTACTTCTTCAACTAAAACCAAAGCTCTACGACGGAGTTTTTTTGGGATTTGTGGTATGGTTGATCTTCGGGTATTTGGGGTTTTATCATTTCCCATACAAAATTTTCTATAAACTGTACCCTGTAAATTGTTTTTTTTTTCATTTGGTTTTATGTTTTTAAAATGCAATGTGCGTTTATTGCTGCTACATTCATCAAATTATAGATATAACCATCGGCCAACGTCGAGTGTTCCTAGCCACGTTATTTTTTTGAATAGTTGATCAACTAAATCAACACCAATTTTCGTCTGATTGTAGAACGTGACAATCTCTGGCTTTCGCTTATCCGAAGAAGTGTCTATAGCTTTGTCAAAATGCATGCTTGATAAAAGTAGTGACAGCTTTATTTTGTGAGAGCAGTACGACACAAGTGTCATGTTCTCTTGGAAACCAAACAATGACGAACATAGACCTCTACCTTACAAGACAGAAATTCTTTTTGAATTTCTTTATTTTTTTTTACAGTTCCAACGTAGGTGATTTTTTTTTCTAAGAGTTCATTGATCAAGGCACACTGGTAAACCAATTATCACCCGTAACGTTTCGGTTAGTACCTTGTATCGGTTCAACAATCCTCAATACAATGTCCTTAGTTTTATTTGATTGTTCGTACGGACCTGGTGGTTGTGTGTTCCAACGTATGTCTCTAAGTTTAGAGTGTAACCAGAATTAGCATCCGCTAAAGCAAACGTTTTGATCCCGTATTTTGTAGGTTTGTTCGGTATATATGTCTAAATGAGCAACGCCCCTCTAAATGCAGAGAAGTTGCTCATCAACGGTTAGAAACTCGCTAGGACATATGTACCCTGCGCGATTAACGGAGGGTTAATATAACTTATAACTTAATCTATAAAATTTATTTTAGTAATACAAACTAGTGTTACACCCCCTGGCAGACATTTTACAATTTTTTTAATTATTTTCAGCAATCTCTCTTAGAAACTTTTATCAAAATATTTTTTACCACAAGGTCGTAAGTTATAGCGGTTTTCGATATACAACCTCTTACCTTGCTTAGTTAGCCACCCTGTTTATGGCTACAGACACCGGGAATGTACTTTTAAGATTGAGGAAATTATGAAGTAGATAAGAAAGTTATCGCATAGCATTTAATTACTTATAAGTGTACAGTTACAACACAATGAGAAATTAAAAACTCGCGGCATACAGGAAATATTTTGGTGCTCAAACTGCTATGACAAATGAGTTCAGTGCGAGACACAACGCTTGATCACAAGGTTTGGTTAAGAGAACAGAATTTGGTTATCAAGAAATGTATTATCTTGTTACTATTGTGGCGTTTAGGGTGTATACTCTAGACGCCGGGTCGAAGCAGAGAAAGAATTCGCAATCAAGTCGGTTTTTAGGTGCGTTTATTATTTGCACATACCGTAATCGAGCTGCATTTTTTACAATCATAAATGAAAGCGGCGTAGGTCAGTAACATAGTAAGTTGCGTACTATGTGTTGCGTGATGATACCCGACACCGTGGTATCATATGTCGAGTTATTACGGTTCAAAATATTCGAACCTGAACGTAGGTCGTAAGCCGTGTTAAAAACGTATAGCGTAGGTTGCGCGTTACGACAAAAATCAAATCTACCGCGCCTACAACGAATTTTGCTATTGGTGAATCAGAATTACGGCATTCTTAACTAAATGACGGGTCGATATCTTGAAACGTTATTTTTCCTTTTGGGCGATTGACGGTGTTTTACGAAGCTAGAAAAGTATAAGTGACATTTTAACGTGGATTTAATAATTGCACCATAATTGAGTGCGGAAGAATAAATCCGATCAATTTACGCCGTAAGTGGTTTTTTTTCTATTTTTTTGGTTAATTTAAAAGTTGTATTAATTGTTAATTACAACGTTTGCTTTAACACGTGCGTTAACCTCACACTTTCACCGTATCTTACACGACTTACCACGATTTTGTTTACATTTAAGCCGACAACAGCTGGTGAATGCTGCAGGCCTACCGACTCGTTCATGCTGCATACCTATTACTCAAGGGACCCTATTTGTCATCTGCTCTTCAATATAAACCTCCCCTAAGAAAAATTCTGAAATTAACTACTTTCTGACGCTGTCCAATACTGCCGCTAGCAAGAACGTTTATTCTCTGCATTTTACTAGAACACAGCTAAGTTTTAATGTTTAAGTATCCTACTCAATAACAATCGTAAGAAGATCACGTACACGTGACATTGAATGGTTTGAAACTCCAGTACTTAAGAAAATTTTTATTCGAGGTAAACTCTACTACCGACGCTCAGTTTTGTTTTTATTAGCTCCATCAGAGCTTGGGCGTTTTAGATAACGGAGGCAAAGTTAAAACAAAAAGCCTTTTGGGTTGACGAGACCCGTTTATCGTGTTTTTCCGAGTTTAAGTTAGTGTTAAAGCACCGTTGTGTAAGTGACGTGTGTACGTTGAGTTTTCGTAGTAACCAATCCTCAATTGATACGCTATCTCTAAATTTAGGATGTAACTACAAAGCTTATCTGAATTTGATACATTAATTGTTGTTGCTAACGCCCGTAAACTTTATGCGACACTCTCTTTTACTTCTCACATATTCTCGAAGTATTTTTAAGTTGTTATTTGCTATATTTAAATTGTTTATGTGTTTCTTAGATTTGTGTTCGTCTTAACGTGTTAGATCTGTTAGTAAAACCTGTTGAACTCCTGTTGGTCGGTTTTATTTTTCTCTATTACTCAGCAGGTGGCGCCACGTTACGCAGCAGTTTATTTCTTTTTAGTTTTCTTAAAGACCCCCCAACTCACCGACAAAGCCAGACACTGTTGTGATAACTCTTACAAATTCTGAATCTTCCAGGAATTTAGTGCGCTAATTCGAGCTAAATAGTATTGTTTTTCTTTTATCTAGGTTGTACCGCTAAAGCCGTCGATTTTTTTATGTATTTGTAAACTACAACCGTTACAGAGTTGAAGATCGTATGCCGGGTTAAACTGAACCGATGGATTCAAATTCGGGTTAATACTTGAACTGATGCTGTAGCTGTAACTACTTAACTAATTGACTTCTAGGCTGCGACTAATTTCTGTTATTGTACCTACTTCGTTTTATACGGGCAAAGTAGGTTAGTTTGCTTTGTAAGAAGGGTCGTTAAGAAATGCTGTCAGCGTTTCCTTAATTTCAATCGTTTGTTTGATTTCCGCGTTTCCTTCGTACTATGCGGATGTAGAATTCGTGTTAATTGCGATGGGGTTGAGACGGCAACCTCATTTGGGTCCCTCCTTAGTAGGTTGATTTACGATAAAAAGTGTCAAAGATTGTTACGCAAAGATAGGCAAAAAAAAAATGTTTTGCGGTTGTCTTCTTGTTGCGTTGTGGAGCACTCTTGTTGGCGCCGTTGCAGATGCTTCGGTTCGTTGTGCTCTCGTTGGCGCTGTTACGGATGCTGCGTTTTGGTACGTTTTCGTTGGCGCTGTTGCGGGTGCTGTTGTTTGATGCGCTCTCGTTAGCGTTGTTGCAAATGCTGCAATTGAGGGGTTTCTCGTTGATGCTTTTCGTTTTGTTGATGTTGCTCCATAGGCGAAATTGAGCGTTATGTGTGCTGTATTCGAAAGCTTGTGTGCGTGGGTTCGTTGCTCTGCGCATTTTGTAGGCGACAGCTGAATAGACGTCAGAACCAGGCGTCCAAGCTTCGTGACGTGTGGGTTCCGTGACATGTGTGCGAGTGCGGTTAATCGTTGACGGTTATGTTGTCAAGATGTAGTGCGCGTCGTAATCGTTTGTTTCTCTGAAACAACGGTCGTGGCGTTTGTGGTCGTTGCAGCGGCGTTGTGTCAAACCAGAGAAAGAGTTCGGAGTCGTTTATAATGGCGTTTATTATTTGCACATACCGTAATCGAGCTGCCCTGCTCGTTTCCCGACGAGAAATCACATGGTTTGCTGCATTTCTTTGCCCGGTTTTCAAAGACCTGGTGGTACCAGCAAGTGGCTGTGTTTTTTGGTTTATATTTGTCCCGGTGGTACTCTGACTGAGAGTTATTGATTGCTGCTTCTTGACTGTTCAGCCATGACTTATCGAGTGGTTACTACCCATGACTGTGACTCTATGACTCTGACTGACCGAGTGTCTTCTAGACTGTGACTAATTTCTGTTATCGTACCTACTTCATTTTGTACAGCGAAGTAGGTTAGTTTGCTTTGTAAGCAAGGTCGTCAAGAAATGATGTCAGCGTTTTCTTAATTGCAATCGTTTGTTTGATTTCCGCGTTTCCTTAGTAATATGCGGATGTAGAATTTGTGTTGATTGCGATGGGGTTGAGACGGCAACCCTATACCATCAACATCGAATTTCCCGTTGTTAACAAATTTAATAATTAAACAAGTCAACTTTAAAAATTATAATAAAAATTAATAGTGTGAAATTCAAAAAACAACTAAGTACTTCAATATAATATTTTTGTAACGTATCATAACAATTGATTAAAGATTCCCACAAGTAGGATATAAATTTGGACCGCTCTTTGATCGATCATGGGAATGGCACTAGCACTATAATAATACAGATCGCCTTTACATACCCATATGCAATAAAATTGTAAATTAAAAATTTTCACATAATTACAAATACATGGGCCACAAAATGCGAATAATTTTATGAATAAGAGATTTAAAACTCTGCTATAAAAAGAGGTTAAAATGATAAAATTCAAAATAAATTAATATAGTTTTAATGGACAACATTTGTCATAAACATTATGTAGCTAAAAGTAAAAAAACAAGTTTGTCGTATAATACGTACATTGAAAATGCAAATAAAAGTATCATGAATTCCTACAACAGTTATTAGTTATAGTTAGATACGTGTAAAGATCGAACAAACAATAATATGATGCTTACTTTAATCTTAACAAAAATAGCTAAAAATATTTAACAAATTTATTATTAAATATCACAAGGGCTTCTTTGATATACATATTTGTAAATTACTTAGTCTTGTTTATTATTAGTGAGATAAATTCCTATATATTTCTGTTAGCTAATATGAATGATAAAAATAATGAAGAAGTTTACAACAATATTGCGCAAAGTAATGTAAACACAACTGGATGGTTTGGTAAGAACTTATGGTCAATGTTTTTAAGCTTAACAACATTACTTTTCAGAGTGGATTCCTGCACGTGTAGTACTCTATCTTCTTGCTCTAAATAACGTGGCGATCATGTACATGATTAGAATAACAATCAGTTTGACTATGGTAGCGATGGTTAAAGAAATACCAAATAATCAAACATTTAATGTCACCGAAACGTTGTGTTTCGACAACAGCAATCACACATACGTTGTAGCAAACGTAAGTTATTGTTCTCAAACATTTTAAAAGTGACACATTTGCAGGGTAGGGGAGTAGATAATTAAATATAGAATACAATGTGCGAGTAATAATCCAAAAAAAATTTAGATAACCAACACAATTCAGATGCTGAAAGTAAAAATCGTTTTATTTTAGGATTATGAAGGTACCTTAGATTGGTCTGTAAATCAACAGTATTATGCGTTGACGTCATTTTATTGGACATATTTATTATCACATACATTTAGTGGTATTTTTGCTCAAAAATATGGAACAAAAAAAATACTTGGATGGTCAGTAGTAGTTTCATCTTTGTCTCAATTGTGTGTACCTTTCACAAGCACCATCCACTACACAATAGTTGTTGCTCTTCAATTAATACAAGGATTATCTCAGGTTTGTAAGTAAATAGTATAAATTCTACTAAATAAAAAAGCAGGGATTTATTTTGCCGGCCCTTTATTCTTCTATTGGTGTTTGGATTCCAACAAAGGAAAGGAGTAGATTTGTAACATGCTTCCAAGGGTCTGCATTGGGAATTACTATAATAAGTGTAGTTGCTGGCTTCATAATTGCCGAATTTGGTTGGGTGTATGTTTTTTACGCCACCGGAGGACTAGGTAGTACATAAACCAACGTTATCAAAAAACTTATTGCTGACCGGTAGGGCTTTTGAGTGCCCTGTTGTGGTACTTATTAATGCACGACAAACCAGAGCAACATCCTCGGATTAGTAGACAAGAACTGAACTACATCCAAGAAAATAGAGAACAGGGTTTGCATTCAGAAAAGGCAATACCGTGGTACTCGATTTTGACATCACTTCCAGTGTGGGCAATTGGGGTATCTGCATTTGGTAGAATGTGGATTCTAGCCATTTTTACAACATATTGTCCATTATACTTTAAAACTATGTTTGGGGTATCAGTTGAAAATGTAGGAATAGATAATATTATTGAATCAAAGTTTTACTTAAATATTGGTTTTTAGATTGGGTTGATAATAGGAGTTTGTACGTTTATTGGCTATTTATCGTCGTTTTTATTTGCTATTGTATCAGATAAAATAGTTACAAACAATTTAATGTCACTTCTTTACAATCGGAAGATGCTTACAGTAATTGGTCAGATTTTAGCGGGGTTTTTAACTTTGGCGATGGGTTATGTAACGAATTGCGATATCCCACTTATTCTAACTCTTTATTATCTCATTCAGTTCTTTCTTATGGCCAACTTTGTAGGAACTATGAGTAATATAGTAGACATATCGCCGAGTCACGCTGGACCTGTTAGTAGTTTTGTACAAATTATACTTTTGGTGCCTAATGTTTTATCTACATATGTATTGAAGACTTTTTTGGAGAATGAGGTTTGTTTCTATACAATATCGCATTACGTAATTCATATTTTACAGAACAATCTACTACCATGGAGATATGCTTACTGTATTGCCTGCGGTGTTATTATTATCACCGCCATGTTCTACGCAATATTTGCCTCCGCAAAGGTATAAACTCAATTGTCTTTTATCTTGTATAATTTTTGTTTTTGTAGGTGCAACCATGGGATGTTCCAAAAAGTTTCCGTAATTTGCCAGATGCAAATGTCGGAAAACGTTTACTAAAAGATTTACAATCAGAGTGAAGTATTCATTATAGATACTTACTATATTTACTACATTAATAGCAATTTTATGTCCTCATGCATCATCTTCTTATTTATAATCCACATGTAGCAAAGTAGTAAGTACACATGAAGGACAAACGGGTTGATTGATTGTACTGTCACTTTAGACTCAGTGTTTCTTATTTAAGACCATTATGTTAAATTTTACAATAAAATATAATTAAGAGTAGGTTTAATGAAAAATGTAGATGTTAATAAACTTGCACTTTAACAAATTTTAGACTTACATTTAAGTAACTGAACACTAAAAATTCTATTATCTATGTTCTAGGACAGATGGTCTTATTTATTCAATTTTTATTTTAATATAAAGAATTTCGTACGCTGGGGAAAATTATTTTTTTCATGTTAATTTTGCAATAAAGTTTAAAACTATAGCATTTTTTAAGAGATGGTTAAAAAGACCTTTTAATTGAAGCATCACAAGCCCCAACTTCCAATTTAAAGATTTAGACGGGATGTAATACTTAAATAAATGGATGAATTGATGTTTATGGTCGGTGAACATAGCAAGTATGCATACTATGTGCTGCATGTCCGATATGAGCCGCCGTTCGTATTATATATCGGGTCGTAAATCGTTGACCAATTAAACGCTGTCTTTGCACCGTCGTACTAACCTGCTGGTGACCGCCCCGAACTCGTCGATGTGGTTTGAGCGGCATGAATTGTAAACTTCAACCTAATGATTTAGTACTCAACTGACAAACCAAACTGAATTTGTGACCGACTTTGTTTATCGTACCTACTTCATTTTATACGTGTTTAGGTTGTTTGCTTTGCTTTGTCTTCAAGGTCCTGTAAATGCTTCATAGTTGTCAGCGTTTGTTAATCGAGTTTGTTATGATGATAACGTATTTGTGTTTGCGTGAACGTTACTTCATACTGATGTAAAAATGACAATGACGATGAGATTGAACTTTTGTTATAAAAGAAATTATTTTATGAATAAAGACAAGTATTTTAATTATTCTTTATTGCTTTTTGTATATTTAAATTTTAATTCATTTAATACATTATGTTATGGTTTATTGGTAAACAATTATATAGCGGTGTTTGATGACTCCCCGGCAGCTCTTCTTAGCCGGAAGTGGTCGTGAGTGGATGGAAAGTCGTTCACAAAGAAGGCCTTTACACTGCTCGGAAAATTTATAAAGCGCCACTTAGGACTATGTAAACGAAATATCTAGAACCCCTAGGTACTCACAGATACAGAAATAGACCCTACGTGCATAGAAATCAGTATATTGTTTTAACGACTAGAGTTCAATTAACACAGCGAGACACACGTAAACATAGTAATAGACAATATCAATTAGAATCAATAGCATATAAGGTTATCAAATACTAATCGTTTACGAGAGCGAGTTAACAACACAAAGATAAATTTAAGGCACAAGCGCCCTCAAATAAGTTAGCTTATTTGACCGTCACGAACACCGAATATTGTTTCAAAGGTACTTAATAACAATTACAACAAGTTCCGGACCGTGGCCAATTATTTAAATAAATTCAATGCGCACATAATTAATTGTACTGAAAGGATACATACGGATAAGAATAGGCGCCAAAAAGGTATGTTGTTAAACTTTCAACCACGATACAAATACATACAACGCGGCAAAATTAATTAATGGCATGCATAAAGAATTAACTTTGCTCGTGTAACTAGGAAGTCGTCCGTGTTCGACAGTTAATCGATAGAGATACCAGCTTTCGTATCCAAATCTAGTATTTGAGTATCCACGAAAAAAAGCAAACCAAACGGGACTCCACTGATAACAGTTGCTGGGCTGCACCAATGATTAGAAAACCGGCTTATCTTGAGTGGTGGCCTTGACTCGACGATGGCCTCCAGGGAAGTTGATTAACCATATAATTATAGACTTTGTAATTAGTTTACTAAGTTTTCCAATAAATTCCAACGATGGTGTGATATCGACTCGATAGATTATAATTGTTGGATTATTAATGTTGCCAGTACAACTCTCATCCAATATCCATAGTAATTAGATATAAATATGTATATTGACAATGATATGACAAAAAAAGAAAGAAATATACAAACAACGATAAGGGCAGAGGCAAAATATACAAGGAGAAAGAAAAAGGTAAAAGTAGGATTCTTAAAATATTGGTGGAAGGAGAGGAACGAAATGAATGGAAAACGAAAGAAAAGGTAAGACAATGTACAGCAAAAATGTATAAAAAGGGAAGGAAAGAGAGAATAGTAGGAGGAATAAGAAAAATGAGAAGGAGCAAGAATAAAAAACAAAAGGAAGGAAATTTTGAAGATATATTAGAAATTTTAAAATGCTGGGGGTTGGTGGAAACCTGGATGAAGAAAAAAATTGAAAAAAAGTGAAAAAGACAAAATTATTAAAGAATTTACGTGGCACTTAGTTTAAAAAAAACAAAACGATGGGGAGACCAAAGTGGGGAATAATAACAAGGGCGAGAAAAAAATAAAAAAAAGAAAAGCAAGGAAAAGATAATAAAGTTAATGAAAACAAATATAGAAACAAGAAAAGGGAAAGTAATGAAATAATAAAAATTTATGGAAAAAAATTGAAGCGACTAAGGAAAAAAGAGATAAAAAAAAATTAATTTGAGGAGATAATTTCAATGCAAGTGTAGGAGGGGAAGGAGGTATAATGGTAAACAAAAAACAAACGGATTAAAAAAAGAGAATTAATAAATAATATAATAAATAGACAAAGAAGAAAATTGATAGAATTTTGTGTTCCAAACCATTTTCAATTTTTTTTGTATTGTAAGTAACTAATTAGTGTGCTTTCTTCTCTGATAATTCTTTGCGAGTGGTCAAACTTATTCAATTTTTTGCTTTTCAATCATTTCTTCCTAAAGTTTTAAACAAAAAGACGTTTCCTTTGCAATAAAAACTGTGTTTTTTAGTGCGGATGACAAAACTCCAGAATTTGTAATTAAGTTAAACAATCCGACGTAATTGATTTCGAGCCTTCATTAGTTATAGTATTAAAGCTCCTTTAACAACAAGTCATTTTTTAGGAGTGAAGATACAACAAAAAAATACACAAGTGTCGACGTTTCGGCAACCGGAGGTGTTGTCATCTTCAGGATGTAAAAATAATAAGATTTTTTTTAGTAAAATTTGTATAACATCAACAAACGATAATTATTTTAATAAAAAACAAGCAAACAAAACGTATCTTAGTCTATGGTAAAAATGTGATTAAAAGCTGTATGGCTGTCGTTATAGGTTGGCGAAGAAAGCGATGCATTAAGAGCTTCTGTCCCCTTTATTCACGGAAGCCTTTCTGTTGACGCTAAAACGTTTTATAGGCCGTAGAAGAATTCTTTTGAAATATAAACTAATAATGCAACCAATTACGTAGATGCTATATAACCATCCTAATGACTTGCGTGCATTTTTTGCTAAAACAAATTTGTTAGATCAAGTGTTTTTGCTTCGGAATTCAATTTTGATTGGAAATTTATTCCATCTCTCAGTCCTCACCGGCGAAGTTTGTGGGAAGCCGCAGTGAAATATGCTAAAGGCATTTATGCCGTTTGGTGGAAAATGCTCAACCTACCTTTGAGGATTTAAGCACGATTTTGGCTCAGATTGAAGCCATACTAAATTTTTGGAACTTTGTGACCCCTATTCTACAGCAGACATGATGAAGTACTGAATATCTTAATCGATTACATAATCGGCGAAAATGACTGTATCCATTAAAAATCTTGAAGTAGATGTCTTAGTCTTATTAAAGAAAGATAATGTCCCTCTACTTCAGTAGCCTTTGGCCAGGATTGTGCAAATATATCCTGGCTTTGACAAAAAGGTCCGCGTCGTTAAACTGCGCACCAAAGATAGTTAATACGTCAGACATATTACTAAGATTTGTCTACTGCCTTGATCACACGATCTAATGTAGTTATTGTTATTGTTAAATGCTTAATGCTTAAGTCAGTTTCCTAGTTCCATGCTTCGTATTCTATTATAGGTTAGATTAATAGTTAAGTTTTTTTAAAATTCAAGATTTTAACAAGGCGGGAATATGTTTAGAATACGTGTTTCAAACGATTTGCAATTCCGTTGTATTGTAAATATCTGATGTGTGCTTCCTTCTCTGATAACACTGCATTACAAATTTAGATTAATTTTTGATATCCTCTTTGGAAGTAGCTGTTTTGTAATTTAGGCAACATCTTCAATCAATATTTTGGACTTAGAAATTTCTTATCAGGTATAATAATTTTTTGGCACGATAACATATACCATACAGTCAAAAGAAGCAAAAATATTATACATTTATAAATTGAGATGTTTTTGGGCTGTGAGATTAAAAAAATTAATTTTTTTATAATTTTGAAATTTACATTTACCCACCGAGATTCAAATTAAACTTGATTCAAAATCTCAGGGTTTTAATTTTATCGAGTAAACGAAGTATGCGGGTAGTTTAACTTTTAAAATTTTCAAACAATAATTATCAGCAATTTTTTTCTAGGAATAATTTTTTTATAATTTTGCAATTTACATTTACCCACCAACATTCAAATTAAACTTGATTCAAAATCTCAGGGTTTTAATTTCACCGAGTAAACGAAGTATGCGGGTAGTTTAACTTTTAAAATTCTCAAACAATAATTATCTGCAATTTTTTTCTAGGGATAATTTTTTATAATTTTGCAATTTACATTTACCCACCAACATTCAAATTAAACTTGATTTAAAATCTCAGGGTTTTAATTTCACCGAGTAAACGAAGTATGCGGGTAGTTTAACTTTTAAAATTTTCAAACAATAATTACTGCAATTTTTTTCTAGGTATAATAATAATTTGTCTTTTTTAGCACTACACATTGACTAGATCTCACGATGTTGCCAACAAATAAAACAAAAACAATTTTTTTATTTACGCACACAAACACAAACGTAAAATTTTAATTAAAAGAACATTCGTTTTAAATTGAAATCGTGCAACCCCGCTTTAAATTCAGCGACCACGTGTTTTCGTATGACTCGCCGTCTCTCAATAGTACAGCAGCTGCATTTCTGCATTTTTGTTTCCAAGAAAATTTGTAATCACCGTTTTTAGTATTGTCCACGCTGCTAACTCTTTTCTATTGAGTTTTTGGTCAAAATCTAAATTTTTCATTAGTTGCCGTATTCGCGTAGCAACAAAAATTCCCTGTTTTAATTTCACTTTGCTTAGTTTAGTAAATACAGACTTTAGATGTAAGAATTCATTCCCATTCTTGTCCATTGCCTTGACGAAATTTTTCATCAATCCTAATTTGAGTTGTAGAGGGGGAAGGATAATATTATTTGGTTCAATGAACGGTATATTTTTTACGTTTTCTTTTCCGGACACAAATTCTGTGAGCCATGTTCTTTTGAAATAATGCCTGTCGGTGGCTCTACTGTCCTACAAGCAGAGAAAACAACGAAACTTTGTAAATCCTTCTTGTAACCTCAAAAGTATTGCGACCACTTTAAGATCTGAACATACTTTCAATTTATATTGATCGTATTTTATTTGAGTCAAAATTAATTTTAAATTTTGGTGTATTGTCTTTAACGTTACTGAGTACTCAATTGGAACTGACAAATACACGTTACCATTGTAGAGAAGTATTGCTTTCAAGCTCGCCTTAGTCCATCAATGAATAAACGCCAATCTCATGTTTAATAAGGAATTTCTAATTCGCCCATTAATATTTCAATACTATTGCAATAATACATTGATTCTGTGTCTGATTAAAAAGTTGACAAGTGTTTATTCCTTTTTTTTTAGTTAGATATTTTAGTATTTGGGAACAACAGATTCCATTCTTGTAATCTAGACCCAAAAATTTTTGCTTGTCTTATGGATAGTTTTAAGTCGCGAACCAAGTTCCATTGGTTAATCAAGTGGGGTTCTTTAAAATAATTTGCAACTGGGTCTTCATTTTCCTTCTCTGACTGTAAGTATTTGTCTTTACTAAATAATTTTGCGTTTTTTCTGGGTTTAGATATTTTATTATTTTAGAATAAAAAAATTAGAAGTAAATGTAGAAAAGACAAAAAATATCGTGTTTAAGAAGAAAAACGGTAGACTAGAAGAAGGGGAATGAAAGTGAGGCCAGGAAGAAATGAGATGCAGATCAATATATAAAACCTAAAACAATGCGGATGAAGAACAAATTAAGGAGTTAGAGCAAAAAGAAAATAATACAATAAAAGAAGTGTGGAGTATAGGAGAAAACAAATTTGGAAAAAACTTTAGAAAAGTGAAAATGTGTTGATCTATAGAGTGGAGGTGTAAAGATGGAGAGTGTGAAAAACTGAAAACAATACAAAAAACTATAGGAAGTTAACACTAGGATTAGAGACGGAAACACCCGGTTATATAGTAGAAGAGGAACTGAAACTGAAAAAGATAAGAATTCAGACAATACAGTATGAAGAAAACATTGAAATCAAGAAAGAAAAATAAGATATTGTATGAGTGTTGAAAGGAAATTGGTTGAAGATGGGAGGAAAAGCTATTATGAAAAAGAAGGATATGAAAAAAGAGAAATAAAGAGGATAAAAGATGAAGGTCAAAGTATAAAAAAATTAGTACAGAGAGGTATGGACACATAAGCACAAGAAAGAACACCAAAATTAAAGAAGAGAAATTTAACACTGAAGAGTTAATATTAGAAGGAAAACTGAAGTACGTAAACGAAAGAATGGGATTGGGAGATAAAAGGTTGATCGCAAAATTCAGTAGAAAATGACGAAACTGAAAACACGTATTGGTAGAAGGACGAAGACAAGAGGTATACAATGTGTAGGGCAAGGTGGAAAATTTGAAACTCAAGTGTAGTGAAATAAGAGATGAGTTATCTGCACGTTTAGTGCTGTATCTACTTGCTTTAACCAATATTTTGATCATGTCTAATTAGAGCAACACTGAATTTACTATAATTGCGAATGGTCTAAACCTTACCAAAATATTGTGTTTTGCTAACAGCAACACCACAACACACAAATTGTCAAAATTATTTTATAGGAAAAACAAAACAAAATGCAAAATACAAAGTATAGTTATAGAACATAAAATATACAGGGTGGCCCACCAAAAACGAAATACTGCAATGTGGTCGCAAATTTCAATTTATGTGTGCAAGGGACATTCATTAACAACAAAATTTGATCTCATAAATTAATAAATGGTTCTAGCAGCCCTCATCTCAAAAATCTCAATTTGCAGGGGGGGTCAAGTGGCACCTCATATGAAAGCGATTGTAATACTCTATTCAACCAAGTACATTTTATTTTGTAAAAAGCGCTTAAGGGGGCCCAATGGTCTCTTTTTCCTAAAAAACAAAAAATGCTAAATAGTTGGTAAGATCAATTCAACTTTGAAGTAGACCTCTCGTATTGACAAAATTTGTAACGTTCGAAGTGTAAACGCTCCTCCTGTGTACACACTTCCTTTACCCAACTTCTCGGGCATAACTTTATATTAGTTTCCGGCGTTGATAACTCGAAATTGTCCACGATTGGTCCGCTGCATTTTAATTTTTCCAAAAAACTTTTCTTTAATTAACCGTTCACGAGGGGGAAGATAAACCCTCATCTAAAAATTTCCTCGCTTTATGGGGTTAATCAAACTGATGGTAAGAGATTCTGAAATACTTCAACGTTTTAAAAAACTTTATTTTATAGATAGAAAATATCATACCATATAAAGACGAATTTTAAAATTCTCTAAAAGATTGTGCTCCACGTGAACCGTTTAATAAGCACCTTCCTTCATTCTTTATGATAGGGGACGCTTTGTATCAGGTATACGATTGCTCGTCTGGGTTTATCTTTTGCTAACATCCCTATGTTTGTTCTAGAGAGGGTGGTTTATGTCTCCCTGTTAAGGATATATATTCTCTTTTCTTGTGGTTTCTTCGTCAGATTGTACGACTGTTGCTGTTCTATTTATGTCTTTTGGAGGCGTTGTGCCGAAATAGCTACACGAGAATATTTTGTCAGATTTGCAGACTACAGTGGAGACTCTTCCAGAAACCGCTAGTAAAATTGGGAGCAAGGGAAACACTCATACTGCAGCTTAGAAGGTCTGATGTTTTGATCTCTTTTTAATTGCACGTGAACCTGCAGTCGACCTATCACCTAAGTAGAGGTCACCTCTTGACACGAACTATCAACCGCGAACGTGTAGAACTTATTGCGGATTATTTGTCGCTCGAATTTGTAATTGCCTAATAATGCCTGGAACGTTAACTAGTCATATATAATAGTATTTAATACTTACGTGGTGTATAAGTCGTGTTATAATGTAAACCTCAATCGTAATTAAGCCAAACGCTTTTAGTTCCATTGAATCCCTTTGGTACGAGCTCGTTTCAAGTTTAGGTCCAAGTTGAACAAACTTTTAAACTTCGCGGTGACTGAATTAGTCTTAAAACTTCCCTTACATGTCTTCATTCAATTCATGTAATCTGTAACGTTACTCAGTACTATAATTGACATACATTCTAGGTTAAGTTTCAGTACGCGAAAAATCAATTGCATATACGAGACAGTGGCGTAGCAGTGGTAAATATTAAGGTAATTTTCTTTACTTTAACTTGTATTTCCATGTAGTTCTAGTCATTTTCGTGTGTGCTGTTACCTATCACAATGCATTTGTGTATTGGGATGAATAAATTCATGTGAAGGTTTCTCTAAGTTTATGTCGAACTCTTTCGTGATTTTTTTCTTTTGCTGTATATTCTGCTGCGGACAGTTAGCTGCTGACCTTTGGTTCTGGATCGGATTCTTCTCTACAGCGTTACTCAAACCTGGCGCCCTTCTAATTTTTTTCTCTATGGGTTCTAGGAATAACGTTGAACTTCCTAACCCACACCCTACTCTCCGCCGAGGGGCATACTTTTCTAACAACTGACCGTAACAAATTTCTCTGTTGATGCTAAAAGGAGCAGCTCTTTCCTAAAAAATGCTAATTGTATGATTCTTTCCATTTTCTATTGTTTGCTAGGAAAAGAAAGTTCTTGGGTCACCTTTGGCCCTTTTCACGAATAAAGTATTTGGTTCATACGATGTGCAACTTGACCCGCTCTGTAAATTGAGATTTTTGAGATGGGGGCTACCGGGGATCTTTGTTTATTTGTCAGGGCAAATATTTTTATCATTAATGAATGTTTCTTGTAGTCATGAATTTGCATTCTTCTTATAGAGAATTAAATGGGCTTACATATGAGATACCTGTCGACCCATCATGCCATTTAAGATTTTCAAAATGGGAGTCGCCGGAACCATCCTGTAGATATTTCGGGGTCAACTTTGTCCTCAGAAGACGTCTCCCTCCAACAAAAATTGACCCCCGAAATATCTACAGGATGGTTCCGGCAACTCCCATTTTGAAAATCTTAAATGGCATGATGGGTCGACCAAAATAAGATGTCTTTAGCTGTATAGAGAATTAAATGGGCTTACATATGAGATACCTGTTGACCCACCATGCCATTTAAGATTTTCAAAATGGGAGTTGCCGGAACCATCCTGTAGATATTTCGGGGTCAACTTTGTCCTCAGAAGACGTCTCCCTTCAACAAAAATTGACGTGTACGAGCGTTTTTTTTATAAAACATAAGATAACTCCAAAAAACGGTTTGATTTGTTTTAGGTGGGCCACTTTGTATACTTATGATCACCAACATAATCTACAATAGTTTTGGTAAAAAAATAATAACCGCGATACGTACCACTTTTATGATTGTCTATCTCTATTTGTTCAAGCAAAGTGATGTGTATCATCTGTAAATCAACAGTACTAAGTACTAACTTCATTTTATGGGACGTATTTATTCACCCATATAGTTAGTGCTACGGTGGTCCTAAATTTGAAACGAAAAGGTCATTTGGCAAAATTTGGTGGGGTTTATGTTTTTTATGGCGCAGGCGGAAGAGGTAATAAACAATATAACATTACAAAAAAAACGTATGGTTTAACTTTTGAGTGCTTTCTTGTGGTATTTATGAATATAATGAACGACACCCCAGAGCAACATTTTAAATTAAAGTAAATATACAAGTAAATAAAGTAATATAACTTAATATATAATTGTAATATCTAATTAGCCCTTAAACCAAGTGCAATCGGTTTTTCAAAATAATTTTGCGTTCCTTCTTAGTTTTTAGGCATGGCGTTGCAGCTTGATTTCAAACTAGGATTGTCATACGTTTTACCAAGAAAACATCGAGCACTTAATTTTAAAATAAAGTATTTAATTAGTATCTAATTAGCCTTCAATTATAAAGTATAAAATTTTTAAATTAGCCATGTGGCGTTTTAAGTTTCATAGATGTTTATAAATGACGTATTGGTTTAGTAATGACGAAAAAAAAATTGTTTTTTTTTGTGAGAACTTAATGTGTAATTAATGTATTGTATTTATGTTTATTTTTAAATTAATAGTTTTATTATAAAAATACTTCAGTTCTTGTGAAAGATTCAATCTAGGCGAAATTGTTGTTTTAAACCAAACCAAACCAAAAAAACTAGGCAAATCGAGTTCATTTAAGGGTTAGGTAAGTAATTTATCATCTAACGAGTATTTAAATAAGGATGGGTCAGGGCGTAAAATAAAATTGATTTGATTTTGTACAGTGTACACAAAATAACAGCAAAATAACAAGTATGTGATGAAAATATAACCTAAAAATTAACAAAAACAAATGTTTTCTCAGATACCTTAAATTCTAACGAAAACTTTTTTAAGACAACAACGTTTTTGTTCCAATTGATTTTACAGAATTTCATTACGTGTTAAGCGCCAACACAAAAGTTGACATCAGCCCAATTTTCACTTTGATTTAGTTGCACAATTTCCTTAAACTTTAACGCAAACGTTCGTTCAGTTGCAACTCCTATAATTTGTTGAACAATTTTATTTAAATTTTCATAAAACGTATATTGTCATGAAACAAAGCAATGATTTAATGAGTTGCTCAATGGCAATGTAACCAGCTGCGTTTTAATCTTGAATTTTTACTTTCTCCACGCATTGGTCGACTTTTCTACGGTCATCGTGAGCTCACAAGCAAAATCAGGACTCATTACTAAATTAATATGATTGGATGCAATTTTTGTGTACCCAATTTGCTCTATTCTAGTCTGCGTAGACGGGATTGGTGTAAGGAGAAGCCGATGGAAGATATGAGGTAACCCATAAGATCTTATCCGGCAATAAACAGATAACCTGAATTTTTCATTTGCAGTTGACAAAGTTGTTGAACTTGCGGCTAAATGTCTTAAGCTAGCGATTTGTTGTGTTCCGGGGACGTCTAGATCCAAGTTGAACCCCTTCCTTGAACCTGATGCAGAACATTTCAATACGACGAGCAATTTCTTCTCGTAAAAGACCGACCTCTCTCAGTTTCGATCACGTGTAAAAACAATTAATTGGAAAAATTCTTGATGTTGACGTACTCTTGGAATTGTGTTAAGTTCAGAAGAAAATTGTAAAATTGCAAAATTGACAATTAATTATACACTGACTAGTGCAAGTGCCAAAGAAACAAACTAGTTGTTAAATTTTATTCAAATACAACATTGTTTGTGAAATCAATAGTTTTTGAAGATTTCAATAAAATAGTTCAACAAATTCCAGGTTTTATGGAAGTAAGCACACATCTTACAATTTCTAACGAGAATGAAATACTAGGTATTAAATAGTTTGTTGTGTATTTATAATTGGAGAAAAAAATGTTGCTAATGTACATAAAAAAAAATAAAAAAAAAATTAAAATATAAAAAAAAAAATAAAAATAAATTTTTTTTATAAATTATTATTTATTTTATTTATAAAAATTTTTTTTTTTTAAAAATATTAAAATTTAAATTAAAAATTTTTTTTTTTTTTAAATATTATTTTTTTTTATTTAAAATAAAAAAATTTTTTTTTTTTAAAAAAAAAATAAAAAATTTAAATAAAAAAAATTTTTTTAAAAAAAATTAAAAAAAAAATTATTTTTTTAAAAAAAAAATTTTTTTAAAAAAATTATTAATTTTAAAATTTAAAAAAAAAAAAAAAAAAAAAAATTTTATAAAAAAAATTTTATTTTAATTAAAAAAAATTTTTTTTTTAAATTTATTATTTTTAAATTTTTTTAAAATTTTATTTTTTTTTTTTTTTTAATTTTTTAAAAATTAAAATATTTTTTAATTTTAAATAATTTTATTTTTTTTAAATTTTTTTATATTTTTTTTTTTTATTTTTTTTTTAATTTAAAAAATTTTATTTAATTTATATTAAAATTTTTTTTTTTTTAAAAAAAAAATTTATTTTAAATTTTTTTATTTATTTTTTTTAATTTTTTATTTTTTTTTTTAAATTTTTTTTTTTTTATAATTAAAAAATTTAAAATATTTTTTTATTAAAATTTAAAAAAAATTAAATTATTTTTATTTTTTTTTTTTTTATTTATATTAATTTTTTTATAATAATTAAATAAAAAAATAAAAAAAAAAATAAAATTATTTTTATTTAAATATTAAATAAAATTTTTTAATTAATTATTTTTTTTTATTAAATAAAAATAAAATTAAAAAAAAATAAAAAAAATTAATAATTTTTTTTTTTAATTTTAAAATTTTTTTTTTATTTTAAAATTTAAAAAAATTTTTTTTAATAAAAAATTTATTAAAAATTTTTTTATTTTAAATTAAAAAAAAAAAAAAAAAAAAAAAATTTTTTTAAAAAATTTTTTTTTTATATTTTTTTTTTAATTATATAAAAAAAAAAAAAAAAAAAAAAAATTTTAAAAAAAAAAAAAAAAAAATATTTTTTTTTTTTTAATTTTTTTTTATTATTTTTTAAAAAAAAAAAAAAAAAAATTTTTTTTTTTTTTTAATTTTTTTTAAATTTTTTTTTTTTTTTTTTTTTTTTTTTTTTTTTTTTTAGAAAATATTATTTGCTGTTTTCTACTAATAAAAACAATGAAAAATTATAGAAACATAATTTTGTGCAAAAAACTACAGGGTGTCTCATTTAAAACAAGAAAGTGTTTAAGGTTGAAATTTACCTACATTTAAATACCTTTTTTCTAATATTTTTTTAAATCTTAAGAAATTATGAGATTTAGAAGGTAATATTTTAGGACTTCAAAAACTTTAAACCAATGTCAGCAATTCTAAAAAACAAAAAAGTTATGAACAATTTTTTCAATTTGTAAATTTTTTGACATGAAAAATTTAAAATTCAAAAATTATTTACTTTAATACATAGTACACGTTTCTTACTCAAAATTTTACGTAGAATTTGAATATGTAGAAACATATTGCGATGGTTGGGCATATTTTTTATAAAAAAATAATTAAATTATTTAGCAATGAGAAAATCTTATTAAAATTTTTTTATTTAAAATTCAAGGGCTTTGGGTTCATTAAAAAATTGCTAATTGTATATAAATTTATAAATTTAATTAATACCAAAATAAGAAAGCTTTACAAATAAACAAACACAAATTTTAACTTATATTACTATTTATGTAGCGTGCATTCATGACAAACTTTTAATTATATACTAAATGAAGTTGCAACATATCAATACAATTTTATTTATAATGTTAAATAACCGATCTTTATGCCCTATGTCTTCTTTCTATTGGTAATGTCATCGGTAAACGTCAGTGAAGTCATTGGTTAAACGGAAACATTTTTACCTGTGTGAAGTTAACCCCGCATTTTACTAATGTTGTTATTTTATTCATTGTGCTATATTGTGCTACAATTATGCCGAATTGTGCCGCAAATTGCATGTCTATATCTTAAACCGTTTTTTAAATAAATTTTAAAAAACACACTTTCGTAGCCCCGCACTTTTCGAATTTTGTTATTTTATAGTTTGTGCTGCATTGTGCTACAATATTGCCATATTGTGCCGCAAATTGCATGTCCATATCTTAAGAGTATTCAATACCACGGTTGGAAATAGCGAAATTGTCTCTGCGCTCGTGTCTGTTTATGACTAAACTAAACTCTGTAAAGTTCTAAAAATTTAATCTTTTACAAAGAAGAAACTTTATTGTACTTTTATATAACAACAAAAATAAATTTAAGTTTAAAGAAGTTACAATATAATACATGTAAAAACGCCATTTTAAGGTCATTTTTGGATTTTCATCTAGTCTATATTAAAGCATAAATATAAAAACTGTTTTTATAAACAAGTGTTGTAACCCTTTGCTTGTGCAAAAATATTTTTTGTTTATGGTTTTCTGTTCTTGATTAGTCAATAACAAGCACGAGCGCACATGCTGCAGCAACAAAAATCCTTAGAATTCGCGGCCGGTAAAGTGTCGCCGTCTACGTTCTATTTAAAAACTACCCCTTCTTCCGATTATGCTTACGATAAGAAAATTCAAAGAGAGCCTTGCATTCCCACCCGCGAATGCAACAGGAACTATTTGACTGGTATTGAAAACTCTTAAAGCTTTTTTTTAATAAATTGAGAAAACTAAAATTTTTGTAACCCCACATTTTCCGAATTTTGTCATTTTATTGATTGTGCTGTATTGTGCTATAATAGTACCGAATTGTGCCGCAAATTGCATGTCTATATCTTAAAGCGTTTTTTAAATAAATTAAAAAAAAAACAAATTTTCGTAGCCCCGCACTTTTCGAATTTTGTCATCTTATCGATTGTGCTGTATTGTGCTACAACTGTACCGAATTGTGTCGCAAATTGCATGTCTATATCTTAAATCGTTTTTTAAATAAATTGAAAAAACAAATTTTCGTAGCCTCGCACTTTTCGAATTTTGTTATTTTATCGATTGTGCTGTATTGTGCTATAATAGTACCAAATTGTGCCGCAAATTGCATGTCTATATCTTAAAGCGTTTTTTAAATAAATTGAAAAAAAAACAAATTTTCGTAACCCCGCACTTTTCGAATTTTGTCATTTTATCGATTGTGCTGTATTTTGCTACAACTGTACCGAATTGTGTCGCAAATTGCATGTCTATATCTTAAATCGTTTTTTAAATAAATTGAAAAAAACAAATTTTCGTAGCCTCGCACTTTTCGAATTTTGTTATTTTATCGATTGTGCTGTATTGTGCTACAATTGTGCCATATTGTACTGCAAATTGCATGTCCATATCTTAAAGCGTTTTTTTAAATAAATTGAAGAAACCAAAGTTTTTGTAGCCAAGCACTTTACAAATTTTGTTATGTTATTGATTGTGCTATATTGTCCTATAATTGTGCCGTATTGTGCCGCGAATGGCATCTCCATATCATAAAGCGTACTGTGCACTATTAAATAGATAACCATAGAATTTATTTTGTCAATTCCTTTTTCTTAATTGCTCGAATCATTAATTTAACATGCATTCTATCCTGACAATGAAGATAGAAAAAATGGAATATACTCTGTAATGGAACACAATATCTCGTAGAAGATGGATTTATCTATCGAATATAAATTTAATAAAATTTAGTTAACACACCCTTTTATTATTTATATTATATGTTCGTTACTTTACTTAAATATTATTATTTATAATTAACCACAATTTTATTGTAGAAACAGAAACTTTATTTTTTATTTTAAGTTTTAAATTAAGCGCCAAAATGTGTTAAGCCGCCAGTACGGGGATACGAAAATTTTGGTTTTTTCAATTTATTTAAAAAACGCTTTAAGATATGTGTATGCGATTTGCTGCACAATACGGTACAACATAGCACCAATAAAGCAACAAAATACGTAAAGTGCGGAGCTTCAAAAATTTAGTTTTTTTTAAAATTTATTTTAAAAACACTTTGAGATATGGACATGCGAAGTGCGGCACAATAAAGCACAATTATAGTACAATACAGCACAATTAATAAAATAACATAATTCGAAAAGTGCCAAGCTACGAAAGTTTGTTTTTTAAATTTATTTTAAAAACGCTTTAAGATATAGACATACAATTTGCGGCACAATACGGCACAATTACAGCACAATACAGCACAATCAATAAAATAACAAAATTCGTAAAGTGCGGGGCTAACTTCACACAGGTAACATTTTTTGTTTTTGATTATCTTCTTGAATTAAGTGCACTTTTTTCAAAGGAAAAATATCCATTGTCTGAACTTTGAATAATACTGTCAATGCTTGTCTATCACCCCTTACTCCTCGATGTCATCATTGTTTCTTACTACCTCTACCTTCAAATATTTTGTTTCTTATCTTAGTCACTCTTTTCTTTTCAATACACACGAATTGTTCATTGCAACACAATTTTTAGCCTTGATAAATTTTGATACACGTGCATCGTCCATCAGCACAGAATGAATTTGTTTTTTGTCTTTCAAAAGAAACTTCAATCACACTTTAGAATTGCATTTTAGAATGCCACAAATAAAAACTTAATTACTAAACATAATTTTAATTTACTAATTAAACGTAAAGTATTTATTTACCCACAAATTAAATAATTTTAATAAATAAATTGTATTTTGTCACGATAGTTCGATTTCTAGACAGATTTAAATAGAAACGTTTACGGTAAATTTTAAGTAATTATTTTTCCGTTTATAACATAAATTTTTATTTATTTAAAATAACTGATATCATTGCAATATGTCACTTTCGGTAAAACCGGAAGTAGTATTTTGTAGAAAATACTTTAGAAAAATAACTTAAATTAAACCATATTTGCCATAATAATTTCGAATCGATATTATTTTGTCGTTCTCTAGAAAATTCTAATCAATTATCACAGTCAATCACCCTGTGTAATTGACTAAAAAAATTTTAGGAGG
Source organism: Abscondita cerata (assembly GCA_030710515.1). Classification (NCBI taxonomy): domain Eukaryota; kingdom Metazoa; phylum Arthropoda; class Insecta; order Coleoptera; family Lampyridae; genus Abscondita; species Abscondita cerata. The sequence continues at coordinate 224,913 of JALBCR010000291.1, forward strand.
AACAGTTAAGATGTGGTCCAGTAACAGTCAAGACAATTTCGAAAATACAATTCGACGGTTTGGTAAGAGCTTGTCTTAAAGTGTTTTTAATCTTAATGACGAAACTTTTAGATTGGATTCCTGCACGTGTGGTGCTATATCTCCTTGCCTTAAATAGCATGGCAATAATGTATGCAATTCGAATAGCAATGACTTTGACTATACTGGCGATGGTTCAAGAAAAACCGAATAAAGAAAACCTCACCCTCACCGAAGCGTTGTGTTTCAATAACGACAACACCAGATATGTTGTGCCAAACGTAAGTTGTTTCCATAAATCTAAAATACAAAGTACGTATTTAAGATAACAATATCACTGTTGTGGTACTTGCTTGTACTTCTTGACCAACAGAAAAATACCAAAAACTGCATCAAAAACTTCACTCGGACACGTGTTTTAACAGCTAAGCTGTTATCATCAGCGATACCGATACTAAAAATAAAAACAACGGGAAGCTTATATATACTATCTGCTTACCACGCATCGTGATGATAACGGTCCATTAGGATTTTTGGAATTATTTAAGCTTATCTAAGAATCAATTAAGTTTAACGATGCGTGATAAGCAGATAGTATATATAAGCTTCCCGTTGTTTTTATTTTTAGTATCGGTATCGCTGATGATAACAGCTTAGCTGTTGAAACACGTGTCCGAGTAAAGTTTTTGGTGCAGTTTTTGGTGTTTTCTGTTGGATAAATAGACGCTGCAGTTGGTGTTCCTTTCCTTTGATGTACTTCTTGACCATCAATGTTTTTTTTTTAAATTATGGAGGCACATTAGAGTGGTCTGTAAATCAACAATACTACGTATTGACTACATTTTACTGGACATATATAATCTCGCATTTCATTAGTGGTACGGTTGCTCAAAAATTTGGAACAAAAAGAACGTTTGGGTGGTCGTTGGTAGTGTCATCATTGTCGCAATTGTGCATACCTTTCACCAGCAACTTTCACTACACGATAGTTGTTGTTCTCCAATTAATACAAGGACTTTCTCAGGTTTGTAAACCAATGTAAACAATTGTGGTAGTAAATAAACAATTAGGGATTTATTTGGCCGGCGCTTTACGCTGCTATTGGTATTTGGATTCCATTACAAGAGAGAACTAGATTTGTAACTTGTTTTCAAGGATCTGCATTGGGGATCACGTTACTAAATGTTTTATCTGGCTTTGCAATTGCCGAATTTGGATGGGAATGTATTTTTTATGGCACGGGAGGAATAGGTACATAAATACAAGAATATTTCCAATAAAGTTTAGCATTAAACCGTAGGGCTTTTAAACGCCATGTTGTGGTACTTTTTGATGTACGACAAACCAGAGCAACATCCTCGCATTAGTAAGCAAGAACTCCGATACATCCAAGAAAATAGAGAACAACATTTACATTCAGAAAAGGTAATACCGTGGTGTTCAATTTTGACATCATTTCCAGTGTGGGCAGTTGCTGTGTCTGCTTTTGGTAGAATGTGGATTCTCGCAATTTTTACAACATATTCTCCTTTATATTTTAAAACTATAATAGGGTTATCAGTCGAAAAGGTACAAGTATGTAATATTTTAAGTCAAACTTTTACTAGATTAGGATTTTTAGGTCGGTCTGTTAATTGGACTATGTACTTTTTTGGATACTTATCATCACTCTTATTTTCTTTTTATCAGATAAAATAATCACATACAAATTAATGCCCGTTGTTTACGTTAGGAAAATGTTTTCAGTGATTGGTCAAATTTTATCAGCAGTTTTGATTTTAACGATGGGTTATATAGTTCAGTGCAATATTCCACTTATTACTGCAATTGCGTTTACAATTCAAGTCTTTCTTATGGCCAACTTTGTTGGTACTATGACTAACATCGTAGACATATCGCCAAGTTTTGCTGGACCAGTTAGTAGTTTTGTACAAATTATTCTTTTAGTACCTACGGTTTTATCTACATACGTATTAAAAACATTCTTGCAAACTGAGGTTTGTTTTTATACATTATTTTCCCTTTGCTTAATAATATTTTTTGCAGAACCACCTACTAGCATGGCGATATACTTTCTCTATTAGCTGCGGGGTTGTCGTAATGACCGCCACGTTTTACGCAATATTTGCTTCCGCAAAGGTACGTACAAGCCTAACTGTACTCTTACAATGTTTATCTGTGTAGGTGCAACCATGGGATGTTGTTACAAGGTCATGCACTTTAAAAGATCCAAAGGTCGAAGATCATTTATTAAATGACGAGAAAGTTCAACTTCATAATCTACCACCACAGTGATCAATGAATACGTTTTCTTTTTCCACTCATTCGGTCGGCATAGACGTGTTGAGATTCATTTCAGAAGCGCAATTTAGGTAATTGGTGAATAATTGTTAGTTACTTATTTACACATTTTCCTTGGTATACGTTTACGTCTGTTAAGTTGGGTCAAAATGTACCAAATTTGTATTAACATTGATTAAATCTGATATTCAAAAGCAATGAGATAATTAATTAAAAGAGACAACGATAACAAATTGCAACCTAAAATTTTTTTTGTGGGTTACTAAAAACTCATAAGACAGAGATTGATATAAAACAAAAAGATAAAATAATGTGGCAATTAAAAAGAAATAATATGATGGAAGGAATAGAAGGAAATGGACGCTGGGGCTAGAGAGAGGCACACCTCGATGTATAGTGGAAGAAGGGTAAAATTGGAAAGGTTAAGGATTCCGATAGAAAGAACGGCGATGAGGTATAAAGAGAAAATATAAAGGAAGAGAGATAAAGAGATATTATATCAATTCTAGAAGGAAATAGAAACGCTAAAAGAAAACAAAGAGAAGAAGAAAGGAGAAAATACTATAAAAAGAAGGATACGTAAGAAAAGAGATATGAAGGGTAAGGCAAGAAGGAAGAGGTGCGTAAGCGAAGATAGTAAGGAGAGAACAGGATTCACAAGCACAAGAAAAAGTCGACAAAGTAAAAGAAGGAAAGTATAATGAAGTATTATCAGATAAGGACAGAAGGGAAATTAAGTTATCTAACGAGAGAGAAGGAATTAGGGGAGAAGGGACTGATTCAGATTCAGGGCAAGGAATTAAGAAAGGGAAAATAAGTATTGGTGAAAGGACCAAGACACAGAGGGTGGGAAAACTTAAAACGTATAAGGGAGGAGTGTTGTGAACATGGGAAAGAGAGGAAAGATAGAAGGCAACAGGAATTGAGTGGATGAAGGAGGTAAAGAAGAGGAGTGACTAGATGGAAGAAAAAAACAAATATTATACAATTGGAATAAAGCTTGAAATTATTAGAGAAGAGAAGAAAAATATTGAAGACAAGGATGTGGGAGTTAAGAGGGATATATTTTTATTTCTTGAATTTGTAAAAATACTGAATCTTTTCAATTGAATTAATTTTATCCTCCAAAATTACAGTTACAGACTTATATCTTAATATTGATTCCTTAAAGTGGAGGGAAGAAATAGAGTCACTACCCTTGATTCAATGTGGTGACGTTTCGCCCGACCTGTACGGGCTTCTTTGCCACATTAAATCAAGGATAGTGACGTTATTTCTTCCCTCCACTTTAAGGAATCTATATTAAGATATAAGTCTGTATCTAAAAATTTCTTACTTTAAAAAAAATATGTGGTAAACAAACGATAATACAAATACATCACGAAAAAGAATTAAAATTATTTCAAAACACAAACGCTAATTTATATGGAAGTTAAGCATGTGCTGATTAGTATCAGGCCAAGGGTTAGTCTTATAAACGACTAATAACTTAATTAACTAATGAATAAATTAAATCAACACATAATTTAAATCGATTTGTTATTAAGGAAATAGATTCTTGGGACTTTTTTATTAATAGCAGAAAATAGCTTTTGTATTCAGTCTTTATTAAATTAATTTATAAATTTTACCCCTAGTTAGTATTTTGACTATAACGGAAATCAATCGATGAAACGCTAATAAGTAGTATTAAAAGTTGGTAGTAATCAAATTGAAAATATTTTGATGTGTTCGGAAAGAAATAATAGAATACTTTTTCTAGGACAGAGAAAGTGTGGATCAATAAAAAAAATGTTAAACAATTTACACAAGTGATAGATTTGTTCTCTATTTTAAGTTTTTATTTGTAGTTGCCATCGGTTGTTACTGACTTTTAAATTTAGCTTAAGGTTAGAAAAAGCAATGCCTTTTATTTCGTCATTTATTAATTATGTATCAACAACAGAGCTGATAGCGTATAGTTGGTTTATTACTACAAACCTTTACTAAATATATTTACTTGTGTACGAAGTTAGTATTGGTTGTTTTCATAAGTATATAATATACAAAATTATTGCTTATTATTCAGTATTAATCTAATTCCAGATAATTGATGCGATAAATAAGGTGATAAATAATTGAATTAATTTCTCTAGAAGCATTGTATCTTAGAGAAATAGAAAAGTTTATTGTGTGGCATCTGATTGCATTGCTGCAAAAATGCATTGGCAGATCTGAAATATTGTCCCATACATCGTGTGTTTGTAATAAATTAATTGTATTAAAGAAAATGCTTGAAGAGGTGCGCAAATTAATAGATTGTGTGAAGTAAATGTTTGTTTTACGTAGATGGTTACTCGCAGGATAGAATAAGTTTTCCATAAAGTTAATAATTTTCTTTTCAAACAACATTTAAATATTTGGAGATTTAATTTTTTTGGAAGATACATTTTCGTTTATATGTGTTTAAAAATAGAATAGAACTTAAAAATTAAGTTTTGTTGTTTATATATTATTTATTTAAAGAAAATTTTCTAGAATGTGAAAAATAAACAAAAACTGTAAGAATTAGTCGTTAATTATTTATTTAAATCTAATGCAAAAAAAATGTGTCTTATAATTAAGTTCTAAGTAATTACTTATTGTGATTTTATAGGAATTCCAAGGCAAAGTTATACGTTATTATATTCATTAATGTTTTAAATATTTATGATAAACACATGTGTATACGCCGATGTTATTCTGCATCCCAGAGTCCAGTTTAAAAGTGGTCCCACGATGTTTTCTATGTAAATAAACCCCAAATCTTGTAAATGTGCAGCTGTTAGGAATTTGACCTAAATTATCCATGTTTCCGTGTTAAAATCAACTAGTTATGATCCTCCAGCAGCTCAAAAAGTCGAATCTAGCACCAAAAATCCTAGACTAAAATAAAATTATTAATAGTTTTAAAAAAAATTTGATAATTGTCAAAGTCATTAGTCATTTAACGAAATACGAAATTACGAATTGTGTGTTTAGAAGAGACTTTGTGTTTTTAACTTAAAAGTAGCGTACAAACATAAATCAATGAGAAAAACAGTCCGAGAAAGTCAAGAACCAAAGTTAATTAAGGAAAGCATACAATGGAGAATAACAGATCGTTCCCCTAATTAATTAACATAAAACCAATTAACTCCTAAAAATAATAGCAAAATTGCAGAAAACTAGCCGGGATAAGCGTAGTTGAAGAAAAGTACGAGTAGATGGCAATACGATAAGATGAAAAACTTGGCCAAAATTCGAATTTAAATAACAAAAATAGTAGACCATGGAATGAAAAATTATAATTATGGACGCAAACCGACGCCAAGATCTCTTCCGTATCAGACCATAAAAAATTTAATAAAATTAGAAAGAGAAGGTTATATGTGACAAATATAGTAAAAAAAATCTACAGTGACGAAAAAATTAAAACGATTGCCCGAAAGAAACACATAATTAATTATTTAAATAAAATCTTAAATAGCAATACGTACACAATCAGATGTTCCTTGAAGTTATAAAATTAAGTGCTGTGCCACGAACTTTAGCTAACAAGCTAAGGTTGAAAAAGAAGACCTAAACAAAGGCAACAGTTGCGGATTTAATTTTTTCATCTTTTGCATAAATAAATCTTGAGGATCTTGAATTATTTAAACTTAAAAATCTTTTATCCAAAAATTTAGGCACACGAGATACATTAAAAAAATAAAGAATGCTTCTATGTACGGTACTACATACGGACAAACATTAATTTAATGAGAAGGTAGAAAATATCTACTTATGTAACAAGGTGATAATCTACGTTTTTATAGACAAGATTATAAACGGCAGAAAGGATTTGTCATTAATTAAAATCCAAATTTTTGTTTAATAATTAACTAACTCTTTTACTTGTTAATTAAATTTTCTCTTGGTTTCAATTTATATTTTACATGCGTTGTACCCTTCATTCGTCTACTAAAATTTATTTGTCAATTTTTTATCTCACTATTTACTTTTATTTTATTTAATCAACTTTGACGCGCCTCCTCTTCTGCCTTTAGTATGAACTGTATTATTTTACTCAAACAAATATAAACATCTATTCTGACATTTATTTATTTATTTGTTTATTTGTCTAACAAGTATAAAACCCAATTATAGGACAAACTACATGTATGGTAATACAGACTGTATATATGAGCACTAAGAAAATAAAACATTGAACTTATATGACAAACGAGATGACAATAAACATAACAGCAAAATCAACATTATTTATTATTAAGTAATGACATTAACGTATAGTTGTTATAATGTCTTTATTGTCGCTTTTGGTTGGTGAAAATGATTTTTTATGCGGAAATTCTTTTAACCTCATTAAAGTATTGTTTAAGTGAGCTGTACTGTATTTTAAGTATATTTCGTTTGCTTTAAAAAGCACATATGATTTTGATCTCACGTCGCGTCGCAGCAATATTTATTTCTTTTGTTCTTTGATACTTTTAAAGCCGCCGTGGTCACAATTGAGCTTGAAGAAGATGATTATTTTGATGGTTTTTATGAAAAACGTTTAGAAGAACAGGTGGTCCTTCGTAATCTTGGAAAACTCGCGCTGGTAAAATGTAGCTGTTTATAGAATTTTAAGGCGTGTACCGGCAATTGTACACTCTGGGCAGAAGGTAGTAGGTATTAATATCAAATAAACATATTGGTGCAGGATAAATTCTAATTACCTACAATTTATTACTATTTTGGTTAAATTTTATCCAATCAAAAAGACATTTACTTAATTATTTCTTTTTTTGTATAACTAAGCTTTTGTATTCTAAAATAGTCATTGTTAAAAGAAAGTTTTACGTTCCAATGATATCAATTTGCAGCCGGAAATGTGATTATTAAATTAAAATTAGAAAGATAAAAGTTAAAAATTTATGTTTCACATTAAAAAGGACGGTAACTGGAAACTTATTTATTTATTTATTTATTTAGCGTATGGCTGCACATGATATAGAATACATAAGAGTGTATACAAACAAAAACATTACAAATTCACAAACAGACATTTAAATTTAATAGATAGTCAATCGAGGCGTCGGTTGCCATTAGAAAATCCTCAAAGTTGCTCTCGTACGCTGTATTTGGGCATTCCATCACCATATGTTTAACTGTCGTTAAACGTTGGGCGTATTCTGTTCAGTGCTGTCCATATTTTGCGGGGTTGTTCGAAGGCGGGAGGTTTTCGTCTTATGCACGAAAGATTTCTGTGCTGAGAATGGCAGTCAACTGTCCATTTTTGCTCCCAAAAGTTTATGGGGTCGAACTGTGACGTAAACAAGTCTCTAGCAGTTCTTATGGTTGATCTTCTGGATCGAAGCCATCTTGTGCTGAAGTTCCCCCACTACAAAGTATTCAAGGATCCTAGTTCCCCACCAAAAGTATCCGTCGTGGTCTAAGTATTCGATGTGGCCCAGGATCGGACTACTAAAGTAGTTGATCCTGTGGTAACAAAGATTTAGCTTTCCAATATAAACCTAATAGTTCAATTTTGTATAAGCTAAGACACCCAGATGAGTTTGTGGGACTACAGTATAGTCGTGTAACGAAAAGAGATCGCCATGTAATATAAATGGCATGCCACAACTTTACACCGCATCAATTCTTTTTAAACACGAAGAATATTCACAACTCCAGGATTTGAAAAAAAGTATTGAGAAGGACTACCATGAATTTTACGACCGCCTAATACCGTTCAAATAATTTTACATTTTCTAATTTCTTTGTTAGTAACATACACTTTTATAGTTATGTTTAATTTTGCTGATTTTATCAGCATCGTTCATCTATATTTTTCTATTTTATTTATTTATTTACTATACCTTCCTTTGGTTACATAAAAGAAAAATATAAACGTAACAGTAAGTTTTACATACGAGACATATTAACATTAAAAATACAATAAAAAATATTAATTAGTATAAGGGCAAGACTTAAATAAATTAAATTAAATAACGTACTTACGTAGTTGGCGCTTAAAGATGTCTATAGAAACACTGAAAACTCTAAGACTTGGGTTATGCTCAATCAGATAATTAAATTCTCTTATTATTCTGGACAAAGATTCATAGTAACCATAATTTGTACGATGGAAGTTAGAACGTAGTAATAGATTACTTCTGGTAGTACAACCAAAAGTTTTAAACAAGAAATTGATTTTATTTAATAATTGTGGATAATCAATATAGTTAGTTAATAATTTGAAAAAAAATATAAAATCGGCTATACGTCTTCTACGCTCCAACGAATCCAAGTTAATAATATTTAAAGAGTTTGCATAGTCAATGTGACTAAGATTCATTCTCCAGGACATAAGTTTTATAAATTTTTTCTATTGACCTATTAAGGTTTTGATGTGAAGGTGACCAAATTATACAGGCATATTCAATTTTTGACCTAACCAGTGAAACGTATAGAATTTGAAGAGATTGTGCATTAAAGTCCTTACAAGTCCTAAACATAAATCCAAAAAGCTTAAACGCAGATGATATTGTTAGCAATATATGCTTTTGAAAAGTAACACGACTATCATACAAAATACCTAAATCTTTCACATCTGAAACAATGTTTAACATGTTATTTTCAATAAAGTAAGAACGAGTAGACGGATTTTGTTTTCTAGAATAAGTAATCGGTACGCATTTAGCAATGTTAAGAAAAAGTTGGTTATTGATACACCACTGAACTAGATTATTTAAATCATTTTGTAGCATTTGTGAATCATCGCTTGATTGTATAGAATGGTATAGTTTTAAGTCAACTGCAAATAATAAAAAGTTACTGTATTTAATATATTCTCGGATATCATTAATAAAAATGTTAAATAATATAGGACCACAATGCGAACCTTGTGGAACCCCAGATAATACATTAATTGATTTAGACAGGGTTCTATTAATGTAAACGAGAAAATCCATAATTCTTTAATTTATTATTATAGAGTGATTATAGAGTGATTAACTCTATCGAAAGCTTTAGAGAAGTCATTGTAAATAGAATCGACCTCCAACTGATTTTCAATCAAATAGTTATTATAAATCAACAAGTTTGTTGAAGTGGACCTACCAGGCATGAATCCATGTTGCTCGTCTGCAATAATTTATTTAGATAACCACTGAAGTTGAATAGATATTAACTTGTCAAATATTTTTGGGATAATAGATTGAATATATATTCCTCGATAATTATTGACGACATTTTTGTTACCAGATTTAAAAATAGGAGTAATAAAACTATGTTTCTATAAATCGGGGAAAGTACATTCTGAAAGTGATTTGACATAGAAGAGAAACACTGGTTTTGCAATCGTAAATATACTTTTCTTGATGGTATTCCATCCGGGCCACATGACATAGAGTTTTTATAGGATGATATCATTTGAAATATCGATTCAAGAGTGACTGAAAACTGATAATTTGAGTCCACTGATTTTAGAACATTGGTTCGATTGAAAAAGTTTGCACTATTATGATTAGTATAGACAGTATTAAAGTAGTCTGCAAATAAGTTAACTGAACTTTGTATGTTTCTACTGCAAATGTTATTATAGTACAATGTGGTTGGTAATTTGTTGGAACCTTTTGATTAGACACATGTTTCCAAAATAAATTGGGGTTTGTTCATAAGTTTGTTTCCAATTTATTAATATGAAATTTATATAAGGAACTACTTAACGCTTTACAATTTGAACGAAGATGTTTAAAAGTATTGTAGTCTATATTGTTGTTAGAAATTTTATACTTTATATGTTCTAATTTTTTATGTTTAATTAATTTAATAAGCTCTAATGAGTACCATTTAGGATATTGGTTTGTACGAATTAATCTATTGGGAACAAATTGTTCTAAGATATGGTTAAGAATATCGTAAAATATATGAGTGTATACGTTTATATCTTTATCTTTAGGAAAAAGATTGTCCCAGTTTATTGCAGCAAGAAAATTGTTGATTTGATTATAATCCGCATTTTCAAAATCTTTAATTAATTTAGTACTATTTAGTTTTTCATACTCGATGGAACACTTTAGATCTATTGAGTAGGGAACATGGTGAATGGACGGACCCATCATAAAATCAACAGCTTGAGAAACTAGAATTTCAGAAATATTTGAAAATATTAAGTCAAGAAATACTCCTTTTGGATAATGAATTGAATTTATTTTATGAAGATTGAGAAAACCAAAACTATGAGCAACTATTTTAGATGGGTAGTTTACATCTAAGCTAGAATCACATACACCAAAATCGTCGTTTATCCAATTTGCTGATGGCAAATTGTAATCACCACATATAAGAATTTTAGAATTATGATATTTTTCGCATGAAACCTCAACTGACGAGCAATGGCTTTCATGATTAGATGCTGGAGGAATGTATACCGCACCGACTATGAGATTTATATTGTTTTCACAATTAATCTTAATGAAAACATGTTCAACATCGGAAGAACATGGTAAACAAGTAGCACGCAAAAACTTTTTAGTTAATATCATAACGCCTCCTCCTTTACTTTTTGTAGAGATTAATTTTGACCTATCACATCAAAGATGTCAAAATGACATAATTTGAAGTCATTATCATTAATAGTATTGTTTAGCCAAGATTCTATAACAATTAATATATCGTAATCACATAAATTAACATTGTTTGAGAATTCAAATATTTTAGATTTTAAACCACCAACACAGTGCGGTCGTAGCTCTGCAGTTAAGTCCGTTAGCTGTTAAGCAGGCACCTCGGGTTCAATTCCCGGTGCAAACATCGAATTTTTCGGCCGTACTCTCTCGCAAGGCAATGGCAAACCAGTGAGAGTATACTTGCCTAGTAAACCTCTCAACTAAGCCGTTCGGAATCGGCGTTAAACTGTAGGTCCCATGTATATGTGTCTACTGTCACCACAACACATATACATGCGAAGGGTGCGCAACATCCGGTAACGGATATGCGACTTCAAGAAGAAGAAATAAAGATACACTGACAATTTATTAATACTTAGTTTTTGTAAGATTGCGCATGTTGTTAGTATTCACTAGTTTGGGTTGACCAGTTACGAATTTTATAGATAAATTATTCTCGCCTTCACTCATTCTTCTACGAAGTTCTTGTATGGATTTGAAATGCTTGCGTTGTAGGTTGTAGGTGCGTAGTATCTGATTTAATGATTATTTTGGTATTTTGGTTTATCTGGTTGTTTTTTTTTTTTCATTTTAATAAAGTGTTGCAAGAGTTGTAATGATGTATCACGATTATTAAATATTGCTTTCACAGGACGAGTTTTTTCAGATTATGACCTATTCTTATTAACTTCACAGGTGAAAATGTAATATATTGATTTAGGAATATTTTTGAATTTCTTGTAAATCGGAAGCAATTTTATCTTACAATGATTCAGACGTAGACTCAGGAACATTGTAGATGATAAGATTTTTAGACGGTCTTTCCTTATCTTCAATTTCAGAGATGATGTCAGAATAGTTGTTTGTGCTATCCTTTTCTGGACCAGCATTTTTCAATACTTTGATTTCTTCTTTAAGTAATGCATTTTCAGATTCCAAAGACTCAAGCTTAAGCTTTATATTTTTTAGTTCATCATTTAAAATCCTAAATTCATGAAAAATATCCTTTTAAAGGTATCAAATTGAGTTTGCATAATTTTCGCAATGGTAGCTTCTGTTATAGGAGTTTCAGATGTAATTTGAATACGACTAAACATTCAAATACTACTACCAAGAAGCCTCCATAATTTCATAATTTTATTCACCCTTGTTCTCTGCAAGGGGAGAGTTTTTTTACTAGAACTTTTTAACTAAATTTTTTTTTCAATTTAAAAATTCAGATTTTGGAAAGCCAATTCAATTAAAAACTTTTTTGTCTCTTAAAAATTTTACGTAAACTCAATACTTTTTCACCAAAAAATAAATTAAGCGAACTTGCAGAATTTTTAATTAATAAGTTGCGTATGCAAGTTTGACATAAATAACAATATTATTATTAACTATCATTTTTAATTTAAATTAACAATATTATTTCAGAGAGTGTTCAAAATGGGCGCCATTTTCTTGAATACAGGCTCTTATTCTTTTGAACAAATTTCCGTTAACGCTACCTAGCATTGCTACAGATTGTCTAACTCTTCAGGGAGGCTTTAAGGAAATTTTTTTATGTTAAACCCCTTTAAATTTTGCAAGGAATCTCCAGTTTCATTTTCTGTACTGATTAATGAAACACCCTGTATATTTGGAACGCGAACCTATTATATTTTTGCAATTGCCACAAATCATAACCATCTTAAAAACGTTTATTAACCTATTACAAGCAAGGACGAGTAAAACAAATGGTATAAAGGAAAAACAGGACACAATATTTCACAACGTTGGGCCTACAACGTTGAATTAAGAAAGACAAACAAGAGGGCCTCGGATTAAATTAAAACAGGTTATAAAAATACAAAATCAATATAAACAGTTTTAAAGGAATTTTTAAAAAATGCTATTGCATTAAAATATATCAAAAATTAATCGTAAACGCAGTTACAAAGACACACACATTGTACATAGTGCATTCCTAGTAGGTTAAGTAAACAATATTTTGTAGTCTTATTAGTCACCTGCAAAATTTGGTTTTTTGGACTTACGGGTTTTGCAGATTAAGCCAACGACATCATAAATAGTTGCTACTTGATTAACCACATTCATGTTAAAAGAACGGAACACTTATTGGTTCACAAAACATGACAAAATTTAATTTCATTTAAATTGAAATCGTAGTTGTATTAAAGTTAAAATTTAACATAAGGGACAGGTATAAATAGTATAAACTAAGTAACTGTAACGACGATTGAATGTTTAAATGCAAATAGTTAAGGGTTAATAACAGAACTGTCTTTCACACTTTATGAAGTTGTGAAGTAGTGAAAGCGTTCGTACGCTCTTGCCACTCTGGTTAAATAAATTCATTAAACCAAGAAGGAAAAATTTTAAAACAATATAATACAGGAATAAAATACATAATAGGCAAGTAAACTAATAAATTATTATTAAAAACTGAATTTGTAGGATAAAAGAAATATACGAGAAAAAATGTAGTTCACCTAATTAATTATAATACGAGGATGTATTGATATCTAGTTAGCCTAGACCAATTCCTTGCATAAACAAAATATTGCGTTACCATAGCAACGAACAATAACGTATTAGAAGTGTCAGTGTAAAGTTTGACGTCAAAAAAGTAAACCAGAGTCACGCAATAAATTAAATGAAAAAAGATGTCCACCGAAATTGTGAAAATCGAAAAATTGGAGTATTGAGCCAGCATCAAGTACCTGAATTAAAAAGAGTTAAGAGGTAAGCAGATTTACGAAAATATGCTTAATACCCTTGGTGATCAATGTCCTTCGTATGCGACCGTCAAAATTGGAATGGAAGCTTCAAAAGAGGTAAATTTTCCATTGAAGATGATGACCGATCAGGAAGGCCAGTTTCTGTGTCAGTCCCCGAAAATATCGATGTAGTTCATGACATGATTTTATCAGACCGTCGAATTGGGCTAAAACAGATATCTGAAGCACTGAATGTTGCATACGAACGCGATTACTATATGGTTCACGTCAATTTGGACATGAGAAAAATTGCGGCAAAATGGATCCCCAAATGTTTGAATGTTGACCAAAAACGTGCAAGGGTAGAAGCATCGCGTTCGATCTGTGCTCGATTTGAAAACGATGTAGACTTCTTAAACCGAATTGTTACTATGGATGAGACTTGGGAACATTTCTACTATCCAGAAACAAAGCAACAATCGATGGAATAGCGACACTCTGGTTCTTCAAGACCTAAGATGTTTCGTGTCCAAAAATCTGCTGGAAAAGTTCTTGCTTCAGTTTTTTGGGATTGCCATGGAGTAATCATGATTGATTTTTGGATAAGGGTAGAACAATAACTGGAGATTACTATTCGACATTACTGACCACTCTATGGCAAAATAGTAAAGAGAAAAAACGCGGAAAGCTATCCAATGGTGTTTTGTTTTTGCAGGACAACGCCCCTGCAAACAAATCTCATGTTGCTATGCAAAAAATTTGTGATTTGGGGTTAGAATTACTAGATCACCCCCTTTATTCACCCGATTTGGCTCCGTCCAACTATAACCTCTTTCCTCAACTGAAAAAAAGTTTAAAAGGTCGTAAATTTTCTTCCAACAAGGAGGTAATAGAAGCTGTGGAGGCCTAGTTTGCAGAGCAAGAAGAAACATTTTTTCTGAAAGGTCTAGAGACGTTGCAGGTTCGCTGTATTCAATTAAGAGAAGAATATGTTGAGTAATAAAATATTTTGACATTTGAAAATCAAACAGAAAAACTACTGAAGGAGAAAAGATTACAACAAATTTTCAAAAAGAGCAAAGTAACACAACGTTCACCAATATAACAAATTACAACCGGAAATCAAACAAATATGGAAAACCTAATAGCGGCGATTAGAGAGCTCAGAAACGATGTTAAGAAGATAAGAGAAGAATTCAAAATGAAATTAACAAATTACGGGAAGAAGTAAATAGATATAAAACAAGATATGAAAAATAAATAAAAACAATGGGATACGGAGAGAAAAATGTTACAGAAACGAATTTTAGAAATTGAAGAAAATTTAGAGAAAAAGATAGAGAGACCAGATAGAATAATATAATTATTAAAAACTTAGAATGGAAAAAAGAAGGGCTAAAACAGCAAGTAGAACAAGTACTGGAAACACACAGTGGCGTAAAGATTAAAGTAGAAACGGCATCGCAGATTGGAAAAAAAGGAAAAGAGTGTAGTGGTAGCAAAGATGGATTCATTTAGAGACAAAATTACGGTTCTTAAAAATAAATACAAATTAGGAAGAAAACCCATATTTGTAGACAGCGATTTAACAAAAAAAAAAGAACAAAAGATTCAAGCAGACATTAGAAAATGGCCAAGAGAAGAAAAGGAGAAGGTAAATACTGTAAAAATAAGTAATAAAAGTTTAACGATAAATGGAAAAAATCAATCAACAAATGAAGGAAAACTAACACCAAAAAACTGACAGAGAAAAACAAAGTGATGTTTAAAGCGGTAACGAACACGCCAATAGACAATTATATGCAAATCAATAAATTTGAAAGTAAAATATGGAAAATAGCAACATGGAATATTAATTGTATAAGAGGAAAAGAAATAGAATTCGAGAAAAATTCGAAAAAATAGAAGTAGATATATTAGGGGTAACGGAAACGAAAAGACAGGGAAAGTGAATAGAAAAATTAAAGAATAACAATATATTAATTTACAGTGGAGTAAAAAAACAAGAGCAGCAGCCGGAATGGGATGCATAATTAAGAAGAATTTAGAAGATCAAATTAATGATTGAAAAACGTACAATGAACGTATATTGGCAGTCGAACTGTTAGAGACGATAACAAAGATTAGAAAGACGAAATGAAGACGACAAGAAAGAAAATAACAACAAATTTTGGAATGATTTAACAGAAATTATAGGACAAGTAAAAGGAAAATATACATAATAGGATACTTCAATAGCAGAGTCGGTAAAAGTGATGAGAAATACAAAACTCACTCACTAGGAAAGTATGGAGAAGTAAATAGAAATAGTAATGGAAGAAGAATGCTGGATTTTTGCATTGTAAATAATTTAATAATAACAACTACATTATTTGGAAACAAAAAAATTATAAATTCACAAAAGAGAGGATAAGTAGAAATGAAGATCTTTAATTAAAACTATATATGAATAGAAAGAAAAACAGAAGGACGGTAATGGATTCGAGAGCGAAAAGAGGATCGGAAGTTAGAAGCGATCATTATTTGGTGGTGGCTAAAATCAGAGAAAATATACATCAAAAGAAGAAAACGCAGATGAATACAGGAAATAATAAAGTGGTACAGTTTGAATCAATTAATAATTACAAGTTAAGGGAGAAGGAAGTAGCGGATAAATACGAAAAAGCTATAAGCAAGAAACTAGAAAAATATGAATACGAAATAAAAGAGAAGAGTGTTGAATGCGGATGGACATAGTTTAAAAACATAGTAATAAACACAGTAGAAGAGATATACGGAAAAGCAAGAGAAAAATAATAAGAAACACACATCATGGTGGACAGAGGAAATTAAAATACAATTTAAGAAAAAGAAAGAAGCTTGGAAAAGTTACATATCGGACAAGAACGGAGAAAAATATAAGAAATATAAGCAAGAACGAGAAACAACTAAACAATTGATCAAAAATTCAAAAGAAAACCAATGGAAGATTTTTGGAGAAAAATGGAGAATGACTCAAAAGGAAATCAGAAACTATTCTATAGAACATTAAAAACTTTAAGAACAGAGAAGACACTGAATACAAAAAAAATAAAAGGAAACAGCGGAGAAATTATAACTGAAGAAATAAAAATAATGGAAAATAGAGAGAACACTTTGAAGAATTACTAAATGATCCTCAAAACAAAGAAAAAACTGAAAACGACAAAATAGCAAAAGAAACAAAGAAACCTGTGATAAGGATGGAAGAACTTTAAGAAGTAATAAATAATCTAAAATACGGGAAAGCGGCTGGATGTGACAGAATAACACCGGAAATGATATAGAATATAGGACAAAAATGCAGAGATACACTATTAAGTAGGTATATACAACAAAGTGTAAATAGATGAAGAACAGCGTTAATCGTGCCAATTCACAAAAAAGAAGATAAAAAAGAGTGTAATAATTATAAAAGAATAACACTTCTAAGTATACAAGATCTGGCTATTACATTCGAATGCTCCCCTTCAATATACTCCTCTTCCCTTGCCACACACCTTTCCAAACATTTTTTCCATTGATCAAAGCAGTGCTGGAAGTCTTTTTTGATGAGAGCCTTTAGGAGCTTTGCTGTTTTTTGCTTTACCGCTACCATTGACTCAAATCGGGTCCCTTTTAAAGCAGATCCAAATCTGGCGAGTGCGGCGCGTGTTCGAGCACTGGAGTGCGCTTACCGGTTAAATACTGCTTTACAGATAGCGCGTTATGAGCCAGTACGTTGTCCTGGTGCAAAATCCACAAGTTGTTCTTCCACAACTCGTGCCGTTTCTTACGAACTTGTTCTCGCAGTGTTGCCAAAACTGACAAATAGTAAGTCTGGTTGACAGTCTAACTCTCTAAAACCCATTCAATCATCACGATACCGTTAATGTTAAAAAACTATTAACATTGCTTTGAATTTTGATTTGGACATCCTTGTTTTTTTGATTCTGGGCGATTCAGGTGTCTTCCAATGCATCGATTGCCGCTTTGTTTCAAATCGTATTAAAAATCCACGTTTCGTCGCAAGTAATAATGTTTTCATCAGTCCGGGATCTTCTTCTAACCTTTCAAGGACATCTGAGCAGACCTGTTGACGCAAGAGCTTTTGGTCAGGAATCAGGTTTTTTGGCACCAACTTCGCACAGACTTTTGTCATGTGTAATTCCTCGTGTAAAATTTGTCTAACCGTTTCTTTATTGGCGTTTACAGCCTCGGCAATCATCCGGATGCTCATTCGACGATCTGCACCTACAATTTGGTTGATTTTGGTCATTGTTTCCAGGGTTAAAACAGTGACAAGGCGACCCGGGCGCTGGTCATCTTTAATGCTCTCTCGGCCCGCACTGAAGCGCTTACACCACTCAAAAACACGTGCACGAGATAGAAAATTGTCCCCATAGGTCTCTTGCAACAATTTATAGCACTCAGTCGGAGTTTTTTCAATTTAACGAGAAATTTGAGATTGATATGTTGCTCCCGTTTTTTGTCACACATGGTTTTCGGCACGAGAAAAAAACATGTTCGTTTCAAACCGATACTGCACAAATATTATAATAGTGACGTAAACGTGTTTTGGTACGTGCGTAGAAAAGATATCTACATACCCAACACACTACTCGTTTTCCCCTATCCGTCTAAGGCGCCGTCTAGGCAGACAGTCTCGTTATGTATGTATGAAAATATTAGAAAAATAATAGAAAAAAGAATTAGAATGGTAACTGGAGAGACAATGGAAGAGGAAAAAATGGATTCAGACGAGGAAAAAGCGCTCAGAGTCACATATTTACAATAAAACAAATCACAGAGAAAGCATGAAAAGAAAAAAAATGATATATTTGGATCTAGAGAAAGCGTTTGATACGGTACCTAGAGGAACAATGTGGAGGTTGTTAAGGGAAAGACATGTAAGCACAAAACATAATGATTCAAATAATTTATAAGAATGGCCAAAGTACAGTTGTGCGAGACAATAAAACATCAAAAAAATTTAACATAAATAAAGGATTAAGGCAAGGAGAAAGGTTAAGCCCACTGCTATTTATAATATTCATAGACAAAATTATTAAAGAATGTAAGAAGAGTGGAAAAAAGATTACAATTGGACATTTCAAAATTCAAAGAATCAAGGTATCGGAGGGAATATACGAGTACGCGGACGACGTCGTATTGATAGCGGAAAGTGTAAAAGATTTACAAACAAATTTAAATAGTTGGAATTTAGTACTGAAGGAAAATAGAATGAAAATTAACAAATGTAAATCAAAGGTAATGGCAATTGAAGAACAAAAAGTTAACATAAAATTGAGGTTAAAAGAAAGATTGAACAAGTAAAGTACTTCCATTATTTAGGAGAAGTATTGGACGAGAAAGCAGCCCAGGAAGCAAATGTCAACAACAAAATAAAGAAGGCTAATGGATTATTCTATGCACTGAAAAATATTTTTTTTAATAAGAGGAAGTTTCAGTTGAAACAAAAATAAAAG
Organism: Abscondita cerata; assembly: GCA_030710515.1. NCBI lineage: Eukaryota > Metazoa > Arthropoda > Insecta > Coleoptera > Lampyridae > Abscondita > Abscondita cerata. The sequence continues at coordinate 244,074 of JALBCR010000291.1, forward strand.
TTTTCAAATCGATATATAGGCCAATATTAACTTATGGCAGCAAATCGTACATGTTGACAAATCAAGAAAAAAACAAGATACAAGCAGTCGAAATGAGGTACCTAAGAAAAATAAAAGGTATTTCAAGAAGAGATAGAATACGATACACAGACATAAGAAAAGAACTGGAAGTAGAAAGTACACTAAAATCTTGGTGGGGTCATCTAGTAAGAATAATTGAAAAAACACTAGTAAAGCAGATATGGAAGACAATAATAATGGAAAACAGAAAAGAGGAAGACCAAGAAAACCATGGAATAGGGGAGTGGGAAGAACATTACAAAAAAAGGAAAAACATGGAAAGAAGCAGAGAAAATGGCGTGTAATAAGAAAGAATAGAAGAAATTTGTAAATTTAAATTTACAATAATAATATCTAATGTAATATTTATATCCTACACCGAAAGGTAGAAGAGTGATTTGATTATGTATTACAATAATTACTGAATTTGTTAAATCAATTCTTTTATTTTATTGTCTACGTTTCTAGTACGTAACCCCTTAAAAATCTTATTAATACTGGTACTCCGATTCTAAAATAAATTGATAATTAAAATTAAAATTTATGAATTTACAAATTTTTGGTAAGAATTTTCTGAATGTTATTATTATATTACTTACTACCAGTGTCTATTTCAGGTAAAAATTAATGACTTATTTCAATGCATTCTTCAAAAATTAAATATATATCTTTTTAAAATGTTATTTCCATGTCATTAACTGTGTTTAGAATTAATTATTTTTATTATTGGAAACTTTATTAATACAAGGCAAAGCAAAATGCAAAACAAGCAATATCTTAACATTTTTAAATGTCTTTTAGGGATTCTTAGTGCAATTAATTATCTATTATACAATATAGTATATGTAATGTATAAGTTAATGGAAAATGTAAATATTTTATGAAAACCAAAAATTATTGTATTTTACGTCCAAAAATTAAGGTATCTTAAATTTTTACATAAAATTTCTTGTACATTTTGAGTTAAAGTTGTAGGGGGATGACAGACTTTTGATTATCACTTTGTAATAGTACTCTGAAGATCATTTTTATATACAGAGTGGCGTAAACTTCTGGCATTGGACGATAACAACGCGAACGTTGGGAAAAAAATATAAGTTTGAAAATTTGTCACGTTTAGTAGAGCTATTGAGTACACGTTTTAATAATATTTTTGATTGTACAGTGTGCTTTAAAAAGTCGTGATGGCATAAATTTAGTTTTTTTTTAAATGAAACACACCGTATTTTCTTCGACGTTCAAAAAGATCTCATCAAGAGATTTAAAAAAATATAGCATGTAAGCACTTGTGGTTTTTATTTAATTTTTTCTCCCTCAAAGGAATTGAACACTAAACTGCAGCGTCTATTTAACAAACCAAAAACACCAAAAACTGCACCAAAAAACTTTACTCGGACACGTGTTTCAATAGCTAAGCGATTATCATCAGCGATACCGATACTAAAATTAAAAACAATAGGAAGCTTATATATACTATCTGCGTGTCACGAATCATTAGACTTAATTGATTCTTAGATAAGCTTAAATAATTCCGAAAATCCTAATGGACCGTTATCATCATAAGTCATAAGCAAATTTCTGTTTTTATAAATTTTTAAACTTTCACAAGAATCAAGTTCGATTTTATTATCTACCCTCTTAATTAATTCAATGTCGCCTACTTTATGGCCATTTTCAAGCATATGCATGGAAACACTAGACCTATCTGTGCGATGATATTTGACATGAGCTACGGGCTCTTTAAAACGAGTTTTAATAGGTCTCTTGGTTTGCCTTATATATACTTGATTACAGTTTTTACAATTAATTTTATATATTTCAGATTTATCACACATCTCTATTAGGTCTTTTGGATTGCCTAAAAGATTTTACAAGTTATGTTTGTGACAATTTATTCTTGAAAACCATTGTATGATGCAATCTGCTTAATATTTCGCAGTTCTTTATCAAAGTTTTGTTTTGACAATGGGAAATGTAATAATCGGTGAATCAAAAAGTTGAAAGATGAAAGTTTATGTTGCATACTATGGTTGGAATCATTTGTTATAAACCTCATAGTGTTAGTGTCTTTACAATAAATATCTATATCTAGTTTGTTGCCATTTCTTGCCACTAAAGTGTCTAAGAAACACGTGTCCGAGTAAAGTTTTTTAGTGCAGTTTTTGGTGTTTCTGGTTTGTTAATTTTTTCTGTTAATCTTTACGAAAATAAACAATTTCTGAGTTTTGAGACATAATTTGAAGAGAAACATAGTTTTATTATTTTAATTTTATTAAAATTTTATTTAGTTACAATTTAGTAACAAATAAAATATTATACAAGATATTATTTAAAATCTTTATTTTTAGAAGATGAACTTTATAAATAAAACGCAAGACCAAGACAATAGGTAATTAATTTACAATGTTTATTTTTAATATTTCGCCAAATAATGTTTTGGTTTTATCGGGAGCTAAACAGGTTTATACGATATTCTGGGGCACCCTACATAACACTTACATCACAATACAATATTTGAAATTTACCATACGAATAAATAAATAAATCTGGAGCTAAAAATGTCATATCAAATCGTAAGTAATTAAAATTAAATACTAAATAAGTTAATTGATGTAGTCATTTATTGAACTCATAATTTACACTAAAAACGTATTATACTAATCAAATTTATGTATAAAATTTAGGAAACTGTTTCAAGGTTTTATATCACGGTTGAAAAGTTAACCATAATAAATGCTGTTTGGACTGGCCACGGTCAACCCATATCATTTAATTCTAAAACCCTTTGAAAATTATTAATAAGTACCAATTATTAACACAATGTTGTTGGGACCTAATTAATTATATTAATGTGTTATTGTTCGTTAATTAAAATGTTTTAACCCTTAAGAAAAACGATTTACTTAAGTTAAATGAGAAAAGATAAAGTTTTGTCCTTAAATTTTGATAAAATTAAATTACAACAACCTAATTATTGCTTAAAAACATTTGGTGAGATAATACTATTGGTAGCCTAATTAAATACTTCAAATAAACCATAAACTAATGAAGATACTGCCACATTGTTTTTCAACACCTTATCGTAAAAATCAACTTTTTTCTAAAATAAAAGATAAAACAGATGATTTCATAAATTTTATAGGATGTTACGTTACAAGCCAGAGAAAATGGTTATTACTGGCGAATGGAGGATATAACTGACGAGTTACCTGGCGTGTCTTGTATTAATATTTTATTTGACACTAAATTGTAAGTAAATAAAATTTGAATAAAATTAAAAATAATAAAACCATGTTTTCTTTCAAATTATGTCTCAAAACTCAGAAATTGCTTATTTTCGTAAAGATTATCAAAAAAAAAAAAAATTAAATAAAAGCCACAAAGTGCTTCCAGTTTACTGCCAGTGAGGTCTTTAGCAAGATATAAACAAGAATATAAAAATTTTAAAAAATTGTTAAAAAATTATATGTAACTTGAGTCTTCTATAGGAGTATAAAGGGGACTTTCAGGTAAACACCAAAAGAATGTTTTTAGTCAACGTTTCAACTGGATTAGTTCAGTATTTGTCAAGGCATCTAACAATGAATGGATAAGAACCTAAACAATTTTCCGTGAAACATTAACAACAGTAAATAAATTAAATAATTATACGTCTAATTAATAAAATTTCTTTGAAATAGGTAAAAAGACACACTGTATACTAAGACGAACAAACGTAAAATTTTACGTTAAAAAATTTCAAGTAACTTTGTAACAGACCGTTAATGTTGGTATCATTTTTACCGATAATCAACTATACCTCTAAAATACCCTGACATGCTATATTTTGATGAGATCTTTTCGAACCTCGCAGAAAATACGGTGTGTTCCATTTAAAATTAAACTAAATTTATGCTACCTCGACTTTTTGAAGCACCCTGTATAATCATAAATATTATTAAAACGTGTATTCGATAGCTTTACTAAACATGACAAATTTTGAAACATATTTTTTCCCAACGTTGTTTATCGTCCAATGCCAGAAGTTTACGCCACCCTGTATAAAAAAATGATCTTCAGCGTACTATTACAAAGTGATAATCAAAAGTTTGTCGGATTAACCTTTTCTGAAAGAAAAGTTATAATAATAATATGTTTACATAATAGTTGATTTAAATTATACGTGTTCTTAATTTAAGCACTTGCCTGATCAAGTGATGCAGCGACCCGTAGTTTCTTACAGATTTGTATAAATGTTTCTTTTTATTAGTGGTTTTCTAGTTTTCCGTTAATTGCTCCAAATTCAACTAGCAAAAGCTATGATATTTTCCTTCTGCAGCTATTAAATCTCCTTCCCGACTGACTCTCACGTGCAACCTGCAGTCAAAGTTAGAAAGGTTCACTAACTTTTATTCATATTTTTGACATTACAAGTTTTGTGTTCTCTTTTTTCTTTTTCTTTTGCTATATAAGACATTTTTCCCAGTCAGTTTTGCCCGTTTTTGATCGAGCCATAAGTTTGCCTTTTGCCGTCTTGTTAGTCTTTAGTTTCCTAGTTATCTAATTTTTTCTATTCTATTATTTCTGTCGGAAAGAGTTAATGTAGCATAACAGCCGCTGTGATACTGCCACGTAATATCATCATATTGATTGAGAAGTTTTAAAATCCGTAGGATTGCCTGACTAAACTAGCTGTCAAATGCATTCTGTCGTTGTTTTACACATGCAAGCAACTGTTTCTGTCCACTCTCTCAAGCTGTGACAGAATCTGTTTTGATACATAAACACAGATTGCAGTTTATTGAGTTATTGTCATAAGTGTCGTCTGTCGTGGTAACATAAGTTCTAGGAAAGGAGAAAGTGTATGGAAGAGAAACACCAATGCCACAAAACAATACACCTTATAAAACACATAGGCACTGGATGTTTAGATGTTTTCAATGGACATCACACCAAAGAAGGAAAAGAAATGCAGCCATAACCACAATGAACGTTTCACATCTAGGTGAATCAACCACATTTATGAACCTAAAACATTAGAGCACACTAGTGTACATGTAAATTCAATAATAGATTGGTGAAATAAAATAAGTTTGTAGAACTTCCTGAATCGTCAAAAAGTATTTCTAACCAAGAACTACATTAAAATTGTAGTTAACCCACAAGGAACCTATTCAATATTACACTAAGTGCACCAAGTTGAACACGCAAGCGCTTAGCAGGTTGAGACGTTTTGGCAGGCGCTGGGAAATACACCGGCCATCAAGTGCAGTTGCAGTGCAGCCACACTACGCCTTGAATCGCTGCCAACCTGCCTTCTAGTAGCTAGTTTAAATTTTAAAGTCTGTAAACATTGCTTTGACTAGTTTTCATGCTTAAGATACGAGGACTTATCGACAAATGAGACAAATCTTTCATAACATAATTTTTGCGATATTAGTGTACTTGAACTTGTTACCTTTGCTTTGCCAACGCTGTTTTAAAATTCATTTTCAAATTCCTCGTGTTAAAAACATATATATAGAAATTTTGAGCATTTGGAAGCTTTGTGCCGCCAAAAGTCGATTTTGGCGCCATTTTGGCCCCATCTTAAATATCACACATCCGGTTGAAAATGCACTTTGGCAACGGGCATTTTCAAATTCAGTAGGGTCGAAATAGAAGGCAAACACTACTTGCTAAAAAGTAATATGAAATACTTCAAAAAATTTCCCTTTTCCGATATTTTCACCGAATTTTTGAAGAGAAAATCCGATGGATTCAAGCTCAAGAAGTCTATAGTTTTGATCAGAGAAGTCTTTATATACCAAACTCCAGATGAAATATATTTATTGAATAAGGCAAATGAATTTATTTTATTGTACAAGTATTTAATGAAAATTTCTTGAAACAAGTAGTAGCTTTAATATTTGGGATGGCTTAAGCATGCCAGAAACAAAAGCTTGTTCTGTTAGAAGTTGATAATTTTAGGACCTGCAATATTCATTAATGATCACTTTACAAGATTCTAAAACCAAAAATAGTATATTATACACCAAGGTTGTAAAGTCTGTCATTAATGTCAATAATGGATTTCACAACCATTGTGTATATACTATTTTTTCCACTACTAGCCAAATGTAAGGCAAATAGGAAAAATAAACATTTTTTTGTAAAAATCAAGTAGCACAGGAATGCAAATAAATCAAAAGCATTAAAAGCTACATACGTTGATAAACCAACTGCAACTGATTTACTAAACACTTGTGTGGCATATTTCACCCTTATTTTCAGAAAAGTAATATGTAAATTAGTTGATTCATGAGCCAATCGCAGCGGTTTAGATTAGTCTGACGTGTAGAAATTTTAATGTCTTTCCAAGATGCTTTTGTTATTAAAGATTATATCGTATTTAATGTTTTTTGCACTGACTTCAATAAATAGGGGACATCAAAGAAATAATAGATTTTCTTATCGTTTACGAGAAAGTATGGTTTTCCGGTGATACATTAATTTTTTTAATTAGGTTTTGAAAATTAGAACCTTGATCAGTTACTACTGCTCTAACATTGGCACCGCATTATAGTTGTAGCTTTTTCTATGCAGTTTAACACTATCGACTTCAATTTGTCACCTTTTCATATCGTATTTGTAAAGATGTAGCACAACGGTTGTTTAAATTTTTTATATACAGAGTGTCCCATTATATATATATATATATATATATATATATATATATATATATATATATATATTAGCAACTTTGCCGACAGGTATGTAAAGCAGTTACATAGTCGATTCTTTAATAATTATAGCCAACCTAACAGTTGGCAAGTATAAAAATTTCGAATCGCCTGCAGTAAAGTACGCAAGAGGTTGTACAATAGCAAACAAACACTGAGAATCACCTGACAAACCTCTTGCGTACTTTACTGCAGGCGATTCGGGTACTTTTATACTGCCAACTGTTAGGTTGGCTATAATTAATAAAGAATCGACTATGTAACTGCTTTACATACCTGTCACAAAGTTGCTAATATATATATATATATATATATATATATATATATATAATGGGACACTTCTGTATATAAAAATTTAAACTAGCTCGTTGTGCTACATCTTTACAAATACGATATGAAAAGGTGACAAATTGAAGTCGATAGTGTTAAACTGCATAGAAAAGCTACGAGTCGACACTAGATGTCGAAAAACTTATCATTTAAATATTGTGATCCCTCCAGTAGGGCATATAGTCGACAGCGCGCGTTTGTACAATAGTGAACTTACACTCGAGTTCTCTCACTCCCGATGAGTCCCAAAGGACAGAAACAGCTGTCAGGTGATTCTCAGTGTTTGTTTGCTATTGTACAACCTCTTGCGTACTTTACTGCAGGCGATTCGAAATTTTTATACTTGCCAACTGTTAGGTTGGCTATAATTATTAAAGAATCGACTATGTAACTGCTTTACATACCTGTCGGCAAAGTTGCTAACATTTTCGTACGTGAACGCTTTCACGAGTCGACACTAGATGTCGAAAAAACTTATCATTTAAATATTGTGATCCCTCAGTAGGGCATATAGTCGACAGCGCGTTTGTACAATAGTGAACTTACACTCGAGTTCTCTCACTCCCGATGAGTCCCAAAAGGACGAAACAGCTGTCGGGTGATTCTCAGTGTTTGTTTGCTATTGTACAACCTCTTGCGTACTTTACTGCAGGCGATTCGAAATTTTTATACTTGCCAACTGTTAGGTTGGCTATAATTATTAAAGAATCGACTATGTAACTGCTTTACATACCTGTCGGCAAAGTTGCTAACATTTTCGTACGTGAACGCTTTCACGAGTCGACACTAGATGTCGAAAAACTTATCATTTATATATATATATATATATATATATATATATATATATATTATATAATTATAATTAAGCACGTCAAACCGCAAGTCAAAGTGCAAAAGTCTGAATGAACATAGGTGGAAAGATGCTTCCTAAGAGAACTGAAATGTGTGACCCTCAAGATAGTTTTTATTTAATATCTCTGCAACTAATAATGATAATAGAGTGAAATTTGGTAAATTTACTAACTTTTTATTTTCAAAAAATGGCCTAATAGCAATTTTAAAATTTCACCTAGGGGTGCATAAAATAGGGTGCGGTGGAGTACAAATTACCCCAACTTTTTTGTATGTATTGTTTTCTCGGTTCTTATGTAGAACTATGAAAATTCAGAATTTTTACAACAAAAATATGTAATTATTGAAACTCGATAGGACGAATCGTTTTCGAGTAAAATTGATTCGAAAGTTTTGCTACATTGATTAATTTGCGATGTTTGTAAAAATTTTGAGATTATAGTGGCCGTTGAAAACAAAGTTAGGTACTCTGTCAATGCTGTCAAGCACAGTTGAGTGAGTGTTTAATTTTGTTTTACAATGGCAGAGTACTCATTTTAAGAATTAGCAGATATTCATCTCATTTATGGGGAAAACCGTGGCAATGCACGAGCAGCCGCTCGATTTAATGCAGACCGTTTTGCACATCGTCGACATCTTCGGTACAAAGTGTTTGAAAGAACGCACCGTAAGCTGCGCGAAAGTAGAAGCTTTAAACGGCAACCTGGTGCTGGTGCACCTCCCATGGTACGTACGGTAGCTCTTGCACATACGATGAGGATGACTCGGTCAACTGTTCATCGTGTTTTGCAGGAAGAAAACCTGCATCCGTATCATTTACAAAAAGTGCAGGCGATGGGACCGGACGACTATCCGCCTCGACGGGACTTTTGCCGTTGGTGGATCCAGCAAAATGAGTTGCAGCCTGATTTCAGCCAACATGTGTTGTAGACGGATGAAGCTTGTTTTACTCGGGACGGATTTTTTAACAGCCGCAATAACCATATTTGGGACTACGATAATCCACACGCTATTGCGTTGAGAAGAAATCAACAGCAGTTTACTATTAACATCTGGGCCGGAATTGTGGGTAACTACGTCATCGGTTCGTACCTCCTTCCGCCGCGTTTGACTGGTCTTATTTACAGACAATTTGTCGCCGATGTGTTACCAGGTTTCTTGAAAGACGTACCGCTAAACATCCGCCGCAGAATGTGGTTTCAGCACGACGTGGCGCCACCTCATTTTGCTCTGATGGTACGTGAGCACCTTGATCAAGTGTTTTCGAACGCTTGGATTGGACATGGGGGACCGTTACGTTGGCCCGCACGGTCCCCAGACTTAACCGTTATGGATTTCTTTTTATGAAGTCATGTTAAGAGATTAGTGTACAAAGAACCAATCCACCACCAGGAAGAGCTATTAGCAAGGGTGATGGCTGCTTGCACTCAAATTCAAAACACACCTACAGTATTTGCAAGGGCGCGTGCGTCTATGAATAACCGAATGAATGTCTGCATTGAAGAGAATGACCGGCATTTTGAACAATTGTTATAACTTTTACTAATAAGTCAAACTACCCAACAAAAGAAATCTTACAAAAGTTATTTGTTTGACGCATTAACTGTAATTAATAAAATAAAAATTTCAATAATACTTATGAATCAATTTTATTTCATTTTCCACGGTCACTATGATTGCAAAATTTTTACAAACATCGCAAATTAATCAATGTAGTAAAACCTTCAAATCAATTTTACTAGAAAACCGTTCGTCCTATCGTATTTCAATAAGTATACATTTTGTTGGCAAAAATTTAGAATTTTCATAATTCTACATAAGAACCGAGAAAACAATACGTATAAAAAGTTGGGGTAGTTTGTACTCCACCGCACCCCTATTTTATGCATCCCTAAGTAAAATTTTGAATTTGCTATTAACCCATCTTTTTGAGAATAAAAACGATAGTAAATTTACCAAATTTCATTCTATTATCATTATTAGTTGCAGAGATATTAAATAAAAACAATTTTGAGGGTCACACATTTCAGGGGCGGTAGCTCCCTTAGGAAGCATCTTTCCACCTATGTTTATTCAAACTTTTTGCATTACTTTTGAACATAGAATCTACTGGTAAAGTTTGACGCCTTTCTTTTCGCGTTGCAATTTAAGAATGTTCCTCCGTAATTTTCTTTATCTAGGATTATTTGAGCTGCAAGCTTGAGTAGTTTGAGTATAGCTGGAGATGTTAACGCGCATTTATTTGTATTAATTCTGAAAACACTTGTATAAAACATCTAAAAATTTCATTCATTGCTACGCCAATATACCTGGCATCATTTGAATATTAGATTTCAGAAATTGGCACTTGTAATTTATGTAGGAATGGCAAGTGTTTGCCACATACTTGTTAAGTTTTTATAGTAAACATTTTTATGCAACAGATCTGATCTTCCACATTCTGTTAACCATTCAAAACACCTACAACAAAATGTTGGTAATTTACTTAAAATTCTTCATATAACTTAATTCGCATGGTTAAATCTCCTTTGGGAAACCTAAAAAAACTGATTCTACCATCATATTTAATAAATAAATAAATTCAGGTTATGTATTTGCGGTTATGGGATGGGGCGCAATTTTAAACTAATGGCATTTTTTATTCAAATAATTTTATCGTGTTAGGTAATTTTAAGCAGCAAATACGTTAAAGATAATCTCCTGGATATACAAAATTATATTTCACTCGTTTTTGTTAAACAACTATTCTTGGATTCTCAAAAAACTTGAATTTGTCCATTATTAACCTAGGTCAACAATAGAAAAATTATTAATCACTAATAGAGAAATTCAACTTCTCAGTTGGCTAGGAGACGCAATAATTTTCCATTTCCCAGCTAGTAGTGGAAAAAAAATAGAATGTTTAGTGTAGCCGAAAACCTTAGATAGCCAAGTTTTTTGGAAATTTATAAAAACTATGATGCTTAATGTCCGATGATTATAGTCGCCGTTTTTTCTTATCTTACTGAAATGGGAAATGTACCAGACAAGTAGTCGGAAAAAATATGTTTGGTAAAATTCTAAAAAAAATTACAATTTGTCTTAAATTGCCGAACCCAGAAGTATATATTAGACACTCATTTTGTCGCTCCTCTGGCGACGTTGTTGGCAAGCGCCGGGGAAGGAATGACTGATATAAAACAAGTAGGTTTCGGAACAGTATATAGAAGAATCTGTATCAAATAAAATTAGGTTAGCTAAGAAAGTATTGACTGGAAGGAACAATTCATCGGCTACTAATATTAAAGCAGCTACCTCCGATCATGTAGTAACTAGCAACAATTCCACTTCAACTCCTGTGCTTAATTGCAGTAGAGTACCTCAAAATATTAAGATGCAAAATTGTTCTAATTGTATTGTTAACGTAAATATAAATATATAAATAATAAAGTACAATTTTTGACATCTATTGAATTTTTCATTTTGCGAGTGTTTAAATTAATTTCAATTTCATTATTAGCCAATGGATATAAAGTGGTCCTTGGTCTATAAAATGACTTTTATAACAAATAAATTCGTGTATAAATGTCATTTTATAGAACATCCTACATACATTATTTTTAAGTATTCAACCTTAATTACATTACGATTTTATGTAACATTTTAGTTCTTGATCATGCCATTGTATTATTATTGAAAATAAACATTGTTATTAATTACCTATTGTCTTAGTCTAATTCCAAACAACCTCTACTTAAGTTTTGTTTATGATGTCCGTGTTTTGAACTTGTATATATTTTATGTAAATTCAATTAAGCTTTTCGTTTTAATTGTTTTTAGTGCTAATAGTTGTTCCTTTTCCCACAAATACGCTTGTAAGCAAATAAAAAGAAATCTTCCAAGTTCAAAATGCCAATAAGCAAATATACAAAATCCTTTAAAAATGAACTTTGAAACTCTAGTTACAGAAAATTGAAACCTTGTCTTAGGGTAGTTATACAGGGTGTTTTATAGGTTAACTGCAAGTAGAGAGGACACTTTGGTGGTTCTAAATAGCCTTGATTCATTAGTCTAACATAATTATTAACAGAGATACAGGGTATTTTATTTATTTAGTCCAATGCTTTAGAACCACCCTATATATATCTTTCATTTTTGGTAAAGATATATTGCATTGATAACACAATAAGATAGTGTAATATAAATAATTATAATCCAGGTCTGGTTTAAGAATCGATAATCTCCAAAACAACACCCTGTATATCAAATTTTTAAAATCTAATAGATTATTCGAAAAGAACAGAAAAATAGAGCGGCACCAAAATATTTTTCGAAGTGCACATCCGTTTTACTCCTTATCTTTAAATGTCAAATTATTTATAATATTGTTCGAAATGCCCACCATTTTGTTCTATGCATTTACGAGCTCTTTTAAGATGTTTTGTGTTGCTCGTCTTATCATTAATGGATTTGCCCTGATTTCCTCGCAAGCATCATCAATTCTTTGAATAAAATCTTCTAAGCTGTTTATCTCAGTAGAGTATACTTTGACTTTCAGATATCTCCAAATATTATAAAATGAGGCGATGCACCATCGTGCTGGAAATACATTCCTCCAATTTCCTCATTTTTTAATAGCACTGGTAATTCTGCAAAAAAACAAAATAGTCGTCCCCTGTTAATGTACGGGGTAGGACATATGGTCCAATAAGGTGATTATCTAAAACTCCACACCAAACGTTAACCGAAAACCTATACTGCGAATGTGTTTGTCTTGTAGCAAAAGAATTTTCATAATCCCAAACATGGGAATTTCGTAGATTTTAAACCCCATCCCTTGTAAATGTAGCCTCATCAATGAATAGGAACCTCCTAACTATTCTTCTCCTTCTAAGTATCCACCGACCAAAGTCTAACCGTGGTTCCAAATCACGTGGTTCTAGTCTTTGAACCTGTTGAACATGATAAGGGCATAGAAGCTACATTTTTTTAATCTCCTCCAAGCGGTAGTATGGCCAATCCTTCTTGTACTGATTATTGGGTTGTTGTCAACCATATCTGGAACAAAAGAAATTATGGCACTGGAGGAGACTAATTTAGTATCACGTATAATTGTTAATTACCCTATGTATTAATGTAATGAACAAAAGGAAATTTCTTATCGACTCTTAGTCTTAATATCTATTAAATAAAATTTAATATCTTTACTTTACCTAGTATATCATCTTTAACATTCAAGTGTTGTCTTTCACCATAATTATTGGTTGTTGCTGTAGGAAATCTACCATGTTGCCGACTGTAATCAAATACTCTCGCAAATGTCTGGTAATGAGGAGTGCGACGATTAGGAAAGCGTCTTTCATATTCCCTTACTGCTTCTCTACCATTTCCGTTACAAAAGCCATACACAAATAGTATGTCTGCATATTCTACATTTGTAAATTTATGAGGCATAAGTAATTATTATTCAAAATGATCTAAATTATTTCGTGCAAAATTTACTAACAACAAACGATTAACTACTAATAACAAAACAAACTGTTAAAGTTTTCCGTACTTCAACAGTCTACGCCTATTTGATAATTTTCTCTTCGTTTAGAATATTAGATCTACTTGATAATTCTTAATGATTTTGACTTAATATTTTAGTAAGTGTGCACTTTGAAAAACATTTCCGTGTAACTCAATTTTTCTGTTAATTTGGAATAAACTATCGATTTATGAAAATCTTGATATACAGGGTGTTGTTTTGAGGATCACCATTTTAAATTTTTTTCTTAACCCGAACCTGGATTATAACTGTTTTTGTTACATGATAAGATTTTGATGCTTCTGTAACTTACACCTACTAAAAATCTATAGGGTGGTTCTAAAGTTATTACGTACGAAAATGTTAATGATACAATACATTTAAAGAACGTTGACATTAAAAGTTAAGCAGTAAAACGAGATGTGCACTTTGAAAAATATTTTGGTGCCGCTCAATTTTTTTTGTTCTTTTCGAATAATCTATTGGATTTTAAAAATTCTGATATACAGGGTGTTGTTTTGGAAATTATCGAATTTTGAAAATTTTTCTTAAACCAGACCTGGATTATAATTATTTTATTACACTATCTTATTGTGTTTCAATGCAATATATCCTTACCAAAAATGGTTCTAAAGTTATAGTCTTCAAAAGCATTGGACTAAATGAATAAAATATCTTGTATCTCTGTTAATAATTATGTTAGACCAATGAACCAAGACTATTTCGAACCACCAAAGTGTCAACTACTTGCAGTTAACCTATGGTGGTTTAACTATGAAACACCCTGTATACCTTATGTTTATTATAATTTTTATTCACTCGACAAATGCTACCTTGTTACAAGATTAGCTTTCAATCAAAGTATGATGATGAGTTTTAAAAATTATTATTTTGTACTAGTAGGCTTGGTCAAAAATTATAGGGCATAATGCATTGAAAGTATTTATCAACAGCAAACCCGATTAAATGATCTAATTCCCAGCAGTTAGAAAATTTACTTTTAAAACTAGCTTTAGAGATTTGATAAGCATATATGTTCAAAAAATGGTAATTATTGATTTACTCAAGCATTTTACTTTTATAATAATTTATTTTCTTCTTGAGAAATCTTAGATAATTGGTAGTTAAATTATGCAAAAATCACAATATTATGCTAATTATGTATATTTAAGGATGTGAAATCAGAATTCTTCTATTTTATCATTTGCGTTAAAGATTGTGGTATCAGAAGCAATTGGTTGCAATTTATTTAAGTCTTAAATGGATACTAATAGAAACAGTGTTAAAAAAGATTCTGTAATTTACCAAAATTCTTTTTTAGAATGGATTCCTGCACGTGTAGTTTTGTATATACTGGCTACTTATATCATGACAGTCGCGTATATGGTTCGCATAGCAATCAATTTAAGCATATTAGCTATGGTTGAAGATAAACCAAAAGAAGAGAATTTTAATGTTTCCGAAAGTATGTGTTTCGATAACAACAACGCAAATTTGGAGACGATAGTAAGTTCAGTTTATTTTAAAAGTTTTTCTAAAAGTCATTATGATAAAGAAAATTAGAAATGAAAGGTAACAAAGACAAAAGTATTCTCTAAGGAGACCATATTTTAATATATTTTTAGCAAGTTTCCTACCCGGAAAACGTCATAGTTTTTATTGCACTTTATAAAGTCTTTGTTTTAGTAGTTTTCATGATATTGCCCACATCTCTATATTAGATGGGTTTATTTAAAATAAATCATTCTGTTCCGATTTTAATAAACTCAAGTATATTTATGCCCTTCAAACTTTGAATGTGTAGAATTACTGTTAGGTATTAAAATAGGCCAGCGGAAACAATGTTTAGGTATCTTTAAATTTTATTTATTTATTTATTTAATCTTCAGCACGTAACGGGTCTGTCCCAATTACAATGACTGTTAACAATTAATTAAAATTAAAATTAATAGAAAATCTAATAAGGCGACAGTGCACAATTACAAGCAGAGATACTGGTGAGCAGAACATTTCACAATCCTGTCAGGTGACTACTTTGCAATTAAATAAATTGTTTTTCGAAACACATCCGGGGAAATGCAAAACATATTTACGTCAAACATTTTAAAAAACAAATTTATTGTTCTCGTCATTCTTGTCATTGGTGAATACATTTGCACATTAATTTTTCATGCAGCAATAAACAGCATTTCACAAGGCCTTGATCTGAAGGCAGGACAATAGAACTGGAACAGTGGCAGTAACCTTTTTTTTTTACCTATTGTATTGCAGAATTGATTAATGATTGTAGGTAGTGTGGGACTCGCGTGTGCATACTCACTAAAACAGCACATTTCTTTACGAAAGACTTCGGAAACGCCGATGAGGCATTACTTTAAAGTCTTACACCGTTGTTTTCTTATATTTTATTTTACTTTGTTTCTAGTTGTATTTCATCTTTTTCTTTTAACATTTTGGCTATGACGTTCTAGTTTGTCTCATCCTTTACCAACATATCTGATATATTGTCAAGTGTTATGCTCATTCGGCATTTATTATTGCAATTTTTTCTTTCTAACGCTCATTGTTTGCATACAAAGATTGTGTGTAGTAGAGTATCTTCATCTTCGCAGTACCAGCAGTTTGCATTGTTCTTTTTTCCTATCATATGTAAGTACGGACTAAACACCCTGTGATCTGTTCTCCCCATTTTCTATCGCACCATGCTTGTATATCTTTTATAAACGTTTTTACCCACCCGTCGTATTTTTTGTATATTTCATTCCATTTTATGATTATTTCTTCTCTGGCAGTTTTCCTGAATAATTTACCTTTTCTTCTACTTTTAATTTTACAGTAGGTAATCCTATGGGAACGGTATTCTTATGGCCATTCTTCTATTTATTCTTTCAAGTAGATTTTTGTAATGTTTATACTTTAATGGCGTGTGCCATGTAGGTGCCCCGTATAGAATTACAGATGTTACAGTCATCGTTACTATTATTCGTTTTCTGTACCGTGGTCCTCCGATATTGGACATAGTTCTATATAGCGTTGTCAGTACTTTGTTTGCATTTTGACATACCATTTTTATATGTGTTGTCATGCGAATATCTTTGTCTATGTATACTCCCATATATTTTACAGCGTTTTGACTTTCGATTATTACATTTTCGATGTTAAGTTGCAACTTTATTAGTTTTCCTCTCCCCGCCATGATTACCATTTGAGTTTTATTTCGACTTAATTTTATTCCCATTTTCTTTAGTGCTGTTGTTGCTGTACTCATTGCGTTAATTCCTCTGTTTTCTAAGATAGTTGTTGTTTTTGCTCTTATGACTAGTACCAGATTGTCTGCGTACGCAATAGTATGTACTCCTGTTCGTAAGTGTGTTTGCAAAATTTGGTTATAGAAGGTGTTCCATAACGTCGGCCCTAATATCGATCCTTGTGGGACACCACATGTATTTGATGTCTATTCTCGGTCTTCTATTTGTATACATCATTTATTTAGGTATGATTGTACCATTCGCTGCAAGTAGGGTGAGATTCCTGCTGTTTGGGTTGATTCCACAATCTTTTCCCATGGGGCAGAGTTAAATGCATTTTCGATGTCCAATGCTATCATAATACAATATTCGCAATGTTGGTATGCTTTTTCTTTTATCTGTTTGGGTGCTTCCATGACTTTGCCGATTGCGTCAATGGTCGATCTATCTTTCCTAAATCCATATTGGTGATCATGTAATACGTTCTTTGCTGATAGCTCATCTTCTAGTCTATTTTTGATTAGAGCTTCCAGTAGTTTGCCTATTGTATTTAATAAACACATGGACTTACACGTAGTTTCCATGTTTGTGTCTTTTTTTGGTTTTTCTATAAGGACTAATCTGGTTTTTTTCCAAACAGTTGGAAATATTCCTTGTTGTAAGCATTTGTTTATTAATGCCACTATTGTTTTTGTATTTATTGCCGTTATCGTTTTAATAATTTAAGGAATTCCGTCGTGTTCTGCTGCTTTTCCTGTGTGATTTTTTTGCTGCTTCTAGTAGTTCTTCTTTTAAGAAGATTTCTATGTTTTTGATAGGTATCGTAATTTTTGGTGTAATTTTCCATCCTTTTTGCACATTATTTATTTTGTTTTGACTACTGCAGCTGTTAACATCAAATTTAATAGCATGATGACAGCTCATGGTTACAGTGTCGTTATCTACGCCCCATCTTTGTCTTTCTTTACTAATTTTCTCTGTAGCCATAGTAATGTCAATTATTGAGTTTTCATTTGAGTTTCTGAATGTTGTGTTATGGCCTGTATATAAGGTCACTAATTTGTTAGAGTCCATCAATTCTTCTAATGTTTTACCTTTTGGTTATGACTCTGGACTCAAACACAGGGCTTTTGCATTAAAATCTCCTGCAATTATAATTTCAGTTTTTTTGTTTCTGATGATTCTTTTGATACGTCCTAGAAATTCTTCGAATTCTTCCTTAAGAAGATTTGGTAAAAAATAACATGAATATATTCTTACTTTTTCTATCTCTACAGATAGAAATCCAAAATTCTTAAAACTGTTTATCACTCTTACGTTACTATATACTCCAATAAAGCTATCACAGTTTTTATCACAGATGTAATTTTTTTTTAATACTGCGTTTATTTGGTTTTTATCCCAATACCAGGTCAATCTGTGCTTCTCGAGTACTTTACTCTAATATATCGTGCGCAGTTGGTTGTCTTTTCCGCATCTTCTTGGATTCCAGAGCTCTTTAACTCTCCATCTACTCCACCCGTTTCCAATTCTCTTGCCCCCTAATTTTGTTACAATATGTTCTCCTATGGTAACCATGGCATACCTTAAGCCGTCTTTATTAATGTTGGTCTCCATTCTAAGTTCATATTCTTCAGAACGTCCTGTGTGTTTCATGATCTCTTCTCTGATTGTATTGTGAATTTCTCTTTTCGGTACCATTTCGTCTATGTCTATTAGCATAGTTTATTGTTTTCCTTTTCACTCTTGTATCGACTTTTGTCATGTCTTTCATTTTTTGTGCAAGATATACTTTAAAGCTTTTATCTTTCCTCTGATTTTGATTTGCACGTAATCATCCTTTGTTTTTGTTACTTTTTAGTGTTGGTATTTTCCTTACCAAGATGTTTCAGAATTCCAACTTTATTTTTTATAGAGCTTTCTGATATTGATTCCGGTCTTCGTCGTTTGCTCGCTAGATTTAGTTGGTGTATCTAATATTTTACGCTTAGTTTCTCTTTCAGCTTCTTTATAAGTGTTTCCTATTTGTTCTTCCATTTGTTTTAGAGTTGTATTTAGTGTATTGCTTACAGATTTTCGATATTCTTGGATGTCAGTGGCAGTAACCTAGGACAATATTATTTATTAATTTGTGTAAAAAAATAAGTATTCACAATATTACTTCTTTTGAAGTGGTTTTGTTATTTTAAACTTTAGCCGAATATTTTTGTATTGTTCATAATCAGGATATCGATAGTAAACTTTATAATGAAGATATTTAAGAAATTAATTTTGATCTTTAAGTTTTTATACCGTATCTATAGTTTAAAGAATCACCTTTCATTAACCAATATTATTGGTTGATGGTTAATGTGTATTCTATATTTAATGTTCTTTTAGGGTTACGGAGGCACGTTAGATTGGTCTCTGGACCAACAATACTATGTTTTGACCTCATTTTATTGGACATACATAACATCTCATTTTATTAGTGGTGCAGTTACCCAAAAGTATGGCACCAAAAAAGTATGTGGATGGTCGTTGATAGTGTTATCAGTCTGCAACTTATGCGTACCCTTCACCAGTAACATTCACTACATTATTGTTGTTATTGTTCAATCTGTACAAGGAACCGCCCAGGTTTGTATGTCAAAAGTAAAAATTGTAGTAAACCAAACATTAGGGATTTATTTGGCCGGGTATTTATGCTGCCATTGCTATTTGGATCCCTATTCATGAAAGAAGTAGGTTTGTCACGTGTTTCCAAGGAGCTTCACTGGGAGTAATGCTAGCAAATGTGGTGGCAGGGTACACAATTTCTCAGTTTGGTTGGGTGTATGTTTTTATGGGACGGGAATTTTAGGTAATTCATAAAATATTTAAAAAAATTATTTTTATTTTGTAGGGCTTTTGACTGCTTTGTTGTGGTATTTATTAATGCACGATACTCCAGAGCAACATCCACGTATATCAAAATCAGAAATGGAATATATAAAAAAAATAGAGTACAGTCCTTGCATTCAGAAAAATAATACCATGGTATTCAATTATAAATTCACGTCCCGTGTGGGCGATCGCTATTATTTCTTTTGGCCGGATGTGGATTCTTTATTTATTTTTGATATATGGTCCTCTTTATTATAAAAGTGTTGGTATAACAGTTGAAAATGTGAGTGCAACTTTTATCAAAACTTTAAAATTACATCTGCTTTTCAGAATGGCATGATATTAGGAATATCATCTCTTGTTGCTTACTTATCGTCAGTATTCTTTGCGTTTCTGTCGGATAAAATAGTAACATACAAATTAATTTCGCTTGTTTACAATCGAAAACTATTTTCAGTGATTGGACATGTTATGACAGCGGTTACTGCTTTAATAATGGGATTTTCAATTTGTAACGTTTCATCAGTTATTACAAGTTCGTTCTTTTTGCAAACATTTATCATGATGAACTTTGTGGGAAGCATGACTAACATCGTAGACATATCGCCGAGTTACAGTGGACCAGTCAGTAGTTTTGTTCAAATAATACTTTTACTACCCACAGTTTTTTCAACATTGGTAATTAAGACGTTGCTGAAAAATGAGGTCTGTTACGTAATTCTATCTATCGTTTTATATAATTTTTTATATTATAGAATAATTTACTTGCTTGGAGACACACTTTGTACATCAGCAGTGGTGTCCTCTTGGTCACATCTCTATTTTATGCATTATTTGCGTCGGCAGAGGTATGTATGTAGTACAACACTCATTGTTTCTTAATAAACTTTATGTGTTCAGGTACAAACGTGGGATGTCGCAAAAAATTCGGGAAATTCTAGAAATTCCAAAGCTAAAACCATTTATTAAAAGATGACAAAGTTTAAATTCGCAACTCAACACCAGCATAGATTATAATTATATTTTTAATATTGCACAATAAAGTTAGGTAATTGAGAATGTAACTTTCTGTAGAAGACCATCTTGTAATTGTTCTTACCATAAATATAATTTTTTCTTTATTCTTTATACATTACAATTCCGTCGATCGGTTATAGCTCGGAATACCGTGCCAGTACAAGTAATCGTTTCGCAAGAGATTTGGAGCGCTACAATTTTAGCCCTCTCGACGAAACTCAAAAATTTTTCTCTCGAAGCTCGAAAATAATTTTTTTAGAAATAAATAGATTAGCATGGATTGGCTTAAATCCACAAGTCCATAAGTTTCGGTCTTATACAGCAAATTAATTTGAACGACATTTTTGAGTTATGACGCCGCGAAAGGAGAATTTTCTCTCGAAGCCCATTCTAGCGCGAAAAACTACGGAATGGTGCGCTAGCGCATTCAAATTTCGGTTTTTGCGGGCAACAATTTTGGTCAATGAGTAAATAACGAATGGTTGGTAATAATTAGAAAGGACGGTAATTTCGCGATTTAATGCATACCTACATACTTTTCTACGACATTTTGCACGTGAATATGAATTTTTAATATTTTTAGCATCTTTTTCCGATATCTGAAAATATCGCAAAATTGATTTAAAAGAGTTGCCGGGTGGAATTTTTGGCGGTTTTGTTCGCAATTTTAAAAAAATGGAGCAGTGTTTAGTCCATATCTCAAAAAGTATCGATTTCTCAAATTTGTGAGAGGACCAAAATGGTTGTCCCCATCTGAGTGCGTTCATAACTCGAAAGAACCTAAAGGAATGAGTGTCTTTTAGAAACTCCTGAACTCTTGGAATTCTGTTGTACTTATTAATTCCTGACGATGCAAGTGCATCTCTAACTGCTAACGATTGTAGTCGTATTAAATCTCGTCTGTTACATTTATCTAATCAAATTAGTCTATTACCTTTTTTGAATGATAAAGATAAATCTGTTGTTTGTGGTTTGTGTCTGATTTAATGTTATTTGAGAGGACTTCTTTTAGCACGTACCGAGGCCTTGAAGATTATTGAGCATTCCTTAACTTCTTTTACAGTGCCTTCTTTACCTTCTAGTTCTAAACAAATTTCGGTTTATAAATAGTCTATTAGTTACTCTGGCTTAAATTCTAAGGAGAGTCTTATATCATTTCTTGACCAAGTGGAAGATTTATGTATAGCAAAACATGTTAGTCATGCTAAATTATTTATTTCAGCTAGAGATTTGTTTACAGGTCCTCCGTTACAGTGGTATCGTAACATTAGAAATGATGTTTCTAATTAGGATGAGTTAGTTAAATGTCTTAAACGTGATTTCTTACTTTTCGATTATGAATATGACTTACGTATAGAAATTCATAACCGCACCCAAAGTCCTGAAGAAAATGTTATATCGTATATGATCGCTATCGAATCTCTTTTCAAACGTTTAAGTCTACCACCCCTGATGGTAAAGCAATGCAACAAATAATTAGAAATTTAAACCCTTTCTTTGTGGGTCATGTTACTTTACAAAATATTCAGACTTTGCCGGAATTAAAAGAATTTTGTCGTCGAGTACAAGATTTAAAGTTTCCTCAAGACAGATATAAGCGTCCGCCCTCTCGTCGTTCTGGTGTATTGGAGCCTGTCTTGGCGTGTCTTTCCGTTAATGATTTACCTTCTTTAGTTAATGAAGTTAGTAGTCCAGTACCTTTATCTTCTAATAAATGTTGGAATTGTTTGCGTGTCGGACATTTTCATCAAGAATGTAACAAACCAAAATCAGTTTTCTGTTATCGTTGTCGTTACAAAAATGTTCTACTTGCTGTCCACAAACAGGCAATACGGTGTCGTGCCGGAACCAATCTCGAAATCCGCTCGGTAAGACACCAAATGTTTCTACAACCACCCAGTAAACGCAATTACCTCTAGACGAAGGCTTTCACAAAGAAAGCAACCGTAGGAATCTGCCCATCCTATTCCTGTTGAAGAATGGAATAGTTAGATTTGTTACAGTAAATTCCTTAATGTCTTCGCACAAAATAATTTCTCCAGTCGTTATTTTGTTACCTTTTGATAACCGTCCGTACATTACATTGTATATTTTTGGTTATTCCTCGCTTTGTTTGTTAGACAGCGGAGCGTCTGTTTCAGTTAGTGGTGAATCTGGATTAGATTTTTTACGTTCTGATGTTATCTCTTTTAATATTGTTCCTTCTAATTTGCAAAGTACATACAGCTGATGGCTCTCTCCAAGTTTGTCAAGAAAAGTTTCGTTGCCGTTTACCTTAAACGAAGTTACAAAAATTGTAATTTTAGTTGTAGTCCCGTCAATCACCCTACTAATTATTCTCGGTATGGATTTTGGTTCTCTTTTTGCTATCCGTTTAAATTTACAAAAATAAAATGTTTAGTTCCTTATCTCCCTGTAAAGACAATTTGTTTGATTCAATTTCGATTTCCCCTATAGCTACTGTTTGTGATACAGATACTCTCAGTCATAAACAAAAGCTCTCTCTTCAGCATGTCGTTTGCAAATTTGATCAGTTGGTTTCAGATAAACTAGGCCGCACTAATACGGTTGAACATTACATAAATATTGGTGATGCGTTACCCTTTTAAGCAAAGACAATATATTCTGTCCCCAGCCATGAAATCACATTTACATAATGAAATTGATGAAATGTTGAAACTAGGTGTCATTCGTGAATCTAATAGCCATTGGAGTAGTCCAATCTTATTAGTGAAAACGAAAACGGGGGAACTCAGAGCTTGTTATGATGCACGCCGCCTTAATGCAGTCACTCAAAATGATTCATACTCGCTTCCTTGTACTGATGCTATTCTGAATCGCTTACGGGATACAAAATATCTTAGTTCTATAGACCTACGCAATTTCTTTTGGCAAATTCCTCTTTAGAAATCTTCATGTGCCAAAACTGCCTTTTGTGTTCCAGAAAAAGGTCTCTTTGAATTTGTAGTTTCGGTTTGTCAGAACAATCCACAAACCCTGCAACGTGTTATGGATCGTGTTTTAGGTCCTATTTTATTGGATCAAGTTTTTGTATATCTCGATGATATTATTATTGCGTCCCCTACGTTTGAAGAACATATTAGACGTTCCGATCAGTTGTTTTTTGTCTAAAGTAAAGCTGGTTTTACCATAAATTAGGAAAAATGTCAGTTCTGTCGTTCTTTCCTTTCGTTTTTGAGTTTAATTGCCGACAAAGATGTTTTGCGCACGGATCCCAAAGAAGTTTCCAATATTGTAATTTTTCCTACGCCTAGGAATACAACCGAAATACGACGAGTATGTGGTCTCGTCGACTATTACCGCCGTTTTATTAAAATTATGCTAGCCTGTCTGCCCCTACTACGTCTCTCCTTAAAGGAAAATCTAAAAGTCAAGCTATTAAATGAACCGACGAAGTTAAAAAGTCTTTTCAAGAAATTAAACGTCTAATTACCTCAGCCGCTGTTCTTGCTTTCCCTGATTTTAATTGTGAGTTTTTCATTCAAACTGACGCTAGTGACTTAGAATTAGGTGCCGTATTGTTTCAACAAATAGATGATGGTCTAGACTAGAATATCCAATCTCTTTTTTCGAGTTGTACCTTGACAGCCGCTGAACGAAAATATTCAGCTACTGAGCTAAGGCTTCTTGGAAGTAAAAGAGGCAATAAGTATTTATTTGTGGTGACGGACTGGTTTACAAAATTTGTTATGGTTCAGCCTCTTTGAGTGGCTACTACGAAACCAACTATTAAGTTCTTGAGACCAGGTGTTCTAAATTTTAGGCGTTCCTCAATTAGTTATGTTAGATAATGGGTTCCAATTTCTCTGGTGAGAAGTTTTTTAAATTATATCAAGGTTTAGCAGGTTTGGTTAAACGCTAGACATCATCCCTAAGTGAATTTCAGTGAACGAGTAAATTGAATTTTGATACAGCTATATCTTCTTATACCAAAGGCAACCACAACGAGTGGGATAATCAGATCTTTGAGATTACTCAAACAATACAAACTGCCCGTCATAAAATTACTCAAGTGGCACCTTTGTTTTTAATATTTGGTAGACAGGTGCCAATCTCTAGTGTCTTTTATGGTACGGTATCATCTACTGATAATGTTGATACTGCTAATAGGTTATTCTGGTCAAAAGAATTGTCTCATCCCCCTGAACTATATGAAGACGTAAAGAAACGACTTTACAAGGCCTTTGAAACAAATTCTCAGCGCCATGTAACGTACTCCCTTGGTAATATAGTATGGAAGAGGAACATTACTTTGTTTAATGCTTCCAATAACTATTCTAAGAAACTTGCTCAAAAAACGTTTCTTGTAAAGTAATCAAAGTTGTTTCTCCTCTTGTTTACCAATTACAGAATTTTGACGGAAATGATCTAGGGCGCTTCCGTGTCAAAGACCTCAAGCCAAATTATTGTGACTTTAGTGACCAAGAGTGAATGTTTTTATTAACCGTATAAACCCGGTTTAAGAATTTTCCTATGGGAGATGTCGACTACCTTTCGTAAAAGCTAGTAATCAAATGTACATAGGTGTTAGCTAAGTGTTCTTCTTCCGAATCTCCTGTGCAATCGTGTGACTTTAACCAGCCGTTCATTTTGTGAAACGCAGTGTATCATTCTCTGTTCTTCAAAGCATCAGTTAGTAGTATCGAACTCATCACCTTCCCTTTTGATTGAGACTTTTGTTAGTTTTATATCTTTAATACCTTTACCTTTTAAGTTTTGGTTTACCTTTCCTTTTTGAAATGAAACTAATCTTTTTTGTTTTTGAGTTTTGGGCGTATGTAGCGTTTCAAAATGATTGCTACCTTATATTTAAATAAGGCGCGCATTTCCTCCGCTAATTTGCATTTAATGCATCATGCGCAGAAAGTTTTTCCTGCGCGACGAAGACAAATAATGGCTACCGAGTGGTAGAGGTACGCCGTTGTTAAGTACGTTTTACGTTTTTATCAGTTTTGTTCTACGTTTTTGGTGTTGTGTATGTTCTGTTAAAGAAAAGTTTGATTCAGAAGAGAATATTCGTTACCTTTTGTGCGTTTGGTTTCTACGTTTCTGTTGACAAAGAATCGACTATCTACTTTGTTATTAATTTATGGGAAAAAGAAAATTCAGTTTATGGAAAATTCCGTATGCATTACGTCATTCTAAGTGCAGTTTTGTTCACACAAAGTACCAAGGTCAGCCCAATTACCTGTTCGAGCTTTGACAAAATTTAACGCTTCTTATCTTAACACAAGAAACTTCAAGTAAGTGCTTATAATAATATCAACAATTCTTCGAACTTTCCCGGCATTGAATTTAATTTTTAACAAACTGAAATCGGCCTAAACTGTTTGCAATTAAATAGCAGTCTTTGTTTTATCGCATTAGTCTGTACGCAATAATTAGCATCCGTTGTCGTACCTTAAATACAGTAGTTGTACCTTACGTTATGCAATTTGTTGCGAGTACATTATATTTACCTTTTGAGTTACCGGTTGAGCGGCGAATTTACAGTTCAATATATTTAATAAGTTATTTTACTTTAGTAACGTTTTTTAACGCTTGTAAAGGATCATCGCGTTTTTATGTTTATAGTTTTAAGTTTATTGAAAGAAATTTAATCTTTTATTTGATACTGTTGTTTATAAGTCAATTAATTACTAGAGTAGACAAATGTCAATGTGTTTTGTTTATTATTTAATGCTAAATTTTATTGATTATTAGATTTATACTTTTGGTTGAAATTTGTTTTATTTAATAATAATAATTCAGTTTATTTCAACTAATGGCAGTTACAAAATTTAGAATGGAGATTACAAGTTTTGGAAATGTGACGGTAATCAGGTGGTCCAATACAGAACCTCTGTTCTACCTTACCGCCACAATCGATGAGTGTAAGTATTAAATAAAACGAAATGAAATTGAGTATGAGAAATAAGCAGTGATAAGATAACATAAGTAAGCACACACATAAAAAGTATGATCAAAGTATTTGTGTTACAATACATATATGTACGTATATATATTACTAACCTAAGAAAAAAAGAACTTATTGTTTAATAATAGTTTTATTTATTTAGAATCTGAGTCACTTGTTTTTAAAAGAAGTAATGCTTAAAGTTTTTACGGACAATGGAAGATTATTATAGATGTGATAAATATTATAAGTAAAACAGCGTTTGTAAAAGTTCGTTTTGAAGACAGGTACGTCCAAGAGTCCTCTGTGCCTCAGATTTAGGTTGTGCACGTCTGTACGATATTTAATTTTATTTGAAAGATATGGAGGTTTGTTAGTGATGATGAGTTTGTGATAGAAAACGCAAGCATTAAGATAGCGCTTCTTTTCCATATTTATCCAGCCAGTTTCTTTTAATTTATGAGTGATGTGTTCGCGACGTCTAATGCCATGAATAAAACGAAGACAAGCATTTTGGAGTACTTGTATTCTTCTTTGGAAGAATAGTTAAGGCAGGGACCATAAACAACATCACCATAATTAAAGCGTGATAAGACAAGACTGTCACATAGTAATTTTTTGATTTTTATTTAATAAGTGTCTATGAGGATATAATAATTTGAGAGTGACGTAAGACAGTCGAATGCACATATTAACATGTTCAGAGAAACTCAATTTATTGTCAAAGACCAAACCCAAATTTTTTGTAAGTTCTGTGTAACGTATAGGTTTGTTTTGTATTTTTAAGATAAATGATGGGATTAAAGTCTTGATTATTTGAGCATTTCCGAAGAGCATGAAATTTGATTTGACGGGATTAATATTTAAGGAATGTATACCAGCAAAGGAAGATAAGACATTTAAGTCGTCATTCAAAGATTTACAAGCAAGCAATGCATCTTTGGGATGAAAAAATAGATATATTTGAGTATCGTCGGCATACTGATGGAATTTTGAAATTTAGCACATCACATAGTTTGGCAGAGTAGATAATATACAACAGTGGACCTAATATAGAACCTTGAGGTACTCCATTAAGGATGTTGCACCGTTCAGAAGTATTTCCTCTTAATCTAACACACTGATGACGATTGGACAGATAACTAATTAGTAAACGAACGGAAATATTATCAAATCCATAGTGATGTAAAATGGATATCAGTATTTTGTGATTTATGGTGTCAAAAGCCTTAGAGAAGTCAAGTAAAACAAGAGCAGTGATTTTGTTTTATCTTTAGCAGTGATAATGTCATCTACTATATTCAATAACGCACTAGTGCAACTAAACCCTGGTCGAAATCCAGACTGATTATTTGATAATATACTATTCTTGTCTAAGTATCTTCTAATCTGCAAAGTTCATTACTTTTCTAAAACTTTTGACAACACTGGAAGAATACAGATAGGACGAAGATCATTAATTTCCTTAGGATGTTTGACTTTAGATATAGGAACGACTAAAGCAGTCTTCCAAGCGTCAGGAAAGATCCTTCAGTTAAACAACAATTTATTGTGTGTTAGATAAGGTAAAACAAAAGGACAACCGAGCTGGACCATTTCAGCACTAATGTTATCAATAGCAGTTGCTTTGGATTTTATTGACATGATGCATTTATAAATTTCCTCATCATCCACAGTGGTAAATTTGAAAGATATTGTGTCATTTCGCTTATAAAAATCAATCAATGTAGGGTCAACACTAGAAAGGCCTTTGCAAGGGTTTGGTAAAAAAATATTGATTTTGTTTACATCGCATAAGGATTCGGGAATCTCAGATTTCAGCTTTTATTGTAGACTTGAACAGCTCTTAAAGATTTCCATACATCTTTAGATTTGCCAAGCATATGATTAAAATATGCTTTTTTTCATTCTTTATGGATAACGATACTAGATTTCTTAAGGATTTATAATAATCCCAATGTGAAGATTTTTAGATTTTTTAAAACGAGTTAAGGCTTTATCTTAAACATAAGGATGGAGGCAAAGAAATTGGAAAAAGAAGGAAACATAGTGAAAATTGCATACAAAAAAATGTGGGTTGGAGGAGAAGAAAGAAGATGGATAGAGAAGGAGAGACAGATAAGAAAATGGTTACCAAAAAACTAATCAAAGATATAGGGGGGGAAGAGGAAATGGGAAAAGGAGGGGTTAAGAAAAAATGGGAGAAAATTAAAGAAAAAAATAAAATACTTTTTTGGAACATTGCGGGTATAAAAAATAAGGGGGAGAATTTTGGAAATATATAAAGGATTTTAAAATGGTGGGCATGGTGGAAACTTGGATGGAGGAAAAGATTGGGAGGTTTGGAAGGACAAAATGCCAAATGAATTTGTATGGGAAATTCAATATGCGGAAAGAAAGGAAAAAGGGGAAGAGCGAAAGGAGGAATAATTATAGGAGTAAAAAGGAGTGGAAAATAGAAGAGGAGGGAAAAGTAGAGAAAATTAAAGGGATGATGAATACGCGAGTAAAAACAGAAAATGGAGAGAAGTATAACATACTGACGATTTATGGAAGAGAGATGGAGGAAACTAAAATGATCATTGAAAAGTATATAAAAGAAAGAGAGGAAGACAAGCTGATTATAGGGGGAGATTTTAATGCCAGAATAGGGGAAGAAGGAGGAATAATGATAAATGGAAGAGTTAAAAATAGGAGATCCATGGACAAAAAATAAATGGACAAGGAAGAAGATTATTAGAGCTATGTGAAGAAAGAGGTTGGATAATTATGAACGGAAATATGGAAGAGGGTGGAAAAGGAGAATATACATACATAAGTGAAAGGGGCAGTCTGTAATCGACTATGTATTATTAAATGAAAAATGTAAGGAGGACGTGGAATTGCTAAGAATTGGAGATGAAGTGGAATCAGACCACCAACCATTGGAAGTGATCATGTTGGAAGAGGAAGAAGAGAATCAAGATGAAAAAATAAAGAATGGGGAGAAAAGAAAATATGGACAGAAGAGACAGTAAAAAAATATAAAGAGAAAATGGAAGAAGAAATGGAAATATCAGGAGATGGAAGAAGATATTGAGAGAATACTAATAAAAATGAAGGAGGCGACGGAAAGAAAGTACAGAAAAATAAAAAAGAATTAGGAAACAAGAAAGAATGGTGGAACAAAGAGTGTGATAAGGGGAAAAGAGAAGTGAGGAAAGGAAGACGAAATTGGAAAACAGGAAAGATAGAGATAGAACAATACAAAAAGTAAAAGCAAATTTCAAAGAAATATGTGAAAGAAGAAAGAAAGAATATAAAACACAGATGGGGAAAAGGATAGAACAAATAAAAAATGAAGGACAAGCATGGGAATTTATTAACCAAAGAAGGGGGAAACAAAAAAGGATGGAAATAAAAATAGAAGGAAACGAATGGGAAGAATACTGCAAGAAAATGTTAAAAGGAACGGAAGAAAAGTAACAAGCAAAGAGATGGAGAGGACAAAAATAAGGCATAGAGAAGGCGGGATAGAAAAGAGGAGATGGAGAGAGCAATAGAAAAAGTGAAAATAGGGAAAGCAGAAGGGACGGATGGAACGCAAGGAGAACAATGGAAATACACTGGAGAAAAATGAGAGAACAGCTAAGAAGGATATACGAAAGAATATGGAAAGGAGAAGGAATACCCGAAAAATGGAAGGAGGCAATAATATGCCCAATATACAAAGGAGGGGATACAAAACAAGTGAAAAATTACAGAGGGATAAACCTAACGAATGTGGGATACAAGATATATGCTGAAATTATAAGAGCAAGATTAGAAAAACAATTAGACGAGAAGAAAATTATCCCAGACTGGCAAAACGGATTTCGAAAAGGAAGAGGGACGATAGATAATATTTACATACTAAAACACCTAGTTAATCAAGAAATAGAAAAGAAAAGAGGAAAGGTATTTGCTATATTTTTGGACATTAAGGCAGCGTTCGACAACGTGGAAAGGGAACGATTATGGAAAATTATGGGAGAAGTGGGGATAGACAAGGATGTGAAAGACGCAATAGAGGAAATATATGAGGAGACAAAATGTAGAACGAGAGTGGGAATGAAATTGGGAAGAGAGTTTTGGACGGAAAGAGGGCTAAAGCAGGGATGTCCATTAAGCCCTAGCCTATTTTCAATATATATTAGAGATTTAGAAGAAGAAATGAAGAAAAATCAGGTAGGAGGAATTGTAATTGGAAGAAAAAGGTATGGGTGCTGGCGTATGCGGACGATATTGTCGCATTAGCGTCAAAGGAAGAAGAGATGAGAGGGGTGATTAAAGTTTTGAAAAGCTACCTGGAAAAAAAATTAGAAGCAAATGTTGAGAAAACGAAAATAATAGAATTTAAGAAGAAAAAGGAAGACCAAAGGAAAATAAATGGTGGTGGGGGAGGAAGAGATAGAGAGAGTAGATAAGTATAGATATTTAGGGTACACTATTAGATATGACAATAAGGATGGGGATCACATAAAAGTGTTGAGACAGAAAGGAAATAAAATAGTCGGGCAAGTATGGGGGATAGGAGAAAAACATTTGGAAAGGATGTAAGAAAAAGAATATGGATTTTTGAGAGGCTAGTAAGAAGTGTGATGTTGTATGGGGCGGAGATTTGGGGATGGAAGGAATGGGATGAACTGGAGAAGATTCAGGAAAAATATGGTAAGTGGACGTTAGGACTTGAGAAAGAGACACCGGGTTATATAGTCGAAGAAGAACTAAAACTAGAAAAAATAAGGATACAAACAGGAAAGAGAGCTTTAAGGTATGAAGAAAAATGGTGAACAGAAAAGATAACGAGATACTCTTTGAATGCTGGAAAGAAGTGGATGGGCAGAAAAGGCGATATGGAGAAGAAGAAGAAGAAAATATTATGAACGATGCGGGTATGCGAGAGAAGAGATCAAGAGGTTAAGACAAGAAGGAAGGCTTATGGAGGAGGAGATAATAGCAAGGGATAAGGACGTACAAATACAAGAAAGAAGAGTAAGAATAAAAGAAGGTAAATATAACGAGAAGTATAGACAAATTACAACAGAAGAAGTGCCGAAGTACATTACAGACGGTAGAAGACTAAAAGGAAAAAGAATTATAGCAAGATTTAGAGCCGGTAATGAAGAGTATGGAAACAAGTATTGGAGGGGTGAGGAGGAGAGAATGTGCAGGCTGGGTGGAGAGGAATGGGAGGATATAACACACATGAAAGACGGGTGCGCAGAGCTGAGACGTGAGGAAACAGAATGGAAGACGCTGCTAGGGGAGAAGGGAGAGGGGATACAATGGATGAGGGAACTGTTGGAGAGAAGGAAATGGATAGATGATAGGAAAAAGAAATTTGAAGTTAAGTTGATGTGTAAATAAAATAAAATACCGAGTCTTTTGTTATTTAAAAAAAACAAAATAAATATATATTGATTGGCTTTATCTCTTAGTGACATCATGAGCAATACTACGTCAGTCAACCATGGAGATTTAGGTTTAGAATAAAAAAGATGTTTTTAAGCGGAACCAGTGTATCAAACAGGGTAGTAATATTAGAGTTAAAGAACTCTACCTTCTCGTTTAATTCATCTAAATCAAATAGTAGATGCCATGGAATACTCTGTAGACATTCTTCAAAATGCTTTATATTTAAATTTGCAAGGGACGATATGAGACAGAGATGGGTTGGGGTGTTACTCTTTTTAGGTCTACCTCACAGTAAATAAGTTCATGGTCTGAGAACATATCAATATGTCTTGTTCCGCATATAGAGATATTATCTGTACAATTAGTAACGATGTGATCAATTAAGGATTGTGAATTTGCTGTTATTCTAGTGTGTTCCTGAATTAGTTGTGTTAAACCAAATTCTTCTAGCACGGAAAGATATTCTTTTGTAGGGATTGTTTCAAACAAGAGAAGATCGATATTCATATCACCCAAACAAAAGATATTATCGTATAATGGAATTAATCCACTTAAGGTAATCTCCAGTTCTTTTACGAAATTCTATAACCACTTCTATGCGGCATGTAAACTACACCTACAGCGTATCGTAACTTATTTACAGTGAATTGAATCCAGAGTTGTTCATAAGAATGAACATCTGAAGTGTAAATTAATTTAAAATTTAAAAAAAGATTTTGCATAAATACATACACCACCACCATGTGTTAGTCTATCCTTCCGGACTAAAAGATAATTATCTATAATAATATCTTCATCGCTAATTGAGTCATTGAGAAACGTTTCGGATATTGCAATTATATCATAGTTGAATAATTCAACATGTTCCTTGAAAGAATTAAAATTGTTAAGCAACGATCGAGCATTTACATGTGCAAACTTAAAGAAATCAGTGCTTTATTACTCATACTCTAAAAACTTAATTTATAAAACGTGAAAAAAAAATTAGATTAGTTAAATAACTTAAGACGAAAAAGATTATCGATAAGACTAACATAGTTGCTACTCCGCATTTAATTGTAATAATAAGTATAAACATTGGAGAAAATTAAATACACCAGGAAAATTGAATTGATGTCGTATTTACAAATCTGCAATTGAATAAACTTTCTTAATGTCATTGTTAGATTTTACAAATACAACACCGTCACTGGTCCATACGTTTCTTAAAGAATATTTTTCAATACTTGCATTTAGTAACTTTACCCGTTCGGATGTAAGGTCTTCTTTGATGACAATTTGGCTGCCTTTTAATAGTTTTTATTAGAGAAAATTAACTGACGATGCTGATACGATATAAATTTAATCAAAATAGGCCTAGGAGAATTACCACGACGCTTCCCTACACGGTGCACCCTCTCTATGGCTCCTTCATCGAATTCCACCTTAAAATTTAACTTCATAAAATTCACTATTACTTCACTTATCTTCTCATTTGTGTGTTCGGGAATACCATAGATACGCAGTGTATTGCGACGAAAATATTGTTGTTTCCTTAAAGGTTTTGCTTGTTTTCTTTAATAAATTAGCTGACGCCCATTATTCGTTATTATCTACGTTTTTAATTGAGAAGCATCTCTATCAAGGTAAGCAACAAAACATAAACCAATAAGCAAACATTCCCATGATCCCTTAGAGTTTCTGTAGCTTTTATCTGAACTTTATCCGGTGTAATTTAAATGTGTTTTTAGTTTAAAGTGTTTTTGGCCATTACACTGTCAATCAATTTAGTGACCGGCAAAGAGTTTGCATCAAATGGAAAAAAATTTTGTAATTGAGATATCCAAAAATTTTTTTGGCAAATAAATTTAGCAATTAAATGACAAAAAAAAACACTTTGACAAATGTTATGTAACTACTGTCATGGCGGCAAATTTAAAAATACATCTTAAACATGTAAAAAGTGAGGTTAGATGACAAGATATTGAAAAATGCCTAAGAAACAAGTTGTTCAGAATTAGATTATACTTCTATGTGCAAATTTAAAAAATAAATAACGATTTTTAAAAATATTATTTTCCGGCATTTATTCCGGAAATATTGAGAAAACAGTTTTTTGCATTTGATTTGCATAAAACACAATAAAACCTGTTTCCTCTTGTATCCAAAGAGACGTCTTCTAAAGTAGAGGAAAAACGTTAAAAAATTTTAATTTCTTTCTGCGTTAAGAATTTAATAACAAAAATTTGGCGTATAATATAATTTATAATTTCTCCTTCCACGATTCAATCTGCAACGATTTTGATTTTCTACGTGTGTTACGTTCGTTTTTTTAATGAGTTTTAGTTTAGGAACATACTGCAGATCCCATTCGTTTATACTTTACGTTCTCAATGTTGTAACGGTTGTAGTTTACAAATAATAATCAAAGTAAGCGACGGCTCTAGCAATACAACCTAGAGAGAAGAACAATACTATTTCACTATTAGTAGTAGTTAGCACAGCAGTGTCCGGCTTAGTCGGTGAGTTGGGGATGTACTTGAGGAACTGTAAAAAATAGACTGCTGCCTAATAAAGCGCCACCTGCTGGGTAATAGAGAGAAATAAAACCGGCCAACAGGAATTTAATAGGATTTACTAAAGGTCTAATACGCTAAAACAAACACAAATCAGAGAGACAAATAGACAATTAAATGTAGCAAATAAAACTTACAGTACTAGGAGAATATGTGAGAAGTAAGAGATACTGTCGCATAAGATTTATGGCGTTAGCAACGACAATTTAATTAAAGTTCGCAATCAATGTATCGAAATTCAGTTAAGCTTTTGTTTGTTACACCCCAAATTAAAGTTAGCGTTCCAATTGAGGATTGGTTACTAAGGAAACTCGACATACACACGTCACTTACACACGGTGACTTAAAAACTAAATTTAAACTCGGACTAGCACGGTAAGTAGCTCCCGCCAACAGAAAATGCCTTTTGTTTTAGCTTTACCCACTTTATCTAAAGCGTCCAAGCTCTAATAGAGCTAGTTAAAAACAAAACCAAACGTCGGTGGTGGAGTCTACCCTAAATAAAAATTTACTTATATGCTAGGGATTTCCCTTGGGAGAAATATACCACGAAGAACGGAAGGCAGAAATGTTCCCTCAAAGCAGCAAGTATGCAGCGTAAACGACCCCTCAGCTTGTTGAGTTCATCGACCGTTGGCAGCTTAAATGTAGGCGAAACCGTGGTAGTCGTCAAGTTATATAGCAAAGGATTCTTAACGAACCATTCCAGCAGCCCCAGAAATTATCCAACTTGTAATACACAAGTAGAGTATGAGGTCAAGACACGTGCTACAGCATACGTCGTAATTAGAATTAACACTACCACGAGACAACAAAAGAAATGGAAAAGAAAAAAAACAGAAGGAAGTAGCAAAATGTCCGCTTGTAATCTGCGAAACTTTTCGTGAATTAATCAATCCACCAATGGAAAAATCGCCACATGCGCGGCAAATTCAACTTTTGTCGTAAAGTGTTACACACGACACACGTTTGTAAGAAGACTCCCAACGTACGTGTTCCTTTTGTAAATAAATACGTAACAATGTAATTAAGACCATTTTGCTACTTGATATTGTAATAATGGGTTTTATTTTTAAATATCGCACCGTCACTAAATTAATTTAAATAATTAATTGTTATTTTAAAACCGATTTTTGTGAATTTAACTGTTTATTAATTGTACAATTGTACAAAATCTAATAGCGCCCTGATTAAACTTTCGTAGGCACGCAGTCCCTCTCAGAAGCTAGTTGCCCCACTTAAGTAATATCTTATATAAGCGTGAGTTTTTTGTTAAAGAATCAGTTGGGTTCGGATACCTGTTCCGCCTGGCCCTGCCGCTAATACTGAGTAAGTTTGTTTCTCTAATTTAACCGTTAAAGATACCGCTTTCGCTATTCGCTCCCGACCCACACGATGCAGAAATACCGCTTTATGATTCCTTGACTTTCCATTTCTCCCCTCCGTTTGTTGTATTTGGGGTGACGCATTTTTGCGTCTTGATTACACTACTGAAACAGTTGTCCAAGTTGGCATAGCGCATTTTCGTATGTCGACTCGGTCACTTCCACTACCTACCGCATTTCTTAACAGACCGCCGTTCTGCTTATATACCGTTACCCTTATTCCGCTCTGCTTACACTACCGAAACCCTCGCCTCTATAACTGTCAAATCCGCTGACTGCTTTTAGGTTGCATGGTTTGTGCTTTACTATGATATTTCTCTGTGAAACTAATAACAAATTGTTTTCGTAAGAGTAAGTTTCTTTACAAGAGTTTTTGGACAAGAGTTCTATGGTAAAGTAGATAACGTAAACATATAATTTAAGAACATTTAGTTGTATTTGAATACCGGCGAATTGGTAATGTTATTAATCAACAACGCCAACAAACACAACAAATAGTTTTCTTTGTACGTGGATTAACGTGTGTTAGAAACAACTCCCGTCTATTAAAGTGCCGGTCGGTGAAAGGTCATAATGGATTTGAAATAAAGCTCGTGTTCGAGTCTTAACGATAATCTTTTAAAACCACTTTACGGAAGTGAGGTATTAGAAATCTCGAGTACGAATAAACATATATTGTTCTGTGTTTGCCGAAGCCACAAAAATATAACCAAATAAACATATATCTTACGGAATAAGAAACTAATCCTTTAAGACGTCGAAGTTGTAGTTCAAGTAACAAGATTTGGTGATTTTGAAGACAAGCAAAAGTTTTCAAGTATAAGAATTTGAAATTGACAAAGATTAGCGATCTGCAAGTACGTTATGCAAATATTTTAGCCTCATTTTGGGGTCATTGACCTAAACTTCCGTGCGTAAAGTTGTCGTAAAGAAATCTGTCATTTTGCATATTTAATTTTTATAAACTAAATAAATGGGAAGGATAAACCTGTGAGATACATTTTGAATTTCAATAACTTTGTTCATGTATTCACGGTTTAGCGTATCACATGGATAATTAGGTAATCTAATTTCAGTGTTTTATGTAAATGGTTAATAAATATTTTTGTATTTTAACATGTATAGCGATTGACTCTTGCCCCTTAGGTTCAATCGTTATTATTATTATTTTCTATTTTGTTTATTCCTATAATATAATTTCCCCAATTTTTGTCTTGCATCGATCCAAAGACGTTCTATCTTTTCCATTCTCTCCTGGACGCCTATTTAATTTCATAATTTAATCCAAAAAAAAGGTGGCGCCCAATTAATCATACTAGACTTTGGATGAACTGTTATTACCTTCTACGTAAAAGTAAGTGTGAGACAATATTCTTCTTTTAAGTACTGATCCCCTTACGACAGAGTTAAGCTGGCAAAATTTTGTTATTTTCAAATTAGAGGGTTCTATAGCGTAACACGTACCACATCTAATGTGGGTTTTGCTTAGAAAAATAATGCATGTTATGTAGATTTACACTCACTGAGTTACTAAAAATTGCTTCTTTTGTCCATAATATTAGTGAAGAAAATTTGGATTTTCTCGTATTATATTTCTTATCTAGTGGGAATGATTTAGTTTCAGACAATAGTACCCTGAAACTAAGTATCCTGCAACGAAAATGGTTAGACGAAAGCAAGAACATTCTAACAATATTTTTAAAAACTGTTGGTTCAGAGAGACCGGTATTTTTAATTTGGTCATCATCTTACACTTCAGTGTTCAGTGTTTTCACTCTAAATAGAAATAGTAACATATAGGAAAATTTGGAAAATATGTAGTTAATAGATTAAAAGATGGTGTAGACTAAATCATTAAAATCATATATTTAAATAAAATACCCAGTATTTTATGATGTTTTCTGAAGCATATTTTATGTTACTTACTTTCCTTACCCCAAATCTAATAGTTTTAGAAATATTTAATGTATGTGTAATAATTGTTTTACTGCAATAAATTAGATTAAGTAGGCTGGTTGGTTGTCATGGCTTGTTAATTTACACAAACATTGTTAGAAAAACATTGTCAGAAAACAATAGGTATATAAATAAACAAACCCGTCCACTTAGTTTAATTTATTGCAATAAAACAATAATTACACAAATATTAAATATTCCTAAAACGGTTACAATAGCTATAAGGAATGCCAATACCAAACGAATCTGCATAAAACAATACATCAGAAAACATCTTAAAATACAAAGTGTTTTGTTTAAAATAAGCAACCTACAAATGATTTTTAGTAGGCATGTTGGCTTCAGAGTGTAGAACACCCTGTAGGAGCTATCGATTAAGTTAAAGTCAAGGATTTATTTACTGGTTACAGTCTCAACTCAGTAATTTTATTAATAATAGATATGTCGCTATTTCTCGAAAACTTGGAATTTAGATAAAATTTTAAAATACAAAATATTTCAAAAATGGTTAATTTATAGGTATAGCATATGATAGAAAAATTTTATCTAAAATGTACCGCAGAACTATAAAATGAAATGAAAAATACTAGTTTCTATTTAAAATAGCAAGATGAACTCTATTTCCGGTATAACCAGAAGTGTTTCAGTCATGATATTATTATACTCAAACTTAATGTTCTCGGAAATTACTGCTGGTGCAATTTCAAAACTCTAATATGATTATGTATTCCATAACTTCCAATCAAAACTCTTCGTGTTATACCTTTTACAACATATATCTATTGGAAATGTCATCTGTGCTAGACTGGGATAAGTTGGCTTAAATTAAAGTTACATAAGTTTCAAAATTCTAATAACCCCAGTGTCCAATCACCCTGGCACTTTTCTTCACTCTTCACAAAAATTGTGCAAATCGTTTCGGAATAATAACGTAAGAATGGGAAAAATAGTCCTGTATGTTTTAGAAAAAAGTCATGAAACTTTTTATTCAGCGATAAATCATCAACAAAAAGTATATTTTAAAATTTTAGAATTTTTGAATTTATTATTAATTACAGTAAAAAACTGCAAATTTTTTTATCGAATTTTTCTAATACTCGCTAACTGTGCGCTGACACGCTTGAAAGTTGTGCTCGAATCACGTTGCGCTACCCGCCGAGAACTATTGTAATTACTAATTCTAAGCTTCTTAAACTATTGCAGTTTAATTGCTAATATATCCTTAAAATAATAGAAATCATGTGTTTAGTCAACCTGTAAATAAAAGAATGTAGTATATTAGTTTTTTTAAGAGTAGTAACGTACCTTGCTCAAGTGATATGTGGGGTATATGTGACATTGAGGCGTAATGTCCTCCTGGACAATCGCAACTCAAAAACAATCTATTAGAATATGTGTGTCCGTCTTGAAGCTAAAGAACAACTTCCTGGGGCGTTATTTGGCAAAATTTTGTAAAAAACTTCAATTCGGGGTGAAGTACCCATTCTACTGAAAATTCAAAATAAATCAATAAAATAGCCTGCACAAATTATAATTAAAAGGACAGTTAGATCCAGGAACTGATTCCAAGGATTTACAACTTGGAAAGCAGTTGCGCCGATTTAATATTCAAAAATAAAAAAAATAACCTCAAAATTCATGGCAAACGAAAATTGAAATTAATTCATTTATGAAGAAATTATGAATATAAGAGTCGTATATAGAATTAAACAAAAATTGGCATCGCATCGCAAATTAATCGCAAAAATTTTAAAATTTAGAAAAATCAAAGACGGCTGTGAGAAATATTATAAACACAGCCGACGAAAAAATAGTTAAAAAGTGACAATTTAGACGTTTTAGACATAGCCCGTTCTAAAATTTATATAAAATATAACCTCCGAGTGTACCTACTGAAAGGCGACGACAAGTAAACATCGAAGATAGAACCAACGTGTAGAAATGGGAAATTTAATTTATAGAAGTGTATTTAATTTAAAGCATATTGTTTGCTAGAAATGTAAGTAAAAAAAAGAAGCAATGTTTAAATAAACAAATAGCTAATTATTTAACGTCAAATAGTGAAACAAAAGACTTACCCGTTGTGTTAAAAGCAATTAACCTAGTGCAGCAACCTAGTGATGCTACCCAAAACGTTCCCAAACCTGCAACAAACAACAGTCGAGTTCAGTCGGCTAATAAAAGAGGTGAAACAGCACTCACCTGCAGTAAAAGGTAGACGTTAATTTTAGGTTTGCATAAAGTTGTTTAATGCATGCTTACACTGTTAAATTGTAGTGTTATGATTGAACGAAAATAGCAATACGCGGTGAACGGGCATGTTAATTTGCCCATTTGTAAACCATTGCGCACCTCAAAACGAAATTTTGTATAAAGCCACAATTACAGTAGGATAATTTCGTTTGACGTATATTCCGAAAAGGGTCAACAACCCGTATGTAAGGAATTTGGTTACAAGACACGAACAATTAAACATTTTACCTAAGATAAACAAAATGCTTTTTTTGTCATTTTCCGCCAAAAGAACAAAGACTATGGTCTTGGGTATAAAATCGGGAAAAAAAATTTGTTTCCAATTTGACTAAAAATTAATGAAAAGACTAACATTAAGGTGTAGAATACAGAAATACAATCAGTTGCTATCCGCTGTTATTTTACTTAAGAGTTTAATGATTGACTTAATTAATAAATAATAATAATTGATTAATTCCCCTAAAAATTAATTACATAGCAATATATAAAACTGAGAAAGATTTTTGACAAAACTATTTTCCCCATTTCTACAGTATTATTAGAAAGGGATTTGCACAGATTTTTTGCAGGTAGGCAACAGTCTAACAAATTTCTAATAATGAAATTTGACTTGCGTTTGAAACTCTGTATATTCTAACTCATTCCAAAATCAGAAATTCTTGCAAACTTGAAAAACAAAGATTTGTAGAGGCTTTAATGGGAAAACATTGTAGGAACCACACCGTTGACCCAATGAAAAATTTTAAATGCATTCACCTAGATTCGAACATATACGGTTTTCTATTAGACTCAATAGATGGCCTCACAGGTGCCGCAGATTAAGAATTTTGCATGTGGCAACGCTGCCATTTCTTGTATCTAAAATGTAAATGAAGTTGCCTAGCTGCTTCCATAGGGACCTGTTTTTTAATTACGTTGCTATATTGTGCAAGATATCTAGTGAATTCATACCAAACAACGACATCTGTTTTTGAAAATTGTGAAAGTGACCCCTATTTTCAGAAACGCACTGTACATCTAGACATGGTTTGATTTTTGCCTTGTTCGGAAGGATTTAAGTATTGTTTAACGTGGATGGACAGCTTTTCAAGATGGGCAGAAGCGTGGATTTTAAGAAGAGGAATATTAAAAATTATAATTACTGACAAGGAAAACAAATTAAGTTATGTCTATTTATAGAATTAAAAAACTTTTGTGCCAATAACCGTTTCAGATCTTTAGCTTACCATCCGCAAACTAATGGTTTACCCAAGAGATGAGATAGGTCCATATCATGGGCCGTTTCAAATTATTTTTAAAAACAACAAATAATATTTTTTTATTTAGATTAATAACATTTCTTTAGAAGGCATAAAACTTGCATTCATAACAGTGATTCGATTTGGACATAATAACACAGAAGTTTCTGATGACAATATTACGAAAAAATTTACAAGGTCAGAACGCCATATTTATTTTCCAAACAAATTGTTGGGCAGCGTACTTAAAGGGAAGTAATGTAGTGTTGCTGTATAAATTTAATTTTTAATCATTGACCTCATTGTAATAAATACTTTAATTATTTGTAATGTGCTCCACTATTTTGGAAGAGAGTGGCCAGCATTACAAGATGAAGCAATGATCAAAGCTAAGGAACTGTTAGAAACATCAAAGGGTCGACTAAACACTAGAAAGAAACTTTGGTTCTGGAAGGAGAGGCACCTCAAAACAGCGGTGAGGGAAAAAAGGAGGCATTTAGAGCGTGACCCAGGTTTGGTTAAAGAGAAGGAGGTGTTAAGAAACAGAGACGAAGAGAAACGCTGCAAGAGAGGTAGCTCGGTCAAAGGCTATCCAATGCTAAAAGTTCTATAAAGACCTTGAAGCACCAGACAGTAGCAGAATGATTTTCAAGATAGCTGCTCAGCAAAGGAATAACAATAAACCTATCTCATCCCCCAAATTTATCAAAAACCATGATGGGAACCTTTAAACAGAACATACCAATATTATAAATAGGTGGAGAAACTACTTTGACACGCTTCTAAATGAGGAGTTTCCGCAAATAGCGACTCCAAATGCTCATCCAACAACTGATATTGAAATAGCTGATTTTACGGTGGAGGAAATAGCTGAAGCAGTGCAACAAATAAAGCGAGGTGAAGCCGTAGGTCCGGATGGATTGCCGTCGAGAATTTTTGAAATCTATAGAAGACGAAGGAAGCGCGATACTTTGCATTCTTTTCAATAAGATGAAGAAAGGAGACAAAATGCCTGCTGGATTTTGTGAGAGCTTTTTACTGCTTTTTTATAAACATAAAGGAGATTTACAAAAATGTCAAAATTTTGAGGCATCAAGTTCCTCACTCAATAAAGATATGGGAGCGTGTGGTGAATAATAGAATACTTCAGATTGATTTGCCAAAGATCCATATGAACCAGTGTAGATTTTTGCTTGGTAAATCAACAGTCGATGCAATTCAGGCCATGCGTATTCTTGTTAAGAAATTCTGAGATGCGAAGCGAGACCTACATTTAATCTTTATAGATTTGGAAAAAGCGTCCGACCGTGTGCCGCGAGAGCTTATCTGAATTGCCCTTAGAAGCCATGGAGTCCCAGAAAGTTACATCAGAATAATAATGGACATGTATGATCAAGCTACAACAATCATACGATGCACAGCAAGAACATCAGAGCATTACCTAGTGAGAGTAGGCGTACACCAGGGAAGTGTATTCATCCCACTTCTTTTTAATCTAGTGATAAACTACCTGACTGCCAAAATCATGGATGAGATACTACTTAGTCTACTATTTGCCGATGATGGAGCATTAGCAAGTGAGTGTGTCGTGAAGATACAGGAATGTTTCAATTGTTGGTTAAAGATACTAGAAGACAATGGACTGAGGATAAGTAAAGAGAAAACAAAGTATATGTTCCTCCCATTTAGCGACATTCATGCACCCTGTCCAGATATCGTGATCGATGGAAATGTAGTAATGACCAAATGTTCAAGTTTCAAGTATCTAGGCTCAATAGTTTCAAATGATGCAAGTTGCGAGGAAGATGTAAACCACAGAATAAGCATTGGTTGGTTAAAGTGACAAGAAAACTTGTCTATACTTTGTGATAGAAAAATTCCACCCAAAATGAAAGGAAAAATTTACACAACTGTAATCAGACCCGACTTTACGTACGCTGCCAAAAGCTGGACAATGTATGAAAAGTTCAACCGAGCCCTCGCAACTGCTGAGATGAAGATGTGCCGCATGTCCCTTGATGTTACAAAGTTAGACCACATAAGAAGCGAAAAGATTAGAGGAACCTTACACGTGAAGGAATCTGTAGTCTAAAAAGGACCATGAACGTAGTTCTTGGTTTGAAAAGGTTACAACTCACAAGAAGATCATGTGGCGCAGAAGATAATAAGGAATCTAGTAGCAGCTGTTAACAAGAAAAAAGACCAAGAAATAGTTGGCTAAGATAGATGAATGATCAACAGAGGAAATATGGTTTATCAGACGCCGAACGACAGGAGAGGCAAATCGTTGCGATCCATAACGGGAAATAATTAATTAAAATTTGGTGACTCTAGAGGCATTTTTACCAACAAAACTAGGAATATTTTTGTGATATTAGTCATTATGAAGAATAAAGCAAGGAAGAAGAAAAATGTTATAGATTTGCATTTATTGAGATTATAGGAAAAAAATTCGGATTTTTTGGTCGTCGTCGTTTTAAGAACTCAAAGTGTAATTTTTATTGCGATCACCGGGTGTCTGTTTTCGACCTAACAATATCTGTATTTCTTCAAACGTTTTCCTTTTGTTTCTGGTAACAAAAACAAACCAAACAGAATTCCCAAAACACAGACACCCGCAAAGATCCAAAATGCAACGTGCATTCCCCACCGTTCTACGATCGGATTAAAAATTTTGTTACTGATAAACATAAGAAACCCGCATAAAATGCTAAAATAGTACCACCTATTTTTTAGTTTTTGACGAAAACAATT
Organism: Abscondita cerata; assembly: GCA_030710515.1. Taxonomy (NCBI): domain Eukaryota; kingdom Metazoa; phylum Arthropoda; class Insecta; order Coleoptera; family Lampyridae; genus Abscondita; species Abscondita cerata. The sequence continues at coordinate 288,150 of JALBCR010000291.1, forward strand.
CTCCGGCTGCTACAAACGGTAAGTTTGAAATACCGAACGACAACATTATGTAATAAAGTGTTAAAAACAATGTGGGTACAAAATAAGCATTAGAAAGATCAACATCTTTTCTCTGCAATAGGTAAAAGTAAATCCCTTCCCCTGTAAGGGATAAGGCAGATCCAGATGCTGAGATAATTAATAGTGGTCGTCGACCTAGTTTATCTACAAGGTACGATGACATAATAACTGAAACAAACTTAATAGCATCTGTGTTAAAAAGAAGATTTTTTTTAAGTACCACAAGGTATTTGAATTGCTGCAAAAATTAGACTAGACGTTTGTGTAGGTAAAGATGTTTGACTTTCTTGCATTATAGTTTGAATGCACGCTCCCACTACAACAGATCCACTAAATTGTTGAATGGTTTTCAGAGCTACAACGTTTCTAATTAAGTTAGTACATAGTTTGAATGAATATTTACCGATTATGATCATAAAAGATTTTCGATAGTTACCCTTATACAAGAACTCAACAGGTTTGAATTTAGAAGTTCCATCGTTGCGTATATTGGTTTCAATTTCTTTCAACCATGGCTCTACGTTGTTTGTTCCAGCTAAATACTTTAATACATTTTGAGCGGCTTGTAATTGGTTTCTTTTTATTAAGTAGTACGGCGATTCTGGTATAAAATAAGAGCTTACTATAAATATCATTGGTACAGTTGCGCAAATTATAGTTAGTGTAGTAAAAGAAACAAATGGACCGATAGTATGTATCATAATTGGAGCAAACACGGTGCCCATGCATAGTAAGGAACACAGAGTTCCTCTGTTCTGCTTTTCTACTACCTCACCATTATACAATGGGATCACCTTTAATTAAGATAGAAAGAATAGGGCCATGTTAATGTGGGACTACACTCACCCCTGTCAAAATACCAATTCCAAAACCGCCAACAACTCGTGCTGTTAGCAACATAGTAAATGATTGAGCAAATATTATTAGAATCCATGGTACAAAAATCAAGAAAGCGCCAACCACCATTGTTTTTTTCCGACCGATGCTCTCGAGTAGAAAACTTACAACAACACTTCCAGGCATTATTCCTAATGCTAACACTGAAATAACCCATGAACCTTCTTCCTACATAGTGGTTATTTTAGATATTTTTAAGAATACATACTCTAAATCACCTTTGTCAATACCACACCAATAGGAGAATTTGACGAAGTCAGTAGCGGAATGGATGGAGAAGACCAGGAAATATACAGAAACATTGCTGTCATCAAAACCATAGCTAATTTTTTTCTATTAAAATTGTTTAAGTTAAAAAAAATTACTTACTCGTGGTTGCACAAAAGAATTGCTTTGAATAAAAAAATTTTGCGTATTTTATATATAGTGACAAACACATTGTCTTTATTAATACTGCACCTTAATAATTTTTTTTACAAATCTTTCCTTTATATTCTCCAAAACATCGTGTTAGTCAAGATCAAATTGGTTGGCAACTACCGCAAGGTAACGATTTTTAATAACAATGCCTATGTAAAATTAGCATTCAACCTCGGAAAATTTTGCGTAAGACTAGACATTATTATATACACCGTGTCAACAATCCTCAACGATTAGCTAATTTGTAGCTTATACAATTTGGAAATAGCGTTGTCAACACTTAGTAGGTAAGATGTCAAAATAGTTGCAGTTTACAGAAAAGCTCTCCTAAACGTAACAACTTGTGTTTATTCTTTAAACTCAACCCAAAACACTTCCGCAAGGCTGTATACGGGTGGGTATCATTATAATAAAAATTGCGTCAAAAGTTGTCAACGATCTTCTTATGGAGATTAAGAAGTTTGGTGAAAAATATTTTTTTAAATATCTGATCTAAAAGCGAAATAGTTTTATGCTCTTCAAAACTTATAAAATGGCAACAAAAACGTTCCAACACTTTTTCTTAAAATCTTTAAGTTAAAGAGGATAATAAAGTAAAGGTGTAACAACACAACATATTATTAAAAAAAAATTCCTCCTTTCAACTTCATCATAATTTTGATTTCTATGTGATCTCCCCTAGAACCTAATGTGTGGCAATGGTGATTTTCTTGAAAATGTGTTTAAATTCATTGGTTTTTAACCCTGTTAACAGCTAAGAGTAAGTTGCTAGATGTTTCAGACTGTAAGCTAAAATTTATTTCCTAAATTGAAGGGCAACAAACTATTTCGTTTTAGGATCACATATTTGAAAAAATATTATATTTCAAACTTCTTCATCTTCACAAGAAGTTTAGCAGATGTCAGATAGTTAACAACTGTGGGATTCGTTAAATTTACTACCCGTAAAAATGCTCTCCCTAAAATTAGCGTGTTGTGACTTTTTTATTATCTCCAATTATACAATTAACCACATATTTTTTGTAATTTTGTTACACTCTAACTTAACATATGTCTTGTTCAACAACTTGAGTTTTATAACTGTCAAAACAATCGTGTCACAAATAAATTAACGTTCAAACAAAAACAAGGAGCACACACTCTGCGTACTTTTGATTCAAATTCTCCATCCTTTCATCTTCTTTTGGCTAAAAAACAATTAACATTTATAATTAATAAGTCCAAGACTGATACTTATTAAGTTTATAAACTTTCCTACTAATTCTAGTTATAACAACATTATCAATTACACTATTACTATCTTGTAGAAGAATTTAAGTTCGGGCTTTCTTTTGGTCACTGTCTGCCATTTGCAATGCATATAGACGCTGTAACGGGCGAACTAAGATTCCATTGACAGTCTTCACTTTCGCAACCCAATCAACTCCATCCTTTTTTTTGATGAGCTTCAGGATTCGTCCCAATGGCTATTCGAATTGTTTCTTGTTATCCGCCCCAACATGTACCAACTATCCCACTTTAACTAAAGTAGTCCTGTTCGGAAGTCGTTTGATTAACTGGGCCAGGTATTTCTTCCTGAAGGATAGTTGGAGCTCATGTCTACGTTTCTTTAGTCTCCCATACTGTCCACGCAGTAATTTCTTCACCCTCTGGAAACACGGCTTTCTTTGCCCCTCGTAAAAATGCGCTGGTGTAAGGGCTGCAGATTGTTGTGCTCTTCACTAACGGTCGCCCGGGGGCAGATACTGCAGCTAAACATGTTCGTAACTTGTCATAGGTCAGCTTAGCTTTATCTAACATTTTTTAAGAAGGTCCTTGTCCGATTTGATAAAGCGTTTATAAAAACCACCCCACCAACTAGCTGTCGGACAATTAAAGGTCCACTGAATCTATTTGACATTTCCCTCCTTCTCAATTGTTTTCCAGTTCATCTTCTTGAATAGAGCTTGGGTGGCAACAAAATTAGTGCCATTATCGCTGTACAAAGTCACTGGCCTTTTGTGGATTGACACAAACCGCCCTAAAACGTTGATAAAGGAAATAGTGCCCAAGAAGGTCACCAGGTGTAATGATAAACAACGGTAGACTTCACAGGTAAAAATATCTAACCAAACTTTACTTCCATCTTTCAGGTATAGTGGCCCAGCCATGTCCACGCTTACAGTTCTGTTTACCTCTCCATCGGCCACGCGTTTCACTGGAAGAGGTGCCTTTAGATGCTCAGTTTCCTAAATATTGTTCTTCTACTTTGCGTAATCCAGAATCTTTCTCGTAACTTTCCCATAAGAAACCGAGTCCTTGCGTATCCAAGAAGCTTATGTGGGTCCATAATCAATTAATGCACAAGCGGATGCTCTTTGGGAAATAACAATGGCCATTTGAATAACTCCAAATTGTTTCTCTGAGTGATGGATGTCTTCACGTGATACAATGCATCTTGCATTTTACGACTGGCAGTCCTTTAAATTTTGGCTCACCATTGTACACTTCCTTGTAATTTTAATAATATCTAGCTCAGCCCTACGTATTTCTGGATACATAAAGAATTTTGTCTTTATTCTTTTCTCAACTGGAACTCGGGCATTGGATATAAATCTTCTTATCCATCCAATGACTTTCACATTTTCAAATAACTGGAAAATTTTGGTACAAACCATCCACTGCAAATCCCCACAGACATTGTTGTTGACGTTGTTTTCTTCTCAGCATTAACTTGATTTTCATTAACAGCGTAACGGTCTGAAAGCCATTCTGATTTGTCTATATAAAGCCAGCTCGGCTTTGGTGAGCAGCCACGTGATGGAATATCCACCGGATTCTGCTTTCCTGGAACATGTCCCCAGTCCTTTTCGTTGGTTAATTCAAGAATTTGTTTCACTTTGTCTCCTACAAAAGTGGCCCATTCTTTATTACGCCAAATCCAAGAAATCGCGGTTGATAAATCACTCCAGAGATACGTTTCAAAGTCAATGCGAAGGACTTTTATTACAGCTTCGGTCAGCCTTGCTCCCATCAAGCACGTCAACAACTGTAAACAATGAATTGTTGTTTTCTTGATTGGTTCAGTACGACTCTGTGTTTGCACTAACTGCACCATCACGCCATACTGATTCTCATTTTTAAATACGCGACAGCAGCAAAGGCATCACCGCTAGCATCTCAGAAGGTGTGCACTTCTGTGCACTTTTTCAGTTTGTGGTGTCGTGGTAGTTGTATCTCTGAGAGTAGAGGCAGCTCCTTGATCCACTTTATAAATTGCTTTCTCTCTTCCTTCGGCATCTGCTAATCCCAAGACACTTTCTTTTTTCACGAACACTGCAGAATTAACTTGGGTTGCACTAACGCTGGACACGTTACACCAACCGGATCAAATACTTTGCTCACCACTGACACTATGCTCTTTTTTGTTCCAGTGCTTTGAGTGACGGGCTTGTAACGAGCACGTACTCGACAAATAATGTGTCAGTCTGCTTGTTCCATCTTATTACAAGGGTTTTTGAAATAACGCATTTGCTCATGCTTGGCTCTAATCCGCCCCCAATTGTTAGTAGAGCCGACTCCGGAACCATTTTTAAGAGTGTGTTCCTATTGACGTAACTCGAGCTTAGCGTATGCCATAATTTTACTGCTTTACCTTTGAATTTCTCATAATCTTGGAAACTATCAACTGAACACAATAAGTTGTCCACATACATTGAATTTTTAGCATCTTTACTACCTCGTTGTTTTCACGGAGTCTAAGTGAGTTTCTATAACTGTAGAGAGTAGAAACGGGCTACATTTAACTTCAAAGACAACTCTGGTGTGCCTGAATATTTTCAATGCGGAATGTTTCTTCTCCTACCACAAAAACCGAAGAAAGTTGCAATCTCTTCTTGTACTTCCAGCATTTGGAAGGCTTTTCTAATGTCAGCAGAAACTCCAACTTTCTTTCTTTGGAATTTCATTAATATGACTGGAAGCATTTTAATTGTGTTTGGTTCTTTATTTAAACAATAGTTGAGTGAAGGATGTCGGCTTACCTTACTTGACGCGTTGAAAACCGGACGGACTAGCGTTGTTTCACTCTCCTTAAATACTGAGTGATGAGATAGATAATGATTTTGTTCACACTCATCTTTCACTTCTTTAATAAATCCCTCTTGTTGCCATGATAACAAGACCTTGTCGTACACCTCATACTTTCCATACTTATCCAGTTTATTTGTGGTCGAGACAAGTCGTCTTTTGGTTAGTGTGCGATAGGTAGGAAGTTTTGTGGTCCGCTAATCTATTGCAATTGAAGACAATATCGTTCTTCCTCATTTTGGGTAGTGTTAGATTGAAATAATTTTCAAGGTTCCCGATCCTTTTCTGCCTCTGATAGCCTAGCTACGGGATCTTTTACTCCAATCACTTCTAGGTTCGAAAATTTGGAAATATCTTTCTCGGCAATGAACATTGATATAATTTCCTTTGCAACTCCGTCACTGAACTACTGAGAGTCCATCCAAAAAAGTCTCCGTTGCCCCCAATCCGCATTTGAGCTTGTGGATGTTGCCTGTTATAAGCTGAAACCATAAATCGCTGATAATTACAATATCAATGTCTTTACTTGCAACTTGAACTGCACAAGTGTCTTGAATGTTGATCCTCTGCTGTTCTAACTCTCGAATCCATGGTCCGTTTGGAACTCAAGAAACTCCACATTCAAGTTTCTTCGATTTTCGCAATGTCAGTTGTAACTTGTTTCTTCCGTCAACACTGGATACAGTTACCAAATGCTTAAATACTTTTAATAATTTGTAACTGACCCATCAAAGAAAACTGTTCTTCTTGTTTTTGATGATACCGGTTCGCTGTAAATTTTCTCTACTGCCTTACTGGAAATGTAATTGCGTTGACTGCTCTCGTCAAACAGGAGGCAAACAATACGGGAATTGCTTGTTTTTGTTGACACTTTTAATAGCACTGTCTTTATCAATACATCAACGGTACAGTCTACATTAACTTGTCTAGTAGTAGTGTGTAGAAAGGAGTCGAACTGCATAGGAGCCTGACTTGCTTGTGTCACTTGTGATAACATATCTAACATCGGGCACATGAGTGTATGGTGTTTCTTCCGACATAACAAACATTGCACAAATTATTTAAACTTTTTCTTAGAATGATCTCTCTTCAGACACAAGAAGCAAGCGTTGCTCTCTTGCAACTTCTTAACCTTCTTGTCCATACTAAGTTGTCTGGTCTTTCTACAATCCTTGCTCTTATGTTTGCCTTTACAAAATAGGCATCCCGAAGGTTGGCCTTGAAAAAACCTGCTGCCATTGATGGACTACCACTGGAAAATTTGCTTGTTCTCTTTTTGGTCTTTTTATTATCTGTTTCGGCTTCCTTTTGTTTATGAAATCCAGAATGATGCGTTGCTTAATCTAAACTTCTGACTTGAGAAATTTCATTAGTAGATCCAGTCTGGTCCTTGATGGTTCTTTTTTAAAATCCGTCCGTTGCGCACAAAGGGCTTCTCTGCCATGCTAGAAGGATTTCCAAAAGATATAGCCATGTAGCTGGATCCGCCGACGACAGGTTTAAGGTTAAAAGCGCTCTTAAATGTAACTCAAGTTTCAAGTACAAGCTGGAAAACAAGATTTTGTCCTTTGTGGTCACGCTACTAATCACAAACTTAAGTAACTCCTTTACATAAAACTTGTAGGAGTAGGTCGTGATTCCCGAAGCGACGCTTGAGTGCTAAAATCACTTCCGGATAATTGTCGCCGGTCAATGGGTAACTTTTGACTAGTTCTCTAGCGTTAGTATTCTTTCCATTGCCATTATTAAATACTGAAACTTGTCGCTATTGTAGAGGGAAGGTCGTCATGTATCTTCTGGAATTGTGACCAAAACGCTAACCACTCTTTGAGATTTTCATTGAACGTCTTTAACTGATTTTTCGGCAATTTGAATGTGTTCTTTATTTTAAAACTGTTTGACACAACAGCACCAGATTTACTTGGTGTAGGACTCGATGACCGTGCAGACCTTCGCGGTTCTAGAAATTTCTCTTCATCCAGCCGAAATAATCTGTACCTTTCTTGGTAGCTGTCAATGGCTTCAATCTCTGCGTTCAGGAATTAATCGGCGACATCGTCCTTCAAAAGTTTTTGGAAAATTTCTTTATCACACTGAGCTACCTGAATGCTAATCATTTGGTTGAGTTTAACTTAAACTTTATTCTTATCAGGCGTCTGCTCTTTTAACAGTTCCTCTAGCTCCGTGATGACTTTTGACAGTCTTGTTGCTTTAAAGATTTCTATTGTTCACAACACTGATTTTGAAGGAACTTCCAAATGTAAGATTTGCTAGATTTACTACCCGTAAAAATGCTCTCCTTAAAATTTGCGTGTTTGGAACTAGCTTTATATGTAATTCTGTATTGATGATTTAAATGAGATGACAACTCGTCAGGCTTAACGTCAATTTTACACTCAAATTTTTATTATCCCCGATTATACAATTAATCACATATTCTTTGTAATTATTGTTACACCCTAAGTTTACATATGTCTCGTTCAACAACTTCAGTTTTATAACTGTCAAAACAATCTTGTCACGAATAAATAAACGTGAAATACGTTCAAACAAAAAACAATGAGCACACACTCTGCGTACTTTTCGATTCAAATTCTACAACAACTTTTGAAGAAATTTTTATTATAATATACCCACCCTTATACAACAAGCTTTGCAGACGTGTTTCGGTCAGAGTTTAAAGAATAAACACAACTTCTTACGTTTAGGACCTAGGTGAGCTACTCTGTAATCTGAAACTTTTTTGACATCTTACCTACATAAGTGTTAACAAATAAATTAAAACAATCGAGTGTATAAATTTGAATTTTTTCTAACGACCATTAGACCCCCTAAAACCCGTGATTAGATTTGCTATAGCAGCAAATTTTAAGAACTTTCGATTAATCATATATTTTATATAAAATCAGTACTGAGATGAGTCAAGGCTCTGAGGGACATTAGGTTGAAAGCAAAATCACCTCACCTAAAGTGAGAATTTGAAATCGGCCGATTTTTTTTATAAAGTGTGCTGTTTTAACATACTACGCTCAATCACAAAGTTAATTTAAAATTTAGAGAAAAACCGACCCGCCCATCTATTTGTAAATTGTTTTAGCTACATATTAGCTAATCACTATTATTTTCAAAAATCACGTAGTTTGCGATATACTTACAAAAAACTGATTTTCCTCCTCCTTGACACCACATAAAAATTTGAATTGCTCGGATCGCTGGGGGCTTTTAATACAATTTATATAATGGCAATATCTTGACGTGCACAAAAATCCACTCGTATCAAAAATTTTTCCGAAGTTCCCTTATATTTTGTCTAAATTGACTGAGCTAATAATACACAAACTAAAAATAAGGCTTTCCACTTATTATTCACTTTTAATTATGAACTATATTTTAAATTTATAAAAAAGTAGGTATATTAAAAATACGAAAACAAGATATTGTTCATTCCTTATCTTTGGTTTTATATTATAGCACATAGCATAAAACTTTAGTTTACTTGATCATGCTCTTTGTCAATTGTTTTTTTTAAATAGCACGTTTTTGGATTGTGACAATCATAAATGTGACCGAAGGCACGTATTCTAAAGATTAGAATTACCACACTTATGATGCTTTCTCATTTATTAAAAAGACATAAATAAAGTTTAGCAAATTTAATGCAAATCCAATACCTAAAATTTATAAAACATTTAAGACTAATAACAAAAAATAAAACTTTGTCACTTATTAAAATCAAATCAAATCAAATCAAATCAAATCAAATCAAATCAAATCAAATCAAATCAAATCAAATCAAATCAAATCAAATCAAATCAAATCAAAATCAAATCAAATCAAATCAAATCAAATCAAAATCAAATCAAATCAAATCCAAATCAAATCAAATCAAATCAAATCAAATCAAATCAAATCAAAGTCAAATCAAATCAAATCAAATCCAAATCAAATCAAATCAAATCAATCAGATCACAATCAAATCAAATCAAATCAAAATCAAATCAAATCAAATCAAATCAATCAAATCAAATCAAATCGAATCAGATCAAATCAAATCAAATCAAATCAAATCAAATCAAATCAAATCAATCAAATCAAATCCAATCAATCAAATCAACCAAATCAAAGAATCAAATCAAATCAAATCAAATCAAATCAAATCAAATCAATCAAATCAAATCAAATCAAATCAAATCAAATCAAATCAAATCAAAATCAAATCAAATCAAATCAAATCAAATCAAATCAAATCAAATCAAATCAAATCAAATCAAATCAAATCAAATCAAATCAAATCAAATCAAATCAAATCAAATCAGAATCTGAATTGGATCAAATCAGATCAGGATCAAGGATCAAATCAAATCAGGATCAGGATCAGACGGATCAAATCAAGTCAGGATCAAGGATCAAATCAGTCAGGTCAAATCAAATCAAATCAGGATCAGGATCAGGATCAAATCAAATCAGATTAGATCAAATCAAATCAAATCAAATCAAATCAAATCAAGATCAAATCAAATCAAATCAAATCAAATCAAATCAAATCAAATCAAATCAAATCAAATCAAATCAAATCAAATCAAATCAAATCAAATCAAATCAAATCAAATCAAATCAAATCAAATCAAATCAAATCAAATCAAATCAAATCAAATCAAATCAAATCAAATCAAATCAAATCAAATCCAAATCAAATCAAATCAAATCAAATCAAATCAAATCAAATCAAATCAAATCAAATCAAATCAAATCAAATCAAATCAAATCAAATCAAATCAAATCAAATCAAATCAAATCAAATCAAATCAAATCAAATCAAATCAAATCAAACCAAATCAAATCCAAATCAAATCAAATCAAATCAAATCAAATCAAATCAAATCAAATTTTATTTGTCCTTTTACATTATCAAAATAATTCGGTTTCTTACTTAAACAACTTGACAACTTATTAATAGTTATTAACAAACGAGTATATTACAAAGGTGAATAACAATCTAGATAATTTAACGCGTGAGCGAAGCGAGTGCGTTAATGTTTGAGATTGTTAATCGCAGTTTAATTCAAGAGTTATTTACACAACTTTTCCCTCGACCGTACTTTGTAATTTTACGAGTAATAAAATTATAATTTAATAATTTTAGGAAAGTAATGTTATTGTAAAGCACCTTTGTAGAAAGTACCGTTTTGTGAACTCACCACATTTTTTAATTGTATAACATAACCTAACTTCATTGCTTCTACTTTTTTGTGAGCTTTGTATTTGATTATTGTTTCCCTTTTCGTCTTTTGTATAGCTATTTGACATCAGTATTTTAATTAAGGTCACTAAGTTGACGGAGACACAGCAAAACAAAGTGTATAAATCTTTTTGTGAGAACAGATTGGTGTTGATTCAAAATAGTGATGCACCTACAAAGACAGAACCAGAAATGGTTGACAATGTTTGATAAATTATACAAGAAGCCCAAGTAACATCTCTACGTTGCCTGTTACCTTAATGTTATTTCACACAACATGCGCATGTAGAGTTTATAAAAAAAACACATTTTTTTAAAGTGGTTCCACTACACTTCCAAAAAATAGTCGGAATGTTTATTGGGCCATTCCTTTTATATAGTTTTTAATTTTTGATGAGCTAAACATGGTTAAATGTTATTCAGTGTTATTATCGGAATGTTGTATATAGTACAAAAATGTCACAAAGTTTGTGTGAACAAACTAAAGATTTATTAGAACTCTAAATTAATGTTGATTTGTTTTTATTAAAGTTTGCTTTGCTACAAATTATGACCGAATTTTTTATTTACATTTTCATATTGTAATTGATAGATAAAATGGCAACTTTAGGTATACACATGTATGCTTTGTTGCCTATACTAAAATCGTTCATTAATAGAAAATCGTTCATTAATAGGGGTCGACTTTTTGTTTACGTTAATGTAAGTCATAAATGCACGATTGACGGAAAAGATTTTAATTAAATGAACAATAACACAACACTACCTATTCCTTTTTCAATTTTTTTTTGTATATATAGCTTATTCTACCTTCATTCCAATTATATGTTCATTTTTTCTTTTTTTTTTTATTTATTGGATGGAATTTTCCACTCTTCTCTACATAATCTACACTTTCTGTTCTTGTTCGTCCACCAATACTTATTTTTTCCTTTCTTCATTTCCTACCCGGAATCTCACTATCAGTCTCTTCTCTCCTAATTCTTTAACTGAGTTTCCCTTCTGTCTTTCTTTTCTCAATATTTCTTTTGTACTTTCCTTTTTTATTTTCTACGCTCTTTTTGTGTTTGTTAATCTTGATCTCTCCTTTCTACATCCCCTTCCACATTTCTCATTCTTTGTCTTATCCTTCTTATATCTTCTCTCACATATATTCTTTTTTCTTGTTGTACCTTTCCTTTTTCTTTTCTCTATATTTTCGTTTTGGTATTTTTATTTTTTTTAGCATTTATATAATATCTTTTTCTCTCCCTTCTCCCTCCATACCTGTTTTTCTATATTATATCCTTTTGGTTCTATTTTTTTATATGGTTTTTATTCTTGTTGTTATAGCTTTATGTATTCCAAATATCTATATTTGTCTTCTTTTTGTAATTGTTCTTCTCCCCACCAACTATTTTACTTTTCTTTCTCTCCCTTTTTTTATCTTTATAATCTTTGTCTTTCCCATATTCGCCTCCAACTTTTTCCACATTAAATATTTCCTTATCACTTTTACCATGTCCTGTTCTGCAGAAAGTTCCTCATAACTTTCTTTCTCTTCTTGTTTAGCCCGTTTCTTCTCATGTATTTCCGAAGTAGTTTTTTTTCTCCAACTTGTCAAATGCCGCTTTAAAGTCTATAAATACCGCATACATTTTCCAACTCATAGTTCCTATCTGTCTATTTACCATGCGCTTTAATATGTATAATGTTGTTTATCGTTCCCCTTATTTTTTTGAATCTCGCTTGCTCGTCGGGGGTCAACTTCTTTTATCAATCTTTTCCCTATAGAAATATCCCACATTTAATAAACTCCCTCCTCTAAAATTGTTTGCTTCCTTGTTGTCCCCTCTTTATAGATCGGGTGTATTATTGCCTCTCTCAACGGCTAAAGAACGGGGGTCCATGAGAAAACAATCAATTTATGATTATGTACATAAAAATTCGTACATTATTTCTTCTTTGCTTGATTATTGCTCAACTCAATTGCATTACATTCTACATTTATTATTTTCAATAGAGAAAGTACTAGACATTAAGTCAGTTGGTTCTGAAGTGGAAACGTTTTTTTTTCTAAATTTTAAGGTTTAGTAGGACCCAATTACGTAATTTATTATACATCCATTTACTTGTAGAAGAACACTCTGTTGATTAATTTTATAATGCGCACCAAATGTCCTTCTCTCCATACCTTTTCCATTGTCTTCTTAATTTCTCTCTCATCTTCTCTTCCGTGTACTTATACTGTTTCTTTTGCATCCCATCCCTTTCTCATGCCTTTTCTTTCTTAATTTTTTCTATTACTCTTTCACTTCCTCCTGTTCAATTCCTCCCTTTTTTACTTCTCCTCTTTTTTCTATTCCTCCTAGCATCTTCTTGCAATGTTCCTTCCAATCTTTTCCTTCTTGTTTTATTTCTGACTTCTTTTTTTTTCTTACAAACTCCCATGCTTGTCCTTAATTTATTATTTCTACAACCTCTCATTCTAACCTTTCTTGTATTCTTCTTTTATTCTTTTACACATCTGTTTGAACTCTTTTCTATCAATCTAAAATTTTTGTGCTTCTTCTATCATTTTTCTATCATTTACTTCTTTTTTATTTTTTTCTTAGCCCTTTGAAATTTCTTCTGTCACCACTCATTTTTTCTATTTAATTTGATTGACTTTTTCTATACTAGGAACCCACATTTAGAGGTATCTTACACTTTTTACGCCACGCTTATTAGGTGGCTTTGTTTGTAAACAGAAGAGGAACTTTAATTCCTTTTTATTTGATAAATTTTTACTATAAATTTTCTGAATAAAATGGGGAGTTATTAGACGGTTTCTAAACCGAAAGTTTTAACACTTCTCTTTTTATTTTATTTTGACCAATTAAGAGTTAGTATGTTATAATGAAACAATAAAAATCAATGTCCAATGGCCAGACGGCCGCACGTACATATGTAAACAAGATGTCAAGAAAACCACAGGTTAGATTTTTATAAAACTTTGCATATGGTTTTTATTTTAATAATGCACATTTGATTAGAATTTGGACATAATCTATAAAACCAAAATAGCCGTTAACTTACAAATATTATGGAAATCTTATAATATTTATTTTAAATAAAAATTGTTTACAATTTATTTATACACAACTTTTGTTTTAACTATTTTTGATGCGATAAGTAATTATTGAGATATGACTATTACGTGACATTAATTGTTTTAACAATATCTCCACTAATATTATATATAGTAAAAAGTTATTTAAACAAATATTGCAAAAATTTCATTGTCTATAACTTTTCTTTGATCTACTTTCTTATAAAATGCAATTTGCATTTGCTCTTTCATTTCTAACTAGTCTTAAAAAGAGCGTGTAGCGCACAAGGTACCTCGTTTTGTCTCGACGTAGAAATGGTAGTAGACACCAGGAAGCTTGGCAATGCACTTTTTCCTCTTTCTTAAACGTTGATTTTTTTCACAACAAACCTTTTTTTTACTTTGTCTATCAAAATGTTACAGTTTGTTGGTCTTAAAATTAAATGAAATGGCAGTGACGAAAACCTACCCGTAGCTCTGCTAGTCAATGAGGGATCGTGAGTGTATTCAGTAGTAATTAAGTCAAAGTCTTTCACACTGCAAAAAAAGTAATAAATAAAACACTGCTTAGTAAAACGCATAGTAAATGCTCTAGAGTAACTAGGAACTTTAGACACAGAAACAAACCCTAAAACTGTAGAGATATAATTTTTGTAAAACAATTAAACAAGATATAAGCACAAAAAACATATAAAATAACAACAATTGCGTGTAGGAAGCTAGACGATACGAGTTATTTTAAAAATAATTAAATAGAAACGTTAAACTGAGTAACAACCGTTCTGTACAGTACGCCACTGTTTGGGAGTGGTCGCCCAATAATTTAGTAACTAGCTGACAAAAACATATAATCGAAATTTTAAAAACAAAAAAACCTACATACCAATAGGTGTTGCGATCGTTGACGTTATATATAAAAATAATAGTATATTATGCTACTAGGAGTAGAACGCATTCTTTTTGTGTTGAGCGAAGGTATTGCGGCCGAAGCGCAGCTGAGGCCGCAAAATACTTTGCGAAACACAAAAAGGCGTTCGACTCCGTGTAGCATATACTATTTTTCTTCAAGCGTAAAAAACCAAATTCTTGAAGTAATTGAGGTGGTTTTAGAATGAATAGGCAACAGCGTTAACTCAACTTTACAACTGTCAAACATGACTGTCAAACAACATTATTTTTGTTGTGTGTATTAACACGGTTTGTAAAAGGAAAAATTTTTGTATTAATTTGTAGAGTAAGAAAGAAAGCTATAATTATTTAACAATACAACAATAATAATAATTAACTCTTATTTCAGATGAAAACTTAAAACAAACATTCTTTTGTAGTAACTATATAGTGGAAAAAATACCTATTTCTTATTTATAGTAATATTAAAGGTACAATTTTGTAATGTCGAGTTAATAATATTTAATCCACTACTTGCTGTTTTTAGAACTGACATTGACGTCATTATAGTCGTGATGGATTTCATATTCACTTGACTGGAATATGCTCGATGTTGCGGTGGAAGTACTAGGCCTGTTAAGATCACCTGATGTTACGGTAGATGTGTTACCTTCATCGCACCCTAATATTCTATTGGCAATTTTACGTTTGTTTGAAAGGAGTCTTCGATTTATCCCTCTGCTACATTGTTAGATTTCCATCCACCGTGTCTTTTTAAGTGGTAATGTCTCCACCATTGTCAACTAACAATGTAGCTGAGGTTCGTCGCAGTGTATGACCAGTGTATTCCTCTGGATTAGGTAGTTTTAAAAAGTTGCCACTTGTTTTGGTATACGCTGAAATTTTATGTATCCCCATAACGTTATTTACTGACGTTGGCATCTACCATTTTGGTATTTTCCAAAAAGAATCTTTGTTATGTTGATGTCATATAGGTCGAAGTGTCATATATGTGTCTACATAAATTTAAATAAAAATCTTCCAACTATGGTAAATGTCCGTGACTTATCTCGTTTTAGTATTAGGAATTTTACTAGTATTATAGTTCCAGGTCTTCGGATAGTCCTGTATTCTTCAAATTGACTAGTTCGTCGTCAACGACATGCCCAACATTAACTCCGAATATTAATACAATCAAAGAAAATAGTATCTACTTTAGTACAATCGAAAAAGTTATATTTGAAAATACCTTCATGGCAATATATTCATTGTTTGACGCATTTGTAAAAGTTATTAAAATGTTACTTTGAGAAAACTTTCTGCTTTTTTTGGTTGATACCCATCCGCTTGGCGCTTCAAGAAGGAAATTAATTTTGCGTAATTCTTAAGTTTTTGTCATGTTTAATATTTAATTGGCACTTAGCATGGAATATTGTGCCCATAATGACGAACTTTTCATAGTTTCCGCCAAATGGGAAAATATACGCTAACATAACATTTTCTGTGTAATTGATTATATTATTTTCATTGCGCCCATTTCAAAAATTTATTGTAAGCAAAATCACATATATTTTGCGCGATTTGTTGGGGATCAAATTTTCAACCAAGGCATCGGCGATTTGTTTTTATTTTAGGTGGAGTTCCTTCAATTTGCGACAGTTTTAAAAGTTTAAATTTTAAATGGCTATGTTTCTGCTTAAAAAGTGCTAATAATCTACCGGCAAAACTAAGTTACTTAAATTCGAGCGTAAATAATAATATTATTGTGACGCCGTAAAATAATGTAGTCGTTTTATATATTCAACGCGGTATAGTAAAATTCATATTTTAGCACGCTTGAAGAAAAATTACTTTACGTACCGGTAATCAACAATAAATCACATTTTACGAACGTTTAAAAAATCTTTCAGCTCACATTAATTAAAATACAAAACGCAAGAATTATGGTGGTGTAAATACAGGTCAGAATACACATACAACCGCGATTTAAATAAAATAACTAACTTAGGTTAATGCACAGTTTTAACTTGGTCAAGAATTTGATGAGTATAACGAAGATTAAGTCGTGGTTTCCAGTATTCAAAACAAATAAATAGGAAATACAGATAGGTAGAAGAGTGAAACATAAACAAGATGTCGTCGGCTGGATACATAAATAAGTCCAGGTGTGAATCCTATAAGTCACCAGTTTATTTTCGATGAACACTTTGAATAGACAAGTAGTAGCCGGTTCCAAAATGCAGGTGGGTAGCAAAGGCGTCTTGAGGTAGTGTTGATATGATTTTTCAATTAAGCAACCATAATTAGATAAATTGCTTGGTATTTATTCATTCCTTAATCAAACATTACCTGCTGGATGCTCCTAAAACCTGGAAACGTGGTAAGATGGCAATACAATCCAATTCCTGCAATAACTCAAAAAAAAATGTTACATGAGGTAGAAGGTGGAGGTTAATAAACTCTTAAAGTATATTAAGAACTTGGCATGGGGTTTACTCCCGTTAACTATTAATTTAGATTAGTATTTAATCAGATATTACCATTTAGAACTGGATTACCTCAAGTTTCTACGTCAAAGGCAGAAAAAGAACGTTTAATTATCTGTACGAGATTAAATCCGCTATTCAGACCAATCCTAGAAAACTGGAATATCGAATTTTAAATGATTTATGTTGCCGAGAAGCTCTGAATTATTAATACTTGAAATTACCAAACTGCAGGCGGTTTTATGTCTACGAGGATGTATTGATATCTAAGTTAGCCTAGACCAGTTCCTTGCATAAACAAAATATTGCGTTACCATAGCAACGAACAATAACTTATTAGAAGTGTCAGTGTAAAGTTTGACGTCAAAAAAGTAAACCAGAGTCACGCAATAAATTAAATGAAAAAGATGTCCACCGAAATTGTGAAAATCGAAAAATTGGAGTATCGAGCCATCATCAAGTACCTGTATTTAAAAGGGTTAAGAGGTAAGCAGATTTACGAAGATATGCTTAATACCCTTGGTGATCAATGTCCTTCGTATGCGACCGTCAAAATTGGAATGCAAGCTTCAAAAGAGGTAAATTTTCCATTGAAGATGATGACCGATCGGGAAGGCCAGTTTCTGTGTCAGTCCCCGAAAATATCGATGCAGTTCATGACATGATTTTATCAGACCGTCGAATTGGGCTAAAACGGATATCTGAAGCACTGAATATTTCATACAACGCGTTCATCATATGGTTCACGTCAATTTGGACATGAGAAAATTGCTGCAAAATGGATCCCCAAATGTTTGAATGTTGACCAAAAGCGTGCAAGGGTAGAAGCATCGCGTTCGATCTGTGCTCGATTTGAAAACGATGTAGACTTCTTAAACCGAATTGTTACTATGGATGAGACTTGGGTACATTTCTACGATCCAGAAACAAAGCAACAATCGATGGAATGGCGACACTCTGGTTCTCCAAGACCTAAGAAGTTTCGTGTCCAAAATCTGCTGGAAAAGTTCTTGCTTCAGTTTTTGGGATTGCCATGGAGTAATCATGATGATTTTTGGATAAGGGTAGAACAATAACTGGAGATTACTATTCGACATTACTGACCACTCTACGGGAAAATATTAAAGAGAAAAGACGCGGAAAGCTATCCAAAGGTGTTTTGTTTTTGCAGGACAACGCCCTGCACACAAATCTCATGTTGCCATGCAAAAATTCGTGATTTAGGGTTTGAATTACTAGAACACCCCTCTTATTCACCTCGTCCGACGACTATCACCTCTTTCCTCAACTGAAAAAAGTTAAAAGGTCGTACATTTTCTTCCAACAAGGAGGTAATAGAAGCTGTGGAGGTCTGGTTTGCAGAGCAAGAAGAAAACATTTTTTGAAAGGTCTAGAGACGTTGCAGGTTCGCTGTAATAAATGTATCCAATTAAGAGGAGAATATGTTGAGTAATAAAATATTTTGACATTGAAATTTTGTTTGGTTCTATAGTAGGCTAAGAATTTTTCAATATATCCTCGATTTTACTCGTTCGTTAGTATCAAAATGATGTGGAGTTATGCGCAAAACGCTTGTGTTTGTTTTCGTAAAAAATCGTACACGTATAAAAGTTAACCAAACATCAGATGCCGTAAAAGCAACTTAATGACAACATGTCTGTTAGCTTGTACAATATGATTTAGAGCAAATTAAACAAAATTACAAAATCCTACAAAGATTAGGTCAAACTAATTTAGATAATGATAAGATAGAATAGATTGGCCCACACCAGTTTAATTACCTTAATAAGCATCAGGTTGAACTATAATCTTATATATATATATATATATATATATATATATATATATATATATATAAATTACCAATATAATAATGGATCCTATATTCATACATATAATCTTTATTGTAATCGCATGTCAAAAGTTAAGGAACATGCACTGTGTTGAGCGACGAAAACAATGTTGAATTATTAATATTAGATTTGGTCTTAGAAGGACCGAAATGTTTATTAACTTACTAAAATTGTAATCCTTGCTTTGGTTAAACAATATTTACTTTAGCACACATAATCAACATACGCTATTTTGATTTAAACAAATAATTTGATACATTTAATCACTCTTCGTTCTTCCTATCTCCGACAGTTCTAGAGTCGGTTGTTGTTATAAAATTCTTCTTTGTATTGGTCCATGGCATTAATGAGTGAATAGTGCATAAGTTAGTCAAATATTTGTAAATAAACAGGTATCAATTTAACTTTTCCACGCACCCCGTGCTGCCGTTGGAATAGTTTATATAATTCTTGCTAGTTTTTCTTTAGTGTTGTGATCTTAACAGAACTCCTACCATTTCTAATTAGGAATACTCATGCCATAGAACTTGGTATTTAAATATTTATAATCATTACCATACGTTATAAGTTATAATTGTTTAGCTGGTCTTAATTTTATTCAATGTCGATCTGGTGAAGACGAAAATATAAAAAGTTTCGACGTGAGAACCTTTTATGTTTTTAGCTTCCTCAAGAAGTGACCGACAACATCAACATGAACTTAGACTAAATTATCGCGTGCAGGTGGTTAATTTCAGTTTATAGTTAGGTTGGAGTTTTCTACTTTGGTAATTTTTTGCTTAAACCGACACGTTCACCAATACCTGAGCTATAGCGAGTTTTTATATCGCACGTAGAAACGAAAGTATCAAGTCTCTCTCATATCATTGCCATCTGTTGTAAAATATTTATTGTAAATTTTTGCGTATGATATTTTCTTATTACTATTTATTGTTTATTACAATAAGAGAGAAAAGAATATTGGTAGTAGAGGTAGCACAAACCATCCCAGAAAATTTAAAAAAAAATCTAATCACTCTATTTGAATATTTTTACACTATTAACCTGTGTGGTGTTTTAACAGTACAAAACATTTTTTAAACATTTTTACAAATTGTTTATTATGAGGGGGTTTATCAGAGCGAGTAGCTTGAAACAAACAAACGAAGATATAAAGTAGTGAGTAAATAAACTTGTCAACAAAGTCATATTCTAGATTGAAAGAAATCTAAGTGATTAGACGAATCTTTGTAATAAAAGAAGAATCGTCCCTTGTCGTTAACCTCGACGCTTATTAGTTTGGATATAAAAGAGAGGGATCGGGTTAACAATGGCAATTCACATAAGTTTGATACCGCGGTTACGATTGTATGTAAGTTCTATCCTTTTCTTAATTTTACTATTTTATGACCAATGTCAAAATGATTCTCAGCCTTCGCACACTTAAAACTTGTACTATTAGAGCGACCAGTTTCACCTATGACACTGAACCACATGTACAAGGAATACAATGTACACCCTTGGACGAAGGCGAAGGAAACTTATTTTTAGTAATAGGTAAAACTTGTGAGATTTTGCTAAAGGATGTAAACATAATGCCGTTTTGCAAAGAAGTTTGACTATTCGGTCAGTAACTTTGTGAATGTAAGTTCACGCTGGCTTTAGACTTTGAGAGCAAAGATGCGAGTGACGTCTAATAACTTTTAAGATAACTTGTTTGCCCCTACTTTTTGCAATGATAGCATTAGTTAACTAACGTAGCTACTTAGCTTTTTTTGTTTTTTTTTTTTTTTTTTTACTTAATGAATATAAGGAACTTTGTTTTAAAATAATTATTCGCTTGTTGGCGATGCTGTTTATTCAATTTTGTAAGCTTCTATAAAATCACTTTAACTTTAAAAGTAAATTTTAATATTAATGAAAAAATGAAATTTTTGTCCCAATTATTATTACTTAATTTGAATCGTAATATATATTTTCGGTTTGTCTGTCCGTCATGCATGATGGTGGCCGATCACGTAGTCACGTGCTTCACCACCACCACTTTTAGTTACAATTTTATATAAAAATATATATGGCTTATGAAGAGGATTGAACCTACGACTTTGAGTTATTAGCAAGATCTTTGCAATGATTGCATATATTTCGCGTTAACAATGGTGAAAATTGTTGTCCAAATTAATCCATAATTTAAAATAATTAGTCTGTCGCAGGTGGCAAATTGGATAGAATTTTGAAGCTGATTGTAAATACAGTTGATAATCCTTGTTCCATTATAAATAACACTCTATGTAACCTATTAGCAGCAAAAAAACTCAAATACGGCACCAAAACCTCGAAATAAGTAGTTTTATTAATAAAATTACAATTTAATAATTATGTCAAGGTCATTGAAATTATGAGGTTATGTAAAAAATATGTCCAAGGTGAAAACATTTGGCGTGAGTTAATTAAAAGAAAAAAGTCAATTAAAAGTTAATAATTTAATGTTAGTTTTGTGTTGAAAATTTGAAACGCAATATCTTGGCGGCGCAACGTTTTTGCGAGAAAAAACCGCAAAATTAAGAAGGAGGAATCAATCCAAGAAGAATTTTAATAAAAAATTAATTAATCCAGAAGTAATTAAGCAGAAATTACAGGATTCTAACCGATAAAAAGAAGGTACATCGATAGTACCAATAGATGCGGTAATATCGTTTTTCTTTAAAAAATGATCGTTTTTGGCGGTTAAAAACAAAAGACAATTCAAAATTTTACAAAAGTGATATAAGGAAGCCCAAAAAGACGCCTCTTTCTTAAAACGTCCGCGTAACAAGAACTTTGTTTCCCTTTAAGACTTCTTCGTAAAACCGAATGGTACGTTGTCATTTGATCACTGTAATCAACGCCTTTCTTTGCTTTATTGTAATTAATAATTACTTTTGGCTTTTGATATATCATTGTCTTGTCTAGTCTGTTTACCGGTAGGTAATATCCGTCTTCCAGAGTAATATTTTTTAAGAGATCGCACAGTATTTGTTCAGAATGACTTACTTCTGGGTTCTCAGCAAACTGCTTGTATAGCCATACACTGTACAGATTTTATATAATTTTATTCCATAAGGATATTGTTTGAATATCAACCTTCTTTGAAACGGCACCATACTCTCATCAATGACAAGAATTCTTCCAGGTGTTAGTACTTTTCTAAAATTTTTGTTTATGGTCTCTAATAAGCTCTGTATTTTGAAAAGCCGATAGCTTTTGTTAGCAATTTCATTATTACAAAAATTTATGCATCGCAACAACAGAAGGAATCTATTTCGCGTCATCGTAGATGCAATGAACTCATTATGAAACATTTAATCTTGAGACCAATACAGATTTAAAGCTGGTAGGTCATTTAATCACATTACTAAAACAATTGAAAAGAAACGTTTCATTTCATCTACGTCACAATCCACCCACAAGTTGAGACGAGATTTTGATAAACTTTGGTTATTCAACATTTGATGAGCAAATCTATTTGTTTCTTGGACTATAAAGTCGAGCACATCGTTCGTCAGAAATAATTGGCATGCATCTATAAGACTTTTAATTGCATTAATGTTGAAATTCATTATAGCTGATTCCTGACGTCTTTGAATATCAACATCAGCTTCAATAATATCATGCCACTCACCTTGATGCGTGAAATTTCTTAAGGGTATCTCTTCTGGCTTGTCCACATCGATATCATTGATGGTATTGTTGTAATTCAAGTATTCTACATCACTGGAATTATTACCACCACTCTATAGACGGCACGTAGTTTTTGTTGAGAACTGAGTCGTCGGAGTCCAAGTCTTCCTCTGATTCACTAATATTTTCTAACACTTGCAAAAGTGAGTCATTAATATCATTACACAAAATAGGAATTGAACATCTTACATTATCATGTTCTTCAGACGTTTGTATCGTCTCACATTCACCTACCAAATCTGCACTTTGAGTAGTCTTTTTTCTGCATACATTGAGCTAAAAGCAATATCTTCCTTGCACGTCACGGCATGTTGAATGCATCGAAATGTGACGTGTGGTTGGTAATTTCACACCTACGTCACTAATATGGCGTCGCTCAGCTGATCTGGAGGGCAACAAAGCAAATAACTCAAATAAACCAAGTAAAAATAATTTGTTTTATAGTTTTATTTCGTAATTTTAGTGTATAAAGGGTGTATAATTAAATTAGTGTCTATATAGTTAATTCTGTTTATTATAAATACTTCGTAGTTTAATTAAAAAGATTTATAGATTGATAACTGTATTTTTGTACATATATTTTATCTGTTTAAAATGGACAATTGCTACAGCAAATATTTTCAAAACCTGTAGTGAAAATAAAGGGTAGTATACATTAAGGTGTGAGATTTTGTTCCCTTAAGAAATACATGTAAGTATTTTTCCATTGATTGACATGCATTTTCTAAAATTGAACATAGGGATAATATTTTAATGAGCAGACTATGCCGGATTTATGTCGCTAATTAAATGCATTAAACTTTTAACAAAACACCATGTAAACGAATAATGAAGTTTTATTTTTTTCCTTTTTGTACGTGCTGTAGAATCGTCGCCTAAACAGAATTTGTGAAATATGTCTGATTTATTTACATTTATTGATATAAATTAGTACGTGGCTGATCACATCACTATGTTCAATTTTAAAAATCCATTGCAATCAATTTATTTTTTATGTTCAACTAAACTAAACCTCACTTTATGAATAAAGTTAATTAATAATGTCGATCCACATGATCTGCGAGACATCTTTACCACAAACCTCGGAAATACGACATAAAAATATAAAATAGCGTAACTTTAACTATAACACACGTCTATTTAGACTTTGTTTACGTCCAGATCAGCTCTTATTTGAACCCCACTACTTAACTCTGACGTCACGTGGAAAAGACCTATTTCGCATATGCCGTGCATGGGACTGACTTGCGCAGTCAGATAAGTAATATACGTTGAGAATGGTGCGCAGACTATTACCGGTCCCGAGCGCCCGGTGCCGCATATAAGTAATGAAATTGTAATTCAGTGCGTTACCACTTCTGGGCGACCGATAATCTTTCTTAGATTGTCAAAATACCGGACATGATAACAAATCTAATGATACCTGTAACGTTGGAATCAAGCATACAGGGTGTCTAGAAACTCTCCTGACAAACGAAGACCGAAGATTCCTCAGATAATTTTAAGACAATTTAACCCAATTCACCTAGTCCAAAAATGCTTCCTAAGAGAGCTAGAGCTCTTTGAAGATCTCGCATTGTAAATAGTTTTTTTTTAAATACATTCAGAACGCTTCTACGTCATAGGCGTCCGTTTTGGGTAGGTCAACGGTTATTTTAACGCATAACTTTTTTGTCTTTAACTTTTAAGCATTTGTGACACTTAAATTTGCAGGTATTCTAGTACTAAAAGGTACTCTTGCTTTAAATCATTAGGATACACAGTTTTCGAGAAAAATGGATTTCAAAATTTTTCGTTTTTTCGTCATTAAAGTTCAATTATTTTTGCACTAGTTGGCTCTGAACTGCCAACAAAACTAAAATCTACGTTTTCATTGTCAAATTGTTGTCAGTCGCGAAGTTTATCTTTTAATTTTTTACTTTGTGACATTCAAACACAACGATTTAAATTTTTTTAAAAATGGTTTTTACTAATGAGAAATACACCGCTATGCATTTAGTTTATAGCGAAATGAGGTGTAACGCTCGAGCAGCGCAACGTAGATACGCTGAAAAATTTCCCAATCGTGAGCAACCCACTCGCTCAACATTTACAGCTCTTCATCAACGAATAAGAGAAACAGGTTTAGTAGCCCCAAAAAATAATGAAACAGGGAGACATAATGATGTAACAGCAGAACATGAAGGTGTTATTTTAATGGAAGTTGATAAAAATCCAGAAATTAGCGTTCGAAGACTATCTGCCATGTACCCCACAATTTTAAAATCTTCCGTGGGAAATATCTTACAGAAAGAAAATTTATATCCTTTTTATTTTACAATTTCCTGCTCGTGTAGAATTCACTAGATGGTTACAAAATCAGAAAAATCAAGATGAAGATTTTTCAGGTACATTTTGTTTGGTGACGAAACTGCATTCACAAAAATGGAATTTTAATGTACATAATGCACATTATTATTCGTACGTTGGTGACAATCCCCACGTTGTTCAACAATTTAAGCACCAGCATAGGTTTAGCATAAACGTCTGGATAGAAGTAGTTGACGATTATCTACTTGGACCTGTGCAATTACTTGCACGTTTAAATGGTGCTGATTATTTACATTTCGCAAAATATTTTACCTGATTTATTAGATGAGGTGCGATTAAATATTCGGCAAAACTTATGGTTTCTACACGACGGCTGTCCGGCCCACGTTAGCAGGAATGTACGGGACTTTTTAGATAATAACTACAAAAACCATTGGATTGGAAGAGGAGGTTCAGTTGCTTGGCCAGCAAGGTCGCCGGATTTGAATCCTTGCGATTATTGTGTTTGGGGAAACAAAAGCATTTGTTTATTCCGTTCCGATACAAAATCGTGCACAGCTCTGGCGAAGGATACAAGATGCTTGCAACGAATTTAGAAATGACTTTGGAATTTTTGCAAGAATTTGGCGGTCTCTAAGCAAAAGGGTAAATTTATGCATAGAGACTAATGGTCATCACATCGAGCATCTTTTGTAACTATCTACCTTTGATACCTTTTTTTGTTACTTTCGGTCCATTGTAATAAATACTTTGTTTTTAAAAATCTCAAACTCAAACTTTTAAACTTTAATGGCAAAAAAACGAAAAATTTTCAAATTCATTTTTCTAGAAAACGGTGTATCCTAATGACTTAAAGTAAGAGTACCTTTTAGTACTAGAATACCTAAAAATTTAATAATCTAGTGTCACAAATGCTTAAAAGTTAAAAACAAAAAGTTATGAGTTAAAATAACCGTTGACCTACCCAAAACGGACGCCTATGACCGGTACTAGAAATTCGCAATTAATGGAATCGATTTATCTCTGAAGGCTAAACAAGCATACCAGTTTTTGCTTTTCTAATTAGAAGCGTTCTGGGGGTATTTAAAAAAAACCATTTACAAGACGCCATCTTCAAAGAGCTCTAGCTCCCTTAGGAAGCATTTTCAAACTAGGTGAATTGGGTTAAATTGTCTTAAAATTATCTGAGGAATCTCCGGTCTTCGTTTGTCAGGAGAGGTTCTGGACACCCTGTATAGTAAGAAAATTACAGCTTTCGCAAAATTCTCAGATAAGTAGATTTCTAGCGCCGCACTGCTGCCAAGAACTGCACCGGTCTCCCGTGACCGGTGCCGCAGTCAACCTGTTAAGTGGTCATCAAACCCTAACCTAGAAAAATGTTCGAAGGAAGTGAAATTTGCGTTTACCTCACAATCTAATGACCAAAGTTAGATTAACATAAGTTTAGGTTAAGTAATTTTATAATATTCTATCGCTTATAACTACTATTTAATTGTGTCAACGTTCAACGTTTGCGCAACACGTGGTTAATGTAAATCGGAGTTCATGCGTATATGCGATTAAAAGTTTACCGCATATTTATTGAAAATTATAAAAAATAACAATTGAAATTCGTGTGTTAATAAATGCATTTTATTTACGTCGCGTTTTAATTGACGAAATGGTAGGAATTAATGAACAAATTTCAAAGAACATTTATGAGCTCAATAAAACAAAAGTTATTTCTTGTAATGATTACAAATGATCATAAGAAGTTTTAAAATTGAATATGATTTAGAGAAATAGTTGGTATTTTGCAATAAAACAAACTTAAAAATTAAATTAAAATCAAGTCATCGTTTAACAGTGCAGTAAATTTTGTATATTGTCTTTAACAAGAGAAATTTGAAAAGTCCTCAAAGTGAATTTAGGATATTTTTACTATCAGAACACTTAAGAATGTAATAGAAAACGTTTTGCGTAATAATTTCTAAAATTTAACCAAACATATTAAAAATATTTGAAGAAATATTTAATAATATTTGAAAACGGGCGAGGTTCAAATCTCTCTTTTTTGCTTTTTTTTTTTTTTTTCTTTTCTGCGCATGTGCATATGTCATTACGCATTTTACGATATCCAAAAACTCTCTATTATTAAACAATTAAACTAAATGTTTCATATAATGAATATTCTAATAAATCTATTGCCAAGTTCAAGTAAAAAAAAAATTGAAAGTTATGCCTCTTTACCGATAGAAATTAAACGCTGTATAAACGCAAAATAATAATACAACTAAAAAAGAAATCGGACTGAGATTTGAACCCTCGTATGTGTTGAAATATTATTAAATATATTTTCAAATATTTTTAATATGTTTGGTTAAATTTTAAAATTATTACGCAAAACGTTTTCTAGTAGACATTGTTAAGTGTTCTGGTAGTGAAAATATCCTAAAAACACTTTAGGAACAAATCAATCGGACTTTTCAAATTCTCCATGTTAAAGAGCGTGCTTCAGATTATCCGGGGCACACGGAATGTAATAAAATTATGTACATAATTGAAATTCATTTTATTTTTATTTTAAGAAATGAAATAATAATCATAATGAAAATACAACTCATTTTTATTGTAATTGCATACATACTAAAAATTAATACACATTATGATTTTTAATCAACCAAAGTATAATTATCTTTGCGTTCACCGGATGTTTGTTTTTGTCCCAACATTTGTTGAATCTCTTCAAATGTCTTTCCTTTTGTCTCTGGCAATACAAACACACCAAACAATATTGCTAAAACGCAAACGCCCGCAAACAACCAAAATGCAATATGCATTCCCCAACCTTCTACGATTGGATTAAAAATTTTATTACTGATGAATATAAGAAATCCCCCATAAAATGCAAAAATAGTGCCACCGAGGTTTCTGGTTTTTGCCGAAAACAGTTCTCCAGCTGCCACCATTGGTAAGTTTGCAATTCCAAACGAAATCATTATGTAATAAAACGTTAGAAATAACGTAGGTACAAAATAAGCATTAGAAAGATCAACGTCGTTTCTCTGTAATAGGTAAAAGTATAGCCCTTCTCCGACGAGGGATAAGGCGGTACCTGTGGCAGAGATGATTAAAAGCGGTCTTCGCCCTAATCTATCCATAAAATATGATAACACAACAACTGAAACAAAACAAACAGTAGCTGTTTTGAAAAGTATGTTCTGATTAAGTACCGCAAGGAATTTGTATTACTGCAAAAATTATACTAGACGTTTCTACAGAAAAAGACGTTCTGCTTTCTTGCATAATTGTTTGAATGTACCCTCCGATTACAATTAATCCACTAAATTGCTGAAACGTTTTAAGTGCTACAACGTCTACAGTTAAGTTAGTACATAATTTGAATGATTATTTACCAATGATGATCATGAGAGATTTTTGGTGATTCCGTTTATATAAGAACTCAGTAAGTTTGAAGTTAGAGGTTCCATCATTATGAACAGCTGTTTCAATCTCTTTAAACCATTGGTCCACATTATCAGTTCCTGTCAAATACTTTAACGCACTTTGAGCAGCTTGTGGTTGGTTAGTTTTTAGCAAATAATAAGGCGATTCGGGTATAAAATAAGAAGTTACTAAAAATATTATTGGTACAGTTGCAGCAAATTTTGGCCAATGTATTAAACGAAACAAATGGACCAAATGCATATACAAGAATTGGAGCTAATGCAGTGCCGATACTTGGCAAAGAACACAGCGTACCTCTGTGTTGCTTTTCTACTATTTCTCCATTATACAATGGAATTACCTACAATGTACTTGTAATAACTTTAGGTTAAAAGTGTGACTATACTTACACCATTTAAAATGCCAATACTAAATCCGCCCACGAAACGTGCGATAAGCAACATAGCAAATGATTGAGCAAACATTATTAGTATCCACGGTAAAAAAAGTAAAGAAGCACCAACCATCAATGTCTTTTTTGGACCGATGCTATTAACTAGGAAACTTACAATAACACTTCCCGGCATAATTCCTAAGGCTAACACTGAAACAATCCATGACGCTTCTTCCTAAAAAATTGGTTTTATAACAACTTTTCCAACAACATTCCATGCTCTCAGTAACCTTCGTCAGTATCACTCCTATTGGAGAGTTTGGTGATATTAGTAACGGAATCGCAGGAGACGACCAGTAAAAATATAAACATGTTGCCATCATCAAAACCGTAACTATTTTTTTTTTAAATCAAATCGTTGTATGTTAAAAAATCTTGACTTACCAATCGATACGCTCAGGAATTGTTTTGAAGACAAAAATTTTGTACATAGTGACAAACACATTATTTTTGTGAACGCTTTATCAAATTTGTATATAATTCTGTACGAGGATGTACTGATACTGTTTAGTATACAGTGTTATGTATTCAAGATCAGCAATTAAAGAAAATCTAGGTAGTACTAGTAGTAAGCCACCATCTTTTTTACTTAAATTCCAAGAAAAAAACAACGATTATGACTATTCTTACTTTTAATATACTTTTAATGAACGCACAACAAATTTTCGTTTTAGGTTTTATTACGTCGCGTCTTTCTTTTCACTCAAACAGTACGAAAATCTACCAATTTAGTTCTTACTTAGAAATCTGAACCAAAAGGCCAATTAGATGCAAATACGGATACGTCGGGGGATAAAACTTATTCTTACAGTACACACTACAATATATAACTATTTGATTAAAAAAGATAATCAAATCAAATATACCGTTATCTGCAAAACATAAAAAAATTTGTTTGTAGTGGCATTATAGTAATTAACTTCACAAATACTGTTAAAAGAGTTCACGGACGAATATTGTTATACATTTTACTTTGTTTTGCCAAATAAAAAAAAATTTTAAGTTTACTCTTAGTTTTTTTGGTTTTGCCGGACTGAACGGGACCCTAAAGTAGCAAAATTTGATGCTAAATAAAGTAAACATGTTTCACGGTTTTAAATAAACTTTGAAACCATCCAAAACCAGAAAACAAATTCACATTCACATAAATTTTATTTTGAACATGAACATGAGACTCTTTAATTTTTATTCTGTTATTAAACTATCCCAGAATCTTGAATTCATTAATAAAATCGTGGTTTATAACTTCCACAAATTTTTAATATCCAAAAATAAAATAAGCGAACGTTCAATTATTTACAAATATCAATTTTAATTAATTAATTTTAAAAACGTTGCCTACACGTCTTAACGCTATTAAAACTAACTCCGCTACAATTCTATTCTTTTATAAAAAATTTAATTATTATAAACTTAAATTAACTTGTATTATATTTATGATTGACGTGTTCCGTGCGACCTTCAACGACTTTTGAGCGGTGACCTCTTGATCCTGGTAATTTCTATAATGGCTTTTCTTTTAATTATAGCCTTAATGTTTCTTTTTTCATGACATTTACAATTTTATATCTCACAAAGCACTTTGTTATTTATCAAACACAGTTCGATGTTACTACAAATCCGCGGTATACTACAAATGCGTTGGTTTACTACGAATACGCTGCTATTTTAGTATTTGTAATTATTTCCTGTAGCTGGGTTAATTAAGTTTCTAAATATAACACGTCTGTGAATTATTAACGAGAAAATTTTTATATTTTATGTCGAAACTACTCACTCATCATCGTTCACTGCTCGAAACCGTCTCTTCCCCACTTCCACTTACATCATGTACGCCCAAAAATTGATATATTCTAATAGCATACAATAAACAAATATATCTTAGTACTAAACAATATACAGGGTAAATCACCACCAACGGGACAAAATTTATAGTGAAACCATAAAAGTTTTACAAATTTTGTCATTTTAGAAATTTGCAGGTTAAGGAATTTTACATTTTAAAATTGTTTTGAAATATCCCATAAAAGTGTGGCCCATCAAAGTTATATTTTTTCTAATGGAACACTATGTATATTATTGCGTTTTTTGATTGCCCGTAAAAAATAAGGTATATTTTCATAAAGGTTTTATATACCAAAATACAGAACGTTTTGAATTACTTTACAGGTTAATTATTAGATCAGTAATATGTGAGTCTTATTTCAAATAGAATACCCTGTATTTTATTAATTCATAACGTTAACAAAAAGTTGTCTTTCAAATAGTATTACGGTGTCTATGCTTAAGTGTTACAGGTTTTGCGGAATTTACAATTACCTTAAAATTAGTGGTAGCGATACATTTTAAAACAAAAATTAAATTTTTCATTATTTCTGAGTTTGTTTTTTGTTTTGAAAATTGAAACAATGGCAACATTGGTCAGACCCGATTAAAATTTGAATTCGAAATAGGTTCTTCTTTAAACTTATTTTTCCTCAAAAAAATTTGTATGAGAATGTAACGAAACATGATTTTTGTAACTCATGTAACTATCAGACTGCAACGTCTTAAAATGTTATTAACTAATAAAATTACGTATGCATTTTTGTTTTAAAATCTCGCTACCATTAATTTTAAAGAAATTATAAATTGCGCAAAACTTGTAACACTCAGGCATAGGACACCCTTATACCATTCGAAAAAGACTTTTTATTAACGTTATAAATTAATAAAATACAAGGTGTTCTATTTAAAATAAGACCGGCCCATATTAGATATCAGATGATCCAATAATTAACCTGTAAATTCTGATACTTTGTAAATGATGGAATACATTAATCGAATATCAAACTTGTTACGGTTTATTTGTAAGCAAACTAAAAACAAGAATTGTAACAGTGATAGAAGGCCTGGCCGGCAGCTCTTCTTAGTCGAAAGTAGTCGTGGGTTGATTGAGAATTGTTCGAAATGAAGGCCTCTACACTGCTCAAAAAATTTATAAGACGCCACCTAGGATTACGTATACAAAAATATCTAGAGCCACTAGGAACTCGTAGACCCAGAAACAAACCGTACGTTGATCGAAATATGTATATTGTTATAGTGACTAGAGTTCAATTAAAACATAGAAAACACATAGATACAAAAATAGATAATATCATTTAGAATAAATAGCCCAATATAGTTATCAAAATAATAATTCACGAGAGCGAGTTAAAACACGAATACAAATTCGAGGCACAAACGCCCCAAATAGGTTAGCGTATTTGACAGTCGTAACACCGATTAATCCCTGTAAGTGATTGACGTGACAAATATTGTTCTAAATATATTTAACAACAATTACGGCGAGTACCGGACTTTGGCCGATTATTTAAATAGGTTCAAAGCGCACAAAATTAATCAAGTACTTGAAAGATCTTTCTAGTTCACAAACGTATTTATACGGCTCCAAGTTGCTAAACTCACGACCACAGTACGTATACATAGGACGCAACCAAATTTATGAATGACATTCATAAAATAATTAATTAGATGGTATAACTAGAGAGTCTTCGGTGTTCGACAGTTACTCGGCAGATGTGACAGCTTCCGTATCCATTATTATTTACGGGTAATCAAAAACATAACAAAATACAGGGTGTTCTACTAGAGAAAATATAATTTTGATCCGTCACATTTTTGGGACATACTGTATATTTCAAAAAAATTTTAAAAGATAAAATTTATTAACCTGCAAACTACTATAATGACAAAACTTGTAAAACTTTTACTGTTTTGCTATAAATATGACTTTCCTGTTGTGGTGATTCATCCGTATATATAGGTTTATATTTATACATTATATAAAATATAATCTAGCAAACACTGCAATATGTGTGTATTGTCAGAGAGGTAACGATCAACGACATTTCTTACGTCAAATTTAATGTCAAATTTTACAGTTGTTAGAAGTTATATTCCAGTTCTTCCTTCATTTGTTGTCAGTTGTCACTAGTCAAATCTGACGTTCAAACCAAAAATATTTATACAAAGAAAACAAAACCTAAATATGTGCAATGCCATTGCGCAGTGACGTACTAGCTAGACAAGAATGCCTTCTTTTAAAAAGACCATCTCTTGGTTATTTAATTTTCAATCAAAAATTAAGTGTTATTGATTACTAAAAAATTAATTGTTTGAAAAATTGTCGGTCAAATCTTTACAAATAACTTAGATAGACATAAAGAAAATAAAATGACCTTCAAAATGAGAGACAGTAGACCCCTTTGCTATTTAAAATTTTTGAGAAGGGCCGCTGTCAGGATTTTGCTTAGTACAGGGAATTGAAAATCAAATTTGTTACGTTGTTACTCTTCTAGTGTATCAATCTCTTTGGTTGCGTTAAACGTGTTAAATATTCATAATTCATTGTAAAACTTAAGATTTAATTTTGATTTTACTTTCGAATATGACTACAACGCACCTTTCACGAAACAGAAGTTAGATCAGGCTCTAGCCAAATTAAGAACAGCTGCCGCGTGGTTGGTAACATCCATTACGATTTCTGTAAACAAGACGAGGACCTTTTCAAAAATTTCTTGCTTTTTCTTTACTTTTATGTTGGAAGAAAGCCATCGTTCTTCCGTTACTTAAGAGCATAAAGATCTTTCGTTAGCCCAAAAGTTACCGTCCGATAAGTCTCACGTCGTATCTCAGTAAGCTTCTCAAATCAATGGTGAACAAAAAACTCGTCTGGTGTATAGAAAGGAATGACCAGTTGGTGAAATATCAGTCCGGTTTTCGTGAAAGTCGATCATCGATGGGTAACCTGGTTTATCTTAAACTTCCATAACGCAAAGCATCGATGCCAGACATCACATAACGGCCGTTTTTTTTTATACGGAGAAGGCTTATGATATAACGTGAGATATGGTGTTTGGAAAGGCTATACAATTAGGGTTACAGAGGCAACTTGCCTCCTCTTATTACATCTTTTTGAGAAAAGATATTTTGAATTCATTTGAGACTGGAAACCTCTAGTCGCCAAACGTTAGAAAAATGGCATCCCCAGGGTTCCATCCTGAGTGTCACTTTTGCGATGACCATTAATAACATTTACAAAAACTTTGATCCGAGCATCGGTCGTATCAGAAACGGCAGGTAGCGATTGACACTGTAGTAGCGTCGGATGCGGAAAGAGGTTTTAAATTTTCTAGTTCAAAACAAAATGCCTGCATTTCTGTAACTTGAGGACTCTCATTACAGACCCTGCATGACTATGAACGGCCAAACGTTTTAAAGCGTACTTGAGCTGACTTACCTGGGACTGAGTCGCGACGACCGTCTATCGTGGAAATGTCACGTAGAGAATATCAAAAGTAACTTATGAAAACCGCTAAACATCATTAAATGTGATCTCGCATACCAAATGAGGCGCATGCAGAGATCAACTTTACCTTTATAAATCTCTAGTGATATCCAAGTTAGATTACGGTTTTATTGTGTACCGCTCTGCTGCATTATCAACTTTCAATTTGCTAAACGCCGTCCATAATGTAGGTATTAGAGGGTTTTACACCTTCTGAGATCTAGTTTGTATGTCGTGTCCGGCATTTCATCTTTTGCCAAACGTAGATCAATGTTAGCACTATCCTACAACGCCAAAATCAGAATGAGGAGTAGTTTCAACGTAGTTAGCCGATGTCAGCATGGGATACTAATCTTTCTACCTACGCCAGGTACGCTCTTTACATTTACGTGGTTTACGCTATAGCGCGAGAGTTATGTCTAGTTTTGTTGGTCCAAGATCGGACTAATATTCTCCATAACCAGCCATAGAAAATGGAGGACTTTGAGGACATAAAATTATTAAAAATAAACAAACAATTGCAAGTGTCCACCATAAAATCTGAGCTCCTCAAAAAATAAAAAAGAAATGGGCACAAAGTGGCAGAATGTTAAGAGAAATAACTGAATCTATAAACGGCAAAAAACTGGGCAATTGACCGGGTAGGGAGCAGGTACTGATTACGAGATTTTGTTTAGGTCAGACAACAATCACTTCATTGTTCCTCGTAAAAAGATATCTTGACCGTGCGAAACATTTTAGCGGAATGTCCCGAAATCCAAATGATGACTTAAAACTTGAAATATGACGCGCTTGCTGCTAAACGCCTTATCATATTCTTAAGTGAACGCGACCTATTAGATGAGATCTAAACCGTGAGCACGTAATAAACGAATAAAGACAGCACAAGAATAAAGTACTACTAACCTTTGCTGTTGATGCACTTTAAATCAAATGACAATAATAATAATAAAGCAAAAATAATAATAATACACTTTTCCTACTAGGCTGGTGGAGAGTCTATATTTCAAAACGAGCTTAATGTCGTTAAACCAGAAAAGGGTGTACGTTTTCGGGAATGTATGAACTTGCTTTATATACATATCATTAAAATAGTTAATAAGGGTCCGAACAAAATACCACCGTGGACAATGCCCGATATACACTTTATACTTAACCTACAACAATTGCCAGAAACGTCATACCACCAGGTTTTAATGAACTCTGCTACAAAACATCGGGAGGCAACTTTCATTTATATGACGGTTCCAAAACTGAAGAGGGTGTGGGCTGTGCCTTCTTTAAAAATAATATATCTCATTTGTGGACGGAGGACTAGAACACATCTATATATATACAGCGGAACAGTACACCATTTGGCAAGCTCTCCTCTACTGTTTAATATGTGTAAATGGTGGAAGATGTCGTAGTCACGGATTCGATGAGTGCTTTGTTAGGATTGAGAGATATTTATACCATAAATCCTATAACTCAAAGGATACAAGCACTAATTAAATATGTACATGAGAAACGCCAAATAAGATTTATATGGACTTCCAAGTCACATATCACACCCATGTGATATGTGACCGCTTCCCAAAAACCACCAAAATGAGGTAAATTAGAAGAAATAAAATGCCAGTTAATGAGAGTCTTTAAACTTTCTGCAATTTCCTTATGATTGTTTTTTAACAATTTTTGACAAGCCCCTATAAAGTTAGTACCGTTGTCGGAATATAAATCTAAGATTCTCCTTCGGGCAATAAACCTTTTGAGCAAAGCGATAAAAGCATCACTAGTTAAATCAGATACAACTTCTATATGCACAACACGTGTAGAAAACAAACAAATATTACGACGTACGCTTTTCGCGTTTTCTTGCTTTTTGCGATTGCCTTTGATTATAAATGGATAGCAGTAGTCCACAACGCTAATTAAAAATGATAAAGAAGGGGTAACACAAACTAAGGGCAACTCACCCATTAGTGTATGGGAAAACTTAGGCTGGCGCGGAAACATGTAACGCATTCATTTATAATTTTTTTACATTGTTTCGAGCGTTTAAAGGCCAATAATTCATCCGCACAAGCTAAAGTAGCGTTGTTGCCAGCATGAAAACTATTCAAATTTTCTTGTCTTATAAACAAAGTTGATGAAATCATGTTTAGCAGGAAGCAAGGATGTCGAGCGTCGTAATTAATTTCTAGTTTGTTCAGGATTTTCCAAGACTTGCCTATACATTTTTGGCAATGTCCGCATTTAAAACGTACTTATAAATTTATCTGCTTGTAATATGACCCATCCCAATTTTGTTTTTGGAATCCTGTTTTACCTTTGCGACCCCAAGGAATTTTGCCCAACACATAAGATATGCCAGAACAATTCTGCTCCTACTTATAAGCAGATCAACTTCTCCGGACATGAAAGTTTGGGTCTGCAAGAGTAATATTTTTAGGGGATGTTTTAAAATTTCTGCTTTTATTGGTAGTAAAGGTATCTTTTCAGTGATTCTGTTTAGAACATAGCAGTTCGTATCTTCGCGGTAGCCATTTAAACGAGAACCTATTACTACGTTTACTTTATGCTCAACAAACTTACTTATATTAGCTACACCCGTTACACAAATTTGCGTAGATTCTATTGGAAGCCCTAACTTATTTACTAACGCCTGAGTAATAAAACTTGGTTTGACTTAAAATAATTAATGCGTAAACGCTTATCTTTCATTTTGGCAATTCGTGTTTCTATAGGAAAAGATAAAAATAATTCGCACGAACCAATAGGGTGATCTTTGCTGCAAAAATTGACACTCATTACTTGTTGGAAGCGCTGTGCAATGTGACTACTTTATTACGAGAGACTCCCTATTGTTAACAGAAACGTGACGTTTATCGATTATTTCTAGAGTTTGACACTTACTTTCTAAAAAATTGTATGGAACCGTTACTTTCTATTCTTTTTAATGTGGTTAGATCTAATTTAATGCATAACAAGTGAATGAAGAGATCATTCCAATACTCTGTAGGACACTTTAATGCTTTTAATGCCCGTAAGTGTATTTGAATAGTGTCAATAATAGACCGTAAACTAGTTTGAGATTCCTTGCTAATTCGTGGAATGTCAAAACATGCACTTAATGTGCTTTTGAATTATTAGCCTTTTTATTGTCATAGCGATTATTTAACTGGTTTACTCAGTATACTATTGGCGCGGAGTAATAAACCTGTCAGAATTATCGAATCTCCCGTATTGCAGTGGCGTAGGTACCTGATAACGTTTAGAAAATCATATTTTAGTTGGTAAATATATTATAATAGGAAAATCTACCTTGATATGAATTATTATGTGGTTATATGTTATTTATTTTATTTGTATAGTAGATCACATTACAAATTTTACTTACGTATTATATACCATTATTTTTGTATCTTGGTATAATACCCACATCTACGGCTATAATTCTCGTTTCGTCAGTACCTGGGCTGATGGCAACGTGTTCACACAGATTAAGTTATTGTTCTCAGACCCTAGATGGGTCGATATGCTGCAAGAGCGGCACAATGATCGTATTTTAGTTAGAATTTGTTGGTTTTACTTAACCGTAGAAGTACCGCTTTCACAAGAAAATAAAGAATTATTTCAAGCAATTATGATTTATTACTCCGCGCCAATAGTATACAGACTTTAGTTTCTAAAGATTGTAACAAGTTCGCGGCCTCGCTTTTTAAGGAGGATTTCAGATAGTGAAGCTTTTGTATGTCACTTAGGGTTTTGTTATTGTGAACCATCGCTTGAAATGTGTCAAAAAACGACATCCACTCGTCAAAATTACCGGAAAAAACGGAAAGTTGAATCTAGGCAATCTTAATTGGTTATTAAATTCACCACTAAGACTGTTGGGTATGCTGTATTCTCCCGTGTTAAAATGATAATTTTCAACAAATTTTTTAGCTTTAGACAAAAGATTATAATAAAAGTTTTCGAACCATTGGCGTTCATCTTGGTTGTCATTCTCTTTATTAACCGACAATAATTCAAGTTCTAATTGAACGTCATTAAAATATTATTGTTCACTTTGATAAAATCGTCTATTCTAAGCTTTACTTGAACTTTATCACATTAGTCGTACTTAATGAATCTAAATAATTTTGAAAACGAGTAACAGATGCTTTAATTTGCCCTCTTTTCTTAAGGTTGGGATCCTCCCGTATTATTCTGCCATAAGACATTCCGGTACCATTTTAAGATAAACGGATGAATCAATTTCAATAAAATTTTTACACGATAAAGATTGCGACACCCTTTATAGGATGATTTATTTTGGAAATTCTAGAATTCATCCTTTTTTCAATCAATGAAATTTTGAGTAACTTCATGAAATTAATTCAATTTGTACAAAACGTCACTCTGATGCAACATGTGAAAAGAAAAATTAATTTTCACTTTTACTTTTTCTTCAAATGGTTCTTAAAGAAAAACATTAAAAAGGTGTCAACATTTTAGGAGTGGGGTTAACAATTTTATTTCCTTTGTCAGTCATCTTACAATTGAGAAAATTACAGAAGAGTAAAATGAGATAGTTACATGTCATCGAGTTGTAGATCTGTGCCATGTTTCAAAATGGAGTATGAGGATGCAACAAGATCATGCAAAAACATGTACTTTAGGTAGTTTACTCTTAAAAAAAGAAAGGAGAGTTGGTCTTATTAGTACTATCATATTTGAATGTGATCAGTGTCATAAGAAATATGTAAACTCAACTGTGCCATATGATTCCCATCTAAACACATCTGTTGTGTGGGCTACCTTAGCTATAGGTAGCACTTATGAACATACCGCGGAATTTTTTGGGGTGTTAGAGGAACACTCATGAAATTTAAAACTTGCACACCACAATTTCTGTAAACAAAAGTTTGCACATTGTGAAGCGGGCTTAAGGGTATCATTTACAATTCAAACAGCAGATAGTCTCAGCAGGGGTTATCTTATAGAAGGACTGTAGAATGAATCATTACACTAAGCACGTTTTAGAAAATAGGTAATTTACGTTGCTTACTTAATTTTTTCTTTAAAGAATATATTTGAAGGTATCGCTAATTAAACACCATAGCTCGATTAATTATCGAATCAAAATTTTGTTTAGGAAATGTTTACAAAATAAAATTAGAAATAATTTTGATTTAAAAACGTCTACAAGCAATAACTTTTAAATTAAATCAAAAACTAAACATGGTTATTTGGGTTGACTGATTATTACTTATTTTTAAATAAATCTAACCTACTAATTATTGTAAGTTATTAAAAAAATCATTAAACTCTCTATTCATAATATTTAGTCCTTACAAAATGTATATTTTATGACGTTTCATTTTTTTCTGTAGTTAATATAAAAGTGAAAATAAAAACTAAGGCAATTCTTATTGTCAACGTATATATTTAGTTTTTGACAAGAATTTATTACATAATTATAATTAAGATACCAAGTTATAGTTTAAAATTAAATGAAAACTTTTTTTTTAAATAAAGGTATTACTATATAAATAAATATAAGAAATCAATAATGGGTGTGACCTCCATTATTATTGATACATTCTTGGAGGCGTCTGCTCATTGACGCTATCAAGGTATCAATATAATTAATATTAATCGTTTCCCATGCGGTATCAATGGCTGCAATTAGTGCATTACGGTTTACTGGTATAAATTTGGCCCTTGTTGTCTTCGGATAACAGCAAGTATTCGAGCCCAAACATTTTCGATAATGTTAAAATCTGGGCTTTTTGCTGGCCAGGGTAACAGCTCCAAGTTATTTGCTTGTATCCAGTTGCGCACAACCTGCGAAATATAGGGTCATCATATCCCGATAGTTAATTTTCGAATGTTTCCAAAAAATATGTGTAAATAGTAAACTCCAAACGAACACGTCTGCTTTATGAATTGGTCTGGGTCTTCCTCAGCAATGGAATCGGACATCATATGCAAATGATTTAATCAAAGTATCCCAATGCATAGTGTCAGATATAAAATTTTTATTGCTGATGGCGATTCTAGCGTTTTTGCCAAAATCCGAAAGAAAGTAGATTATGGTTCAGAGGTAAAAAAATAATAATTATTACCATTACAACGCTGTATTATTTTGCAGATTGAAAAAACAGAATGTGTCAACCACGCTGTAAAAAATTTCAGTAAAAAATTACACATGTTGAAAAATGACAAAAAACATTTTCCGATTGAAGGCCGTAAGCTCTTGACTATTGCCAAAATAAAAGAACTGACAAAACATGTTCAAAAAACAATACACGCAAACGTAAATGGCAATCCAGACATTTTGAAAGAAGATCTTCTAAACTGCGTGAATCATTCTTTTGGCGATCATACTTATTGTCGAAGTGAAATATGTGAGCTGAACAGCAACACCGAAGGTCCTACATTATTATCAGTGTTACAATTTTTGGTATTGGGGCATATATTACCGGTAAGTATAATTTTTAGACATTGTAACAAAATAAAACAAAAATTAAAAAACAGGTGCATTAGAGCAACTTGTGCTGAATAGGTACCACCTCATGCAAAATGAGACTAATAATTGTGCCGAACTTTTTATGGCAATAATGGCAAGATTTAATGGCATATCAATTGTTGGAGAAAAATTAATCATGGTAATGCAGGAA
This sequence comes from Abscondita cerata, assembly GCA_030710515.1. Taxonomy (NCBI): domain Eukaryota; kingdom Metazoa; phylum Arthropoda; class Insecta; order Coleoptera; family Lampyridae; genus Abscondita; species Abscondita cerata. The sequence goes on from JALBCR010000291.1 coordinate 329,002, forward strand.
AAACTTTTGAAATCGCTAAAGCATAAAATTAGACAAAGACGTTTATTTGCTAAATCAATAATTTGCCGAAAGAAAAGAGTTTAGTCTTACAACGCAACGTAGATTATGGTCCTTGTTTAGAACAACCCAAAATAAGTAACAAAGAGTTGCAAGCGGCATGTGAAAGAAAGTTGCTTTCATTACAGGTGCGGATATAAATTTATTACATATATTTAAATTTTAGAAACAAATATTAGATCAATTATTTCATGTATTGGTAATATTTATATACTTAGTTTATTAATTAATTAGACAAACGTTTTAAAATAACTGTTAACTTAATAATGTAGGTGACAAAAGAAGAACCAACATCAATTGCTGGCTTAACTATTGGGCAATTTAGTAACCCAGTTTACATGTCAAACAGGCGAGAGAGGCTTACAGCTTCTTTTTTGGAACTGTCTGCAAACGTAGGGCTGAACATCTTGCCACGTCTTGGTCAAGAGCATTCTTTACCCGGAAACAATTTTCAACCGCTGCTTTAGAGTATGGTAAAGTCAATGAAAATGTGGCAAAACAATTATTTGCGGAAAAATTATTGTGTAATCCGAGAGTAACTCTAACCGCTGGGTACAAGTGTCCATAAAATGGGTGCCCAACTGTATTTACAGAACCCAATATTTTTGAAATACATACTATACAATACTTGGAAGATGCGTGTCTAGTTTTGTATCAATATGAACTGTGGTAACTACCACTTAAAAGTACTTGATTGTTTTTCAATCATCTTTGAGAATAGTTTAGTAAAGTATAATTTCATGAATTGGAAAACAATTATTTTTAACATAGGCTTAATTGGCAACGATGAACTGGTGGAAGTAAAGTGCCTATACGCCTTTTCAAAAACAAATACAGCTGAGGAGAGTTTGTTCGAATTTGTAAATAAACGGCGGGCGTTACTTGCTTGGAGGTTTCTAAAATGGCCAATTACAACTAAAACGAACCCATAATTACTATTACCAGGAAATAACTGCAAAAATAGTATATTAAGTATGGAGAACGGTAGGTTTTATACCGATCGAAGACAATTGTTTGGAGGAGGAGCGGAGCGACGACTCCAATTATTGTCTGAGATCGGTTATCCTTAACGTTCGACATGCTTATAACGTTTTTTGCACGATTGATACCATTATAAATTATAAAATTAAACATTTTCGTCATATTGACTAGTTTCATTCATTTTATCAAGATAGATACTTTGGTTGTTAGGTAGTAACTAGGGTGCATAACAATGGAGAATTGAGTTTTTATTTAGTTGTCAATAATTTTAAGTACAATTTTGATTATCATAAATTAAAATATGAGCGAAAGTGAATTTGAAGAAATTGAACGGGCTTGGGAAGAAGGGGTGTTCCGCAATTATTCCCGAAAAATCTAAAATCCGTTATCAAAATACCTACCAAAGTTTTAAAAATGGTGCGAAGGCAAGAATTTAAGAATCGATGAAAAGACTCTATTGGCATATTTCTGTTCAAAGACATATGCAGTTGAAAGCCTGGAAGCCTCTGGGCAGAATATTCAATGATTAAATCCACCGTTTTTCTTTATGATGGCATTGATATTTCCAAGTTTTCAACTTTGATCGCGTATTTGAAGAGAAAAATGTTAGCTATAGGCCTAAGAAAGCGAGCATTTTTACACGGGAGCAATTTGAAAATTTTCTGATGGAAGCACCGGATGAAGAATTTCTAATTCACAAGGTAATGTAAGCTAGCTTGGGTAAAAGAAATACTCTAATGAAGATTTTTTCATAATTTGTAGGTCGCAATGATATTGGGAATATCTGGTGCCTGTAGAAGAGAAGAATTATATAATATTACTATGAATGACATCCAACAAACCGATGGTTTAATGATTGTAAAATTACCCAATACAAAAACGAATATCCAGCGTAATTTTATAGTCGTTAATAAACCAGACGATAAAATTCCATATTTAGGAATTCTGCAAAAGTATATAAAACTTCGTCCATTACAAGTGAAATCAAATAATTTGTTCTTAAGATACGCCAAAGGAAAATGTTGTGCTCAAGTAATAGGGAAGGGACAATCGGGGGCTGGCCTTCTCGAATTGCCAAATTCTTAAATTTGCCTAATCCCGAGAACTATACTGGCCATTCGTTCAGAGGACATCAGCAACGCTTTTGGCTAATAAAGGTGTTGATGTCCTCGATTAAAGCGTCATGGAGGTTGGCGTTCATCGACAGTGGCAGAAAGCTATGTAGAAGATTCTCTTCAAAATAAAATAGATTTTGCCGAAAAATATTGTGCAATACTAGTAATACTATTAATGTATGCGATTCTGCAGGAGTTTCTGTTAGTAGAGAAACCACAGCCCAAACAAGTGGGATTTCATTAAATAATTTAACAAATTGTACCATAAGTTTCAATATTAATAAATAATTCGTTAGTTTTCTTTATTCTTTCAAAAAATAAATTAAAAGTAAGAGATTTAACTCGACGGTAAGTGAATTACTTACCGTCGAGTTGGATTACTTACCGTCGAGTTGGATTACTTACCGTCGAGTTGCTAGTAAATGTCACCTACTGACGTAAAATCTGTCACGGTAAACAGTCAAAAATGATCAATCGTGCAAAAACATTATTTTAGATTTGTATCTATTTAATTTTAGATCCAAGGGCAATTGCATATCACAGGTAAAAACATTTGTCGTCTCAAAGTATTTGTGGATCGACACACGGATTTGTTTACCGAAAGAATCTCTCGCGATGATAATTTCTAGGGGATAAATATGCGTGAAAAACTTTCACAGTTTTACAAAGAATGCATCCTTCCAGAAATTATTTTGCGAAATGTACGAAAAGGAAAATTGTATCGCGATCCTCCGTATATTTTAGCTGCCAAAGAAGATACCACGAAGAGGCGACAAACAAAGGAACGACCAAATATAGAGAGCCCACCAAAGTAATACATTGCTTTTGTTTGTTGTTTTTAATGAATTCTTTACGAAATTCACTATTAAGAGTTAAGATTTTATGTTAGATGTACTGACGTTTGAAGAAAAATAATATTTTGACGTTTTTGTTTATGAACAATTAATTCAATTAGTTTGTATTTCTTATACATTATTTACTAAATTCGAGAAATGAATAAAAAATGTGGGCATGTTCTAAAAATTTGTATGAATTGCCGAAGACGGTAATGTATACAAAACCCTTTTGTGATGTTTGACAGTAGGTGGTACTTTGACCGAAAGGAGGATACGGATCTCATTTTTTTTTAAATTTTTGTTTTAAATTCCATCTACCGGCTCCCGTTGGCGTTACTCGCCGATGATCGCATCTAGCTTCAATTGAGACCATTTTGACACAATAGGATAAAAGACAACGGATAAAAATGATTAGCAACTTACCCAAGTTGATTGGGGATACTTCTTATGCGTTGAAACTCTTTCAGTTGATTGGCGTTTCTAGGGATACAGATGATCACCATGGCTGTGATTCGCTGAAACACCATATGTGGAGAACAAAACTCTCTTAAAAGATGTCTTACGTAAAATACACCTTCTATGTAGCTGCTGTACAACTACATGCTCTTTCTCGTAAGATAGAGTATTCGATAAGCGTTGCAAAATAATAAAGGTTTCACTATTAAATATATATATTGGCAAACATTATACTACAATACTAAATTACAAGTTCTAAGTAACCGTCTTAGACCGGGAGTTTTACAATGCTACCCTAACAAAGCTTAAAAGGAACTGGCTTATTTCTAAAATGTAAATTACTTCCTTGCATTTGACCATCCAAACTTTCCGATTTACGGTAACAATTCTTATTGGTCGATGGCAGGTAACAATACAACACTACTTAAACCAAAACTAAATATATGCTTGACGCAAATCTAGCTTAAAAACGTAAGCAGCTAAAATATAATAAATCTAAATGAATTAATTGATTTGAGGTACGAACAACCCCAAAACCCAATTCCCCATTTTTATAAAAAAACAGACCCAATCACCGAAATATTTGGTAACATGTTGTTCAACTTAATCCACTTCAGTTCAACCGAAGAAGTCCCAAATTTTTTCGTCAAAATCACTTAAAGTCTGTATACTATTGGCGTGGAGTAATAAATCATAATTGCTTGAAATAATTCTTTATTTTCTTGTGAAAGCGGTACTTTTACGGTTAAGTAAGAACCAACAAATTCTAACCAAAATACGATCATTGTGCCGCTCTTGCAGCATATCGACCCATCTAGGGTCTGAGAACAATAGTTTAATCTGTGTAAACACGTTGCCATCCGCCCAGGTACTGACGAAACGAGAATCATAGCTGTAGATGTGGGTATTATACCAAGATACAAAATAATGGTATATAATACGTAAGAAGAAAATTTGTAATATGATCTACTATACAAATAAAATAAATAACATATAATGGTAGATTTTACCATTATAATATATTTACTTACTAAAAATATGATTTTCCAAACGTATCAGGTACCTACGCCACTGCAATACGGGAGATTCGATAATTCTGACAGGTTTATTACTCCGCGCCAATAGTATACCTGAGTATAGCAATTTTTTTTTTCATAATCTTTTAAACACCTAATATGTAAGTAAAAACCTTCAATCTTTTTTTTATCTTAATATATCCTTTTGAAATTGCAAAGTATTCGTTACAAAACCTCCAAATTACAACCTGCTTCCGCAAAGACTGTGATGAAAAGTGGAACCGAAATTAACAATAAACGATCCCTTAAACACCTTATTGCTTTTTATTAATCATCCAGATCTCATTTAACAAAATTTTCCGTAACGACGTCCTGAAACAACCGTTCTAAGATAGAATGCAACAAAAAAGAAGCATAAGACCGTATAGGTATCGAGCAATTTCTCTTCAATTAATTAAAATTAAACTACATATCATTTCCCACAATAATTAATAATTTATTTTCCGGATGTTTGCTTTTCACCCAACATTTTTTGTATCTCTTCAAACGTTTTTCCTTTGGTTTCCGGTAATAGAAACAAACCAAACAAAATTGCCAAAACACAAAAACCCGCAAACATCCAAAATGCAACATGCATTCCCAACTTTCTACAATGGGATTAAACATTTTATTACTGATAAAGATAAGAAACCCCGCATAAAAAGCTAAAAATTGTACCACCCAGTTTCTTAAATTGGTGAAAACAGTTCTCCAGCTGCTGCTACAGGTAGAGCGCAGAAATACCAAACGATACCATTATGTAATAAAGTGTTAGAAACAATGTGGGCAGGAAGTAGACTTTAGTAAGATTGACATCTTCCTTCTGTAATAGGTAAAAGTACATCCCCTCCCCTGCAAGGGATAAAGCGCATCCTGATGCCGAAATGATTAAGAGAAGTCGTCTACCTAATTTATCTACAAAATACGATGACACTACAACTGAAACAAACGTAAAAATATTGTGCGAAAAAATCATGTTGTTTGTAAATACCGCAAGGGATCTGAATTGCTGCAAAAATTATACTGGACGTTTGCACAGATAAAGAAGTTTGACTTTCTTCCATTATTGTTTGAATGTGCTCCGATTACAACTGATCCACTAAATTGTTGAATCGTTTTTAGAGCTACAAGTTAACATTTAATTCAGTACAAAGTTTTAATAAATATTTACCAATGATGATCAGAAAAAGATGTTCGGTGGTTACGCTCATACAACAGCTGAGCAAGCCTAAAATGAGAAGTTCCATCGTTGCGTATAGATGTTTCAATTTCTTTAAACCATTCATCGACGTTATCCGATCCTGACAAGTACTTTAACACATTCTGAGCGGCTTCAGGTTGGTTATTTTTTACCAAGTAATAAGGCGATTCGGATATAAAATAAGATGTTACAAAAATATCACTGGCAGAATCGCGAAAATTATAGCCAGTAGTAAAAGAAACAAATGAGCCAACAGTGTATACAAGAATTGGAGCTAACACCGTCCCAATTGACGGTAACGGGAACATAGCGTTCCTCTGTACTGCTTGTCGGCTATCTCTCCATTGTACAAAGGAATGACCTTTAATTTACTATACAACAATTTTAAGTTAACTTGTGACCGTACTTACACCAACCGAAATGCCCATACCAAATCCTCCGACAATACAACAGTGACCAGCAGTGCACAATAAATGCTTGAGCAAATATGATTATAATCCATGGCACAAACATCAGAAATGCACCAATCAACATAGTTTTTTTCGACCGACGCTGTCTAGTAAAAATTTACGCAAATACTTCCAGGCATCATTCCCAATGCTATTACTGAAACTACCCATGAAGCTTCTTCCTACAAAATTGACTAGACAATTTTTTTTTAACATTTCTATTCCGGGTTACCTTAGTCAATACTACACCGATGGGAGAGTTGGCGAAGTCAGTAACGGGAGTCGATGGAGAAGACCAGGAAATATACGAAAATGCCACCGTCATTAAAAACCGTAACTAATTTTTGTTTTGAATAATAAATAGTACCAGGTTAATCAAATTTAACTCACCAATTGAAGCACTGAAAAATTGTTTAGAACTGAAGAATTTGATGTATTTTCTACATAGTGACAGAAACATTGTCACTGCTAATGGTTGCAAGCTCAAGTAAATTAGTATTTATTTTTTACAACGATGTTTACATACTAGTAATAATTTATCAGCTAACTTTATCTCAACAATCATTTTCAGTTTATTTATCAGGCATTTCTTTATCACAGTAACACAATAGTCTAAATTCCTTGAACATTGTGTTACCAACTTGTAAAGATAACGTTAGTGCTTGCATTTATTAATACTTGCAAACTTTCAAATTTATTACTATATTATTGCATTACATTTAAAAAACCAGTTTCGAATAATTTACTGTACCGAGCGATCATAAAGTTTTTGGATAAGGTATGGCTATGACATTCACATTAGCAAGTTTTTTATAAGTCTTTGATAACTTGAGCTAATAAACGTCAATTGATTGTCAGTGTTCATCAAATTTTAATAAAAAAATGGTGCTTTTGTTAAACATAAAAGATTTATTATTAAATCTCACTCCCGTAACGGTGTTTTCAATAAGGCACTGTTTTTTGTTTGGCCGAATTTTGGGAAAGATTGTATATGAAACCAACAATGCGTATCTTGTTATCAAAATCACGAAAAATTTGCTAATGTTAAAGTCTTTTGCCACAAATTATCTAAAAACTGTGTGATCGCTCGGTACAAACATAAACATAAAAATTTTTTTGGAACCACATGTTAATTAACTTTGACTAAATGGAAATTACGTGTCATGTGGTTGCCATTTAAAATTTATTTGCTACTTTAAAATTGAGATAATCAATTATTTATTTTTATCAATATATTGCAAAATTTTAATACTCATCTAAAAAAATCTAAACTTGCTTTTTGACAATATCTTCAAAAGTATTTGGAGCAAAACTTTTATACAAGACTTTATTTATGTCATACATTGTTTACTAAAAATATACTACTTTGTTTGAAAGAACAAAGTTAGGTTACGTTGAACATATTTCTGACAACTAAAAGTACTTTCAAAAGAAAACGAATTATAGAAATTGTTACTTGTAATCTTTCAGCCAAGCAAAGAATCCCATTTCTCTTTGCCATCTCGTTTAGCTGCAGTACTTATTAAAAGATTGTGTAAACCGATCCCAGTGCCTCAGACCTGGTCTACTCTAACAAACTTTTTTGAAGCGGTACCACCATTTATTTAATTTTAAAATATTCTAGAATTTCACATTCTACATGGTTGGTAGAAATCCTTTGTTTCCTGGTTTCTGTATTCTACCACTTTTGTCACTTATTTTAATTTTATTTTTTCTTCCAATGCTTTTTCATTCTTCAGCATATGCTTTTGTTGTTGCTTTTATTGCATTGTGCCTTCTATTACTTCTTTTTTCCTTTTTTAAACACTTTCATTCTAACCTTGCCTATCTCAACACAATAATTTTTTGTAGTTTCTTTTCTTTTTGTTTATCTTTTAAGCGCCTTCGGCATTCTCTGTTCCCTTGAATCCGTTTTTTTATATTACTTTCCATGTTCCAAGTTCTTTAATTGCTTTAAGTTAATACTTTTTATTTTGTTGTTTATACTTTTTGTTGTATTAGTTCTTTATGTCAGTTTCTATTGTTTGAAGTTTCTACACCACATTGTTCTAGATTTGTTTTACTTTCTTGATACACCACATAACCGATTTAATTAAATTGTTGCCAAATTCTTTAATTTTGTTTTTTCCTTCCATTTATGTCGTTGTCAATAGAATATTGCTTTTCTCTCAGTTTTTATTATGATAATTGCGATTTTCTTTTCCCAGTTTTCTACCTACTTTACTATTTTTTCCTGCTTCGCTGTTATTCTCACTAAGTTTTTTTTTTTTTTCCTTTATTTCTACATTTTTTCCTCCTTAATAAAGTAATTTCCTCTTTGACTCCTTTTATCTTAACGTCTGCTTTATCCTTTGGTTTTTACTTGCGTTCTTCCTGTTTTAATTGTATTTGCATCTGAGACTTATTCATCGCTTTCGTCCTCCCATGTTTTTTTGTCTTCGGTAGAAGATTCTTTGCTTACATGTTACATTTTTCTTAGGTGTTGGTGGTAGAAGCATGTTGATTTTGTAACTTACATCAATACATGGCGTTTTTAAAATAAGTATATTATTTTGTCGCAAGTTTTTTCCTCTTATAAATCATAATGCATGAAAACCCTTCTCTTCATAGATAAATTTACAGTATAAAAAATTGAGTTTCATAATTAAAATTTTAATTTCTTCTTGAATTATCCTTAAGACTCTCTAGAACTATCTTATTGTACCGCTTAAAATTTATTGTTGACGATTAACCGCCAGATATCTAACTCCAAATTATTTTCTTACTGACCGCCGTATTATAGAGATCCCGTCTTCTAAATAATGTATTTTGTTTGTGTGCAGTTTCTACCACGAGTGATGGCAATGTAATGTTTAACAAGAACTTTTAAGCTAAATAAGTAAATGTAAACGCAAAGCTTCGTTTATTCGTGCGTTAATTCTTATTTTTTGTGCATGCATTGGTATAGTTTAACTGAATATAAACGATACTTTACTCATGAATCCGTTTGTACGTTAATTCCAATTATTTTTATAAGGAGAGAAACGCTTCTGAATGAACGCTTCTTTATCAATGTCGTTTATTTGATATATTGATTAAGTTTGATGGTTGTATTTTAAATCGCCGTTGGTTGATTTAAATTGTCTTACTTTGGTTTGTTGCAAGTGGAGTCGTTGGTACACCTTCACTGTTGAATTATTTGATATTTTTAATTTAACAAAAATTTTGAAGTGTGCATCAGAGGTAGAGGTTTAAGCCGCCACGCAACAGCCGTTAGTTGACTTAATTGTCCTACTGATTTGATGGACATGCAGTAGTTTATCTCCCTTCTCGACTTAACCTCAAACTTTTACTATGGCATTTACTGTCATTGAAATTATTATCTACTTGCTGATATAAAAATATCAAAGCGTAGTTTATTGATTTATGATTTCTTGATTTGATTAGATATGATATTTCTTATGTATATGCTATACGTTGTTTTTATATTGTGTTTTATAATTTATTATTTTATTTGCATAAATGTATGTATTATGTTATATTATTTTTTTTGTGTTTCTACTAACATTCGACAAACGAAGTCATAAAACTATATGAATATTATTTATGTCTTAAAAATTGAAATATAATGAAATTATCTTGTTACTGTCTTTTATTTGATTAGGTTAATAATTTGATTTAGTCACATTTTATGTGTTATGCCTTTGCCATTTGTGAGCTTTATTTTAATTTATTGATTTGTAATACATTATCAGAAGGTAGATCAGTTCTCATTCAATCTAAATCTATTCAAATTTCGTAGAGCAATTAAAATAATCACAACGTACGATTCTTTCCACAATTTTCTTTTGTTAAGGGCAAATTTTATTAACTTATATTTTGAATAGGTTACTGACTTCTAATTTATGTACTACGACATAGGTTTAGTTGTCACCTATGATACTCGTGACTTGTTTTGAAATTTTGTCATGTTTGTATTACTACAGTACATAGTAGTAGTTTTATTTAATGTTGAGTTTTGAAGGTTCTGTTTCCATTACAACTTATTTATTTTTAATAAACAATGCTGTAATATAATACAATTTTTTTTTACCGAGAAGGAAGTGTTCCATTAATTTTTATTAAATCTTAGATCTACTTTATAGATTTTAACAACTACAAAAATTTAAATTTTGTTTAATTTTATAATAACTCAAGATATTTTAAATTCTGCATCTACATAAGTTATTATTTTAACCTAAATGTTTTTATAATTTTCTGTTCAGTTACACTTGCCATTTTATTTTTTAAAAATAACACTTTGTAACTGAAGTGAGTTTCCAGCGCTTCAATATCGACTATTCTGTTATTTCAGTTCAAACTCTATCAATGTCTTCTAACGTTCTAACACTTCTTGCTGCTCTTTATGGCATTAAATGACTGACAATTTACAATTTAGCACCCTCACCCAAACGTCAAATGAATAATAAACTTTTTAATTTTCCCGTTTTACTGACGAACCCCGTACATAGATTATTTTAGCAAAAGCATCTACTGTAACAGACAATTGATTTTCGCTTACATTAGAATTCAGGCAATGGGGAGTTTTATTTGCAAAGGGTCGGAAATGTTAGAAAGTTGAGAGATGGAAGACATAAGTCCCCAATAGTACACCTGAGTTTGCGACCTCGGGGTATTCTGCGTCGAGACGTTTTTGAAAAATATTGCAGTTATCGTAAGTGATATTGATAAAAATCAAATAAAACATGTAGAAACAAAATTATGCCCAATTTTAAGTTTTTGCATTTTTTGTCTACGACCAATACTTTCTTGCTATACGGTGCGTGAAAGTTGGGGGTTGGTTTGCAATTTTAACAAAATCCGAATTTTATTGCTGATTAAGACGATGTTTGCTATTAAACAATTCTGTAATAATTTTTTGGGAAAGAGTAATGATTTGTGAGTCTGCAGATGTTTGATTTGATACGTTTGGTCATATTTAATAAAAGATGTAATTTCTTGAATTGCGCCTCTACATACTCCGATATAAGCATTTTTCAATTATCTTTATCTATGATTATTATTGTTGATCTACGCCCAAAATTTATTATTTTGAAGGTAGATAATACAAAAATAATATAATTTTTAAACTTGTTTTAAACCACCTTTGAAGTAGAATTAATTGGTGCGTGTCAGTGCAGGTAAATCTAAAATGCCATTAAACATAGAGTGGGGATAAATGAATTTGTTTAAAAGAAGATGTGCAAGTTCAGTTCAAAACGATCGGATCAGTTAGATCAGCTTCTTGAAAGAATACGTCTATTTCAACAACATCTACCCAGAAAACAAGTTGCCCAGCCAGGTGCGGTGATGATTAAAAATGCGGTTGTTATTTATTTTGTATCGGTAGTGTGACTGAAGAATGCAGTGTACAAACATGAGGCAGTACGGTGTAGGAAATGACATCGTAAGTTAGACTCTCTATATACAAAATTTGCACAGGTCGTCTCTAAAAATTCATTCAATCTCGCTTTGCTGCCTCAACATCCGATAAGTGTTATCATCATTCATTTCTTGCTTATTGTCAAGTACAAAACTGACGAAGAGTTCAAAACCTCAGGATCATGGATGGCGAAGAACAACAACTATAGGATTGGGCGTAACACGGAGCACAAAGGAAGCGTAAATAAATAGCCTGATAATTTAATAAAAATGGATTTAATAGAAAATGTCAAAATTACAACAACAGTCAGAGATAAAACAATCAAATCTAACGTCAAACATTCACGCTGAACGGAAGCACTATGCACTCACATCTTTCGTTCCAATCGTTCTCACAATTCAAAATTACTCATTCGTTCTAACACAGGTTTTGCTTAAAAGGATCTCCTGCATATGCCAGAAGGATTGAGGGGTTGCTTGTGTTTGTCGTAAAGCAGGGTAAAATTTTTCCGTTTTGTGTTGACACTGTACTGGGACATCCTGCGAAAACATTCCCTACCAGTTTGCGTTAGAGAATGACAATGTAGGAATTGCAAACAGCGTGTTCGATCAAGTACAGGACGATAATGACCGAAGAGATAACGCCGAGTTTGCCAATTCTGGTTTAGAATTAATATCTGACAAATGCGAGTCAACTGTACAACGTCGAAAACGACTGAAAAATAAATGAACTCCGATATTAACCATGGATACTACGTTAAAAATAACGCACCAACCAATTTTACCTCCAAGGGTGGGGTTAAAAACTTATATTTTTATAACATGTATCTACAAAAATAATAAATAATGAAATATTGACCGTAGATAATGATAATTAAAAAATGTCCATATCGGAGTATTTATAAGATCAAATGTAACAAATAGCACATCTGCACTTACAAAACATTACCATTTCCTTCGAGTTGATGAATTGATCTTGATAATTCTGCCAATGTAAAATTGTCCTCTTGACCCTTTTTAATTGGAAGGTTGAAACAGAAGAATACTATTTAAAAATTGATTGTAGGAAACGCGTTAAAAAATTTTTTAAACCGAAATGATTTATAATAAAAACCTAATAAAAGCAAAATAAGGTTCAAGCACAAACAAATTGCACTTAACCTATCTTCAAAAAAAGTTATTACAGAATTGTTTGATAGCAATCTTGGTCTTAATCCGCAATGAAATTCTGGTTTTGACGAAAATTGCAAATTAAACCTCACTTTTCACGCACCGTAGAGCGGAAAGTATTGGTCGCAAATAAAAATGGAAGGACCCAAAATTGTGCACAACTTTGTTCTCTAAATATTATGTTTTAACTTTTTTTTATATTACTCACCATAACAGCAATATTTTCCGAAAAGCGTCCCGACACAGAGTTTTCATCCTCCTGCCCCTCGAGCAGCAAACCTTAAGTCACAAACTCAGATGTACTATTAGGGACCGATGTCTACAATCCCACCAAAATTCAATTTTTTCTGAGCTTTTGGGAATAGCACTTTTGTTTTGTACCATTTCTTGGACTATTAGGTAGCTTAACGTACACTAATTTCTTTGACATAAACGTCATTCTATGTTGCTTAGAAATAATATATTATTACATGAGTTATTATTATTGACATTTATGTAGGTTATGCACGGTTTAGGCTATAAATTGACATTTATACACGAATTTCTTTGTCATGAACGTCATTTGTAGCCCTCTTTATTCCCATGAGCTAATAATAGAACGTCAAACACTCGCAAAATAAACAAAATTTATTAGAAGTCAGAAATTGCATCTTATTGAAAAATTATTTTAAGTAAAATTATGTTAACAATACAATATTTCGAAATTGGTAGTCGACTGCAGTTACACACTGGAGTTAAAGTGGAATTGTTACTAGTTACTGCATGACCGAAGGTAGCTGCTAATTTAATATTAGTAGCCGATAAATTGTCCTTTTCACTGAATACTTTCTCAGCTAACCTAATTTTATTTGATACAGAATCTTCTATATACTGTTTCGTTACTGAAGTTGAATTCCAGCGTCCTACTTGTTTGATCACAGTCATGCTTTCTTCGGCGTTTGCCAACAACGTCGCCGATGTGTGGCAATTTAAGATAAGTTTCAATTTTTTGTTTGGAAATTTCACCAATAATATTTTTACCGACCACCTGTCTGGTGCATTTTCCATTTCAGTAAGACAAGAGGAAACGACGAGTATCGGACATAAGCAGCATACTTTTTAGTTTTAGTATATCGTAAAGTAATCAGTAATGAAGATTGCAATATTACGGTTCAAATTTCTCGAACTGGAACGTATGTCGCAAGCCTTCTTAATAACATTTTTCGTGAGTAGTGGATTCTTTTAATTTACAAAAATTATCGAGACGAGGAGCGGACATTTTGCGATTTTCTTTATTAGGGCGTTTTTGGCGTGCTTCGTAAAGCTAAAAGTTTACACGTAAGGTATTTATGTAGTTTCAATAATTCCAAGTTAAATTGGTGTGTAAATGTAAATCCGACGGCATTCGCCGTAAGTATTTCTTTTTTCAGTTCTTTTGTTGTCTCGTGGTTGTGTTAATTCTAATTACGACGTATGTTTTAGCACGTGTCTTGACCTCATACTCTACTTGTGTATCAGAATCTGGATAATTCCTAGGGGCGCTGGAACGGCTAGTTAAAAATCCTTCGGTATAAAACGTGACGACTACGACGGTTTCGCCTACATTAAAGCTGCCAACGGCCGATGAACTCAACCGGCTGAGGGGTCGTTTACGCTGCGTGCCTGTTGCTCAGAGAAAGCATATCTGCTTTTCATGCTTCGTCGTCTAGTTCTCCTAAGAGAAATCCTGTAGCTACCTATCTTCTGAAGCTGTCAACTGCTGTCGTTAGCAAGAACCTTCTTTATCAAAACTGCATGCTTCAGAATACAGCTAAAATTACTGTTTAAAAACCTAATTTACTATTCATGCGTATGAATCTCACGTACATGTGACATTAAACGATTTGAATCTCTAGCATATACATAACTTTTTATTCGGGGTAGAGTCCATCACCGACGCTCGGTTTTGTTGTTAACTAGCTCCATAAGTATTTGGGCGCTTTAGATAAAGTAGGTAAAGCTAAAACAAAAGGCTTTTGGGTTGGCAGAGCTACTAACCGTGCTAGTCCTAGTTTGCTAGATTTAAGTCAGCGTGTGTAAGTGACGTGTGTACATCGAGTTTCCTTAGTAACCAATCCTCTATTAGAACGCTAATTTTAATTTTTGGGTATAACAAACAAAAGCTTAACTGACTTTTGACACATTGATTGCGAGCTTTAATTAATTTGTTGTTGCTAACTACAGTAAGTCTTATACGACAGAATCTCTCACTTTTTCCATATTTTTCTCGTACTGTAAGTTTTATTTGTTACATTTAATTGTCTATTTGTCTCTCTGATTTGTGTTTGTTTTAGCGTATTGGACCTTCAAGTAAAACCTATTGAACTTTTAACAGGTGGCGCCTCATTAGGCAGCAGTTTACATCTTCCAGTTTCTCAAGGACCTCCCCAACTCACCGGACACTGCTGTGCTAACTATTATAAATACGGGATCTTCCATGAATTTAGTGCGCTATTTCGAGCCAAATACTAGTGTTCTTTTCTAGGTTGTATCGCTAGAGCCGTCGCTTCTTTTATTTTATTTGTGAACTACAACCGTTACAGCAGGTCCTATATATCATCAACTCTAACTGAACAACCTCTTGTTTTCGGCATGCTCTAGCGATCCCAAATATTAAAGCTACCTGTTTCAAGAAATTTTAGTTAAACACTTGTATATTAAAATAAATTCATTTACCACATTGATTATATATCATTATAATATATTTCTTCTAGAGCTTGGTATGTAAAGAGGTTTCTATATCTCCTCTGGTCAAAACTTTAGACTATTTGGGCTTAAATCCATCGGATTTTCTCTTTAAAAATTTAAATAAGATTGAGTAACTGTTTCTATCTGTGTTGTGTTGTGTAAACAAATTTGTGTAAAATGTCAATTTATAGTACATCCGGTCTACATAACTATTAATTACGGTTGGAGTTTATCTACATAGGTATCATAACATATTTTTCTAAACATAAACCATTCCACATTGTAACAAACGGAAAAACACCAAAAATGTACGCGGACACGTGTTTCACTAGCTAAGTTATCATCCTCATCGAATTGATACTAAAAATAAAAACAATACGAAGCTTATATATACTATCTGCGTGTCACACTTAATTGATTCTTAAATAAGTTTGAATAATTCCAAAAATTCTAATGGACCGGGATTATGGTAATTCGTAAGCAAACTTCCGTTTATGGTATTAATTTTGTAAGTTAATTTTTTATATTTTGTCCTGTTATGTCAATTCCTTTAGCAAATCATGATAAATAAAATTAAGTTAAAAGTAAATTGCTATACAGGGTGTCTAAAAACTCTTCTGCCAAACGGAAACTACATGTACAAGAGGTTATTTTATGTTGATTTAACGCAAATTACCTTGATCCGAAATGCTTCTTAAGTGAGCTACAGCCCTTTGAAGAAGACAACGTTATCTAATTTTTTTAAATTCTTTAAAAATGCTGTTACTTAAACATTTAAAACTTAGTATAATCAATAAACGATTACAAACCCGTCATTCGCTGTAATTAATTTTTTCTACAACTACCACTAGCGTATCAATTGAGGGAGGCCAAAGGGTATTTTTATTAAAAATGTTTCATTTTTTTTTTTTTTTGATCTGACACCAAATTTAAGAAACTCAAGAAAATTTTCATATCATGAACAGTTTCGAGAAAAATAATTTTAAACTTTTGTGTTTCTAACATAACATCAGATTGTAGTATAAAATTGTATCTGTAATATCAAGTTGGCTTTGAAAAACCAACAAAATCAACAAATACTGATAATAAAAGTCAGACGTAACGTATTAAGTTGTTTACTTTGTTTTGGAAATTTTAAAATAATTTTATTTTGTGAGAATATAAAACAACAACTAAAATTAAAATAATAAACAAAAATAAAGATAATTACAGCATGAGTAAAATAATTATTTTGAAAAATAGATGCTTTACATGACGTTTTTGTTTCTATTTAGCAGAAGAGTTTCTAGACACCCTGTATATTGCTAACCCTATTTTATTCTAATAATTATTTACTTTTCGTAAAAATACAATTATTTCTACTATGAAACCCCGTCTTTTTAAACTATGTCTATTTATTTAGATTTCGTTTAAATTTTAGTTTTGAAAATTTAACATTTTCCAGCCAATCCATATTCGATTTTACCATATTTAAGTGGAGATATGTATGCCAGTAATCATATGCTGAAACAGCGTGCTTTAGTTGGTAGCTAATTATGGTGTTATATGGTAATTGATTAAAATAAACTTTACAAAACAAACTTTTAATTAAGCGAGATTACATTAATTATTAAAGCAGAAGTTATGTTTATGTATATACATTAAACAAAACAAACCGAATATAACAATTATATGCCGAAATTAGTTAGTAGTGAATTGTACGCTTATTAGTGAAACGATAAGATAACGTAACTAAGTTCCAATAAAAACAAAGTCACTTAAAACAATAACTTTGGTAAAGTTAATCAATATTTGTACATTTAAAGCAACAAAAATGGATTATAAACCTAATAATAATAAAACCGTAGTAACCGAATTCCAAAAATGTACAAATGGTTTGGTAAGTGTTCCAATAAGTCGGTTTAGAATTAATTGTTATCTTTTTAGATTGGATTCCTGCAAGAATGGTTTTGTACTTAATGGCTTTAAATGTAATAACGGTCGCATACAACATGCGTGTAGTAATTAATTTGGCTATTTTGGCAATGGTTAAAGAGCAACCTGTGGATTTTAGTTTAAATGCAACTAAAACTTTATGTTACCATTACAAAAATAGCACAGAGCTTGCACCAATTGTAAGTGTACCAAATTAATCCGTATTAATACATACAACGTGTTCCAAATTAATGTGAAAATATTTCAATAGATTTTGGATTAATGTTATATTTACATTTTTATATACAGAGAGAGTTAAAAGTATGGAGATACCCGAATTTCTGTCGTTAAAATTCATTTTTACGAAAATGATTAATACAAAACTTTTTATGAAATTTTTATCTACATATTCACATATACAAAAATTGTTGTTATTTAATTGTTTTTGAGTTATGACTTTACAATGGTATAAAAAATGTTTTGGTAGTATTAATTTTTTCGAGAAAATGCCGGTTAAAATTAAAGTATATACAATTAATTAATTTCCGACTCGTCGTGCAGAATGTTTAAAGATTAAACTAATCCAAATTATGCGTCGTATATTGTCTATAAATGCACTTACAAGTTTCTCCGTATCCATAACATTTTGACAACACCATTGTTTTATAAATTTGTAACTACCAGCACTTAGCTTCTTATGTAACTGACCATAAATTTTGGAAACTGTACAAAAAAAAACTAAAATGTTTTACATTTTGACGTCGCTTGAGATGACTCATGATTGCCATTATTATTCGCTACCTGGATTTGAGTGAATTTGACTTAATAAAATTTTAACGCAAAGAAGATTACAATATAACGGAAAGGTGTCAACGGAAGACATAGAACCATATCCAGAAAAACAACATTCCATTTAGACAGAACAAAATTTTTAAAAGTAGGCGAACACCGAAGTAATGGTAACCAAAGGGTCCTCTTCTATTACACTGCTTGAAACTTTAAGATTCGACGTAGGCATATGTTGAGAGAAAGAAACATGTTTAGATTTGTTAACCTTGGCTTCGAATTTATTTTTAAGAACGGTTAATTTTAAGCAAGTTGTCGCTTACTTTAAAGGCGATAACTTTGGTGATGGTTAAAAAGGAAGAAAAGGTACGTTTCATTTGGGAACGTGATTAAATAGTAATAAACTATAAGAAGTTTGATTTTTCTAGATCCAAACGATTATGTCACCGAAATGCTAGAGTTAATCAGGTACTTGAAAGATCTTTCTAGTTTACAAATTGTCTATACAGCGTCAAAAAGGTACGTTGCTAAATTCATGGCCGCAGTACGTATACATAGAACGCGACAAAATTTATGAATGACATGCATAAAAGAATTAACTTACCTTGTATAAATAAAAAGTCTTCGGTGTTCGACAGTTAATAGGCAGATGTGACAGCTTTTGTATCCAAATCTAGTATTTTATTATCTAATGAAGAAAAAGAAAAACCGAAATGGACTCCGTTGATAACAGTTGCTGGGCTGCTCACAAAAAACCAGATAATAGGCTTACCTTGGGTGGTGTCCTTGACCAGAAAGAGGTTCCAAGGTAGGTTCAAATTCAACGCTAGTGAAGATACCAGACCCAACTTCGTTATTTTATAATTTTCGGATTATTATCCTTACCAGCATAACCATAATTAATGATCTATTGATTGATTAATCCCTAGTAGAAAACGTAGTACATTTAAAGAAACCAGCAAGAAGCAAAAAGAAAAAAAAGATAGTCAGCAATTGATAGAAATCTTGATAGCCAATTATAAAAAACACAACACAGTGAACCACCCAAACAATTTATTATACTACACAGCACATGTCTTGCTGTTTAAATTTTTAGACGATGTTTCACGTTTGTCTTTTACGAGTCAGCAAACGGAAATTAATGTATATTTCTTACCGGCAAATCAGGAGTAATTTTTGAGGAACTGGCAATCTACAATAAATAAAATCCCCAGAAATTTATAACACAAATTTGTTTTTAAGTGTGCAAACACGGCTGTCCAGACTGTAGGGAGAAATTGGTCAACAAATCAATTTTACTGCCCAAGTTTCGTTTATATTCGAAATAATACTATCACAGTGTAACTTAAATTGCTCAACTACCAGAGTAAAAATTCAGACATTGCCTCTAGTGGCGCCGAAAGGAATTGATTTAAAGAAAAATTACCGTTTTGTTAGAATAAGCATTCTTTGCCATATATGGATCGGTTCTTTTGTATTCTAAAAGCCGCACTTGTATAAGAGGGTCCTTATTCTCGTAAATAAATATTGTGTTTTTCTTCTCAGAATTACTTTAATGAACAAAAATATACTGACTTCAAAAAAATTGCAACACCTAGAAGTTGTTGAACGATTTTAATGAAATTTTCAGGAAACGTCTATTTTCATTAAACAAAGTGATGATTAAAATTTAAAAACAAAACAACAAAAGCTTAAAAAGTTTTTTCAATAATGAGTTGCTCCGCCACTATTTGTATTGCACTCATCTAGACGGCTTGGCATGCTATCAATCAAGTAATCTATAGCTGCTTGTGGTATATCATCCCAAGCTTCTTGAATCCGTTGCTGAAGATTGTGTAAATTACCTAGAGAGTGCGGTAAATTACCCAGTCGCCTACCAATCATATCCCATACATGTTCAATTGACGACAAATCAGGCGACCGAGCAGGCCATGGGAAGACGGCAATGTTAGATTCTTCCAAAAACCGTGTTGTAGCCCTTGCCGTATGAGGCGCGCATTATCTTGTTGGAAAATGGGATTTTGCAGCCCCTGAAGATATGGAAGGCCATCTGGTTGTAGCACATTAGCAATGTAACCAGATGCGTTAAGGTTGCCGTCAATAAAGACCAAGGGTGATCTGCTACCATAACATATTGCACCCCATATCATAACTTCTTGAGTGAGGGCTGTGTTGCGTTCCACAAAAAATGTTGGATATTTACGTTCTCCACGCATCCGTCTGACCCTCCTACGACCATCGTGAGCCCACAAGCAAAATCAGGACTCGTCAATAAACACAATTTGATGCCATTCTTGCGCCCAATTAACCCTTTCGTTGCTCCACTCTAGTCGGCGTAGACGGTGAAGTGGTGTAAGAGTAAGACATAAAAATGGACGATATGAACGCAACCTATAAGATCTTATCCGGCGATAAACAGATGACATTGACATCCTAAGTCCTATACCTCTCATCCAATCATTTGCAATTGAACGATTTGTTGAAAATCTATCTCTTGTGGCCAAAACTCTTAAGCGACGTTCTCGCGATCTGTAGTTCTTCGAGGACGTCCAAATCCACGGTGACGATGTTGAACCATTTGGACCAACATCTCAATGAATGAAAATTGTAAAAAACAACAACAATTTGCAAACTTGACAGTTACTAAATGGTCTAATACTTCAAATTTATTGTTACTAAGTGCTATGGAAACAACAGGCAAAAACAAAAACTACTGGCTAGATTTTATTCAAATTTTAATCACCACTTTGTTTAATGAAAATAGACGTTTCCTGAAAATTTCATTAGAATCGTTTGACAACTTTTAGGTGTTGCAATTTTTCTGGACGTCAGTATATACAGGGTGGTCACTTTCAAGAAGCTCGCCATTGGGATATTCTAAGCGATGAGAGATACAGCATCGGTTAAATTAGATAAAAGTCGCACATTTTAACCACTTTTAAGAATTAAAAATGAAAGTAAGATATTCCCACTCATTCTCAATTTATGACAAAAAAAAAACCTGAAAATTGTCAATTTTCTTTCTGTTATAACTTTTCTACTTA
This sequence comes from Abscondita cerata, assembly GCA_030710515.1. Classification (NCBI taxonomy): domain Eukaryota; kingdom Metazoa; phylum Arthropoda; class Insecta; order Coleoptera; family Lampyridae; genus Abscondita; species Abscondita cerata. Next base: position 350,172 of record JALBCR010000291.1, read on the forward strand.
TTTAACAATTTTTATAAAACTTACTAGATTTACATTTTTGATCAGTTGCTTTTATTAATAAGACTATCAAAAATGTTGTAGGTTCACTCAAAAGTCGATTTTTAAACGGTTATTTTGTTTTTCTTATGGGCGCCATATTAGATAATTGATTTTATTAATAAATAATAAGTTTTTGTCATAACTTGAAAATGATAATTCTTAAAAGTAGTTAAAATGTGCGACTTTTCTCTAATTTAACCGATGCTGTATCTCCCACCGCTTAGAATATTCCAATGGTGAGCTTCTTGAAAGTGACCACCCTGTATAGACTGACATTATTTACGATTTTTTTAGAATAGTTTACGTTCCCTACTACCTTTGCTGCGTTTTGAAAACTATTTCTTTATGTATCTGATAAAATTAAATATTATCGACTAATCTACAAATGAAACCGGATGCACTTGTCAAGTATTTCTTATGATTTATCAACATATTATTTTAGTTGCTTAATTCACCTTTCATGCAATTTTAGAGTTACGGAGGCACGTTGGACTGGTCTGTGGATCAACAGTACTATGTTTTGACTTCATTTTATTGGACATACATAGTTTCTCATTTTATTAGTGGTACAATCACACAAAAGTATGGAGCAAAAATAGTATGCGGGTGGTCGGTGATAGTGTTTTCATTGTGCAATTTATGCGTACCATTTATGAGTTACATTCACTACACTATGGTTGTTGTAGTTCAATCTATACAGGAGCTGCTCAGGTTTGTAGGGTAATAATAACAATGTAGTAAACCAATTAGTAGGGATTTATTTGGCCGAGTATCTACGCTGTTATTGGTGTTTGGATCCCGATCCATGAAAGAAGTAGATTTGTGACGTGTTTTCAAGGAGCTGCATTGGGAGCCATGTTAGCTTACTTGTTAACTGGTTACATCATTGCTTTTGTTGGCTGGGAATATGTTTTTTATTGTTCTGGAAGTCTAGGTATGTATTTTATAAAAAATACTTTAACAAATATTATTTTTAATCCACAGGACTTTTGACTGCCTTGTTGTGGTATTTATTTATGTACGATACGCCAGAGGAACATCCTCGCATATCTCAACAAGAGCTGCAATACATTAAAAAAAATAGAGAACCGTCTTTGCATTCAGAAAACATAATACCGTGGTGTTCAATTCTAACGTCTCGTCCAGTGTGGGCTGTTGCGATTGTTTCTTTCGGACGAATGTGGATTCTTTCTGTAGTTATGATATATGGTCCTCTTTATTACAAAAGTGTTGGTGTAACGGTCGAAAAAGTAAGTAATCCTCACATCGTTGATACCTAAATTTACTTTTTCTTTTTTTAGATTGGCGTGATATTTGGTGTATCGGCCCTTATTAATTTCTTATCGTCACTATTTTTTGCTTTTCTATCAGATAAAATAGTGACGTACAAATTATTTCCCTTGTTTACAATCGAAAAATTTTTGCAGTGATTGGACACTTTATGACGGCAGTTTTGGCTTTAATAACAGGATTTACAGTTTGTAATGTTTCAATAGTTATTCCAATTTCGTATATGGTCCAGGTATTTCTTATGGCCAACTTTGTAGGAAGCATGAGTAATGTTGTAGACATATCACCGAGTTATACCGGTCCAGTCAGTAGTTTCATTCAAATTGTACTTTTATTACCAGCAATTTTATCTACACTAGTATTTAAGATATTGTTGAACAATGAGGTTCGTTTCAAAATGAAATCACTCTTTTAATTTTTCTGTTGTAGGATCATATAATTGCTTGGATACACACTATATACATTAGCTGCGCAGTTCTTATCATTACAGCTATATTTTATGTAGTATTTGGTTCCGGAGAGGTATGTAAAGGAATTATTTTTTTTTATACACTTTATCCGTTTAGGTGCAACCATGGGATATAGCAAAAAGCACTTCAAGAGATAGAGATGCTAAAATTAAACTTAATAACTCAACACCAGCATAAATAATGATTCAGTTTTCTTCATTAATATGAAACTATGAAACTCTGTAATTGATACTTTCTGCAGAAGTAATCAAAATATTTGTTTTAAAGTTGTCATGTAGAAAACTTCAGGTTCGTTTATACAGTGTGAGTGTAAAGTACGGAAGAAAATTTATTAAATTTTTATTCTTATTTATGTGCATCATGAAACAGGTCATTTTTATTTTTAAACTTCCATCTTTTGGTATAAATCAACCCTTTCTATCTTCACATGTGGCGGCGCAACAGAGGTCAACTTGAAAATTTTAAATGGCAATGGGGGTCAAAAGTTACATTTTCGGAAACCGTTTCATCCTGTATGTAATGTAAACATCTTCAACATCGGTCGATTAGAACAGGAAAAAAGTAACCTTTAAGTATTTTTTTAATACTAATAATTTCTGGTAGCATTTTCTATTAATAAATCGACGCAAACAACAGTTTCCTGAAAGCATTATACAAACCCTTACCTATTCGCATAAGTGATACATTTCCATCACAATTGGCTGCGGTGCAACGGAGGGCACTTTGAAAATTTTAAATGGTTCTAGTAATCTATGGTTACATTTTCGAAAAGACCTTTTCATCTTTTATTTAGCAATGTAATTGTTTCTAAAATTGGGCCATTAAAACAAGAAACAAAATGCTTTGAATATTTTTCAACACTAATTATTTCTGTTTGAATTTTGTTAATAATAAACGGAAACAATAGAATTCTGAAAACCTTACACAAATAATACAAATAGTAATGAAGTAGATGCTCAACCTGACAGATAGCCAAAGGATGTTCAAATTCGATTCAAAGTTTTGAATCATCTGTAGTGTAATTTACCGAATTTCGTGTCAAATTCTTGCCTTTAAGTCGTTGATGTTGTCAGGTTTTGTTCTGTATACTATTTTTTTGTGGGATGTCTTTGCTTTTGCTTATCGCATTATCGTGGTACTATTTTAATATGAATCAGATTTGTCAGTCGAAATTTGAAAAAACTGCCATATTACCTTAGATCTATCAAGTTGTAAAATGCGGTTAACTGAAAAAGAAAGAATTTAAATTTTGATTATGCTGGGTTGTGGTGATAAGAGCCGCTCTCAGACGAAAATCTGCACTTTAATTAATAACAAATATTCTGGCAAAACTATCACTCAATCGGCAGTCAGTAAATTACAAACCAAGTTCTGGGAAGAAATGAGGGGCCCAAAGATTTCTGTTAATACTAGGCTTGATACGTTAATTGCCCTGCAAGAAAATCCACATAGAAAACCAATTAACTTTAGAAAATGGAGTAAGCCAGAGAACAGTTATTAAGTATTTAAAATTTGAAAATACATCTTAAAGCTTAAGCTGGTACATAATTAAGTAAAAAAACAGTCATCAATAAGTTTTGGAGACAATGATGGAAATTTAATAGAATAATTTTTTGGACAAAGCGATATTCACTCTTACGGGAGATGTAAATCGTCAAAATTTGTGATACTGGGCTTCTGTAAATCCCCAATAAATGCGACAACATTATACGCAGCACCCCCAAAAAGTTACTGTTTGGGTGGAAATAGTGGAAATCAGAATTTTGGATCCTTATTTCCTTGAGGATAATTTAACAAGAGAAATGTATTTAGAGGTTTTGAAAGACGAGTTAATTCTCGCACTGGCGCAATTATACCCACATTCAAATGATCCAGGCTTGTAACAAAATTTCTTACGGTACCAGCAAGATGGAGCGCTACCTCACTATGCTAGACTAGTACGTAACTTTTTAGACGATACTTTTTCCAATCATTGGATTGGGCGACGAGGGCCTCTAGAATGACCCGTGCGTTAGCCGGACTTGACGCCCTGCGATTATTTTTTATGGGGACTTTTAAAAAACAAAATATACATAACAAAACCTAACAACATCGACGACTTAAAGGCAAAAATTAGACACGCAATTAAACAAATCACACTACAGATGATTCGAAATGTTCAAAATAAATTATTAATTAAATATTTAAACAGAAATAATTAATGTAAACATTTTTCTCCTTGTTCTAATCGACCCTTGTAAAGTGTGGTTACACTGCTCAATAGAAGATAAACGATCTAACCAAACATGTAACCTTTTATCCTTATTGTTTTTCAAATTTTTCAAATTGCGCCACGATTCGCCGCCACTGGTTGGGATAAAAATGTATAATTTATACCTAAAAAAATAACTTAAAGAAAAATTTGGATGATACATACAGGAAACTATTTTGCTTGTTTCGATTATTATTAATAGAAAATACAAGCATACATTAATATTAATGCTGAAAAATATTCAAAGTAATTTTTTTAATTTTCCTGTTCTAATTTACCAATGTTGAAGATACTTACATTGCGGCATACAGGATAAATGGTTTTCAAAATGTAACTTAACCCCTAGTCATTTAAAATTTTCAAGTTGTTCCTGTTGCGCCGCCACTGGTAGAAATAGAAAGAATTGATTTATACCAAAAGATGAAAATTTAAAAATAAAAATTGATCTGTCTGAGGAAAATTGCTTAAAAATAAGGATAAAAATGTAATGAATTTTAATCCATACTTTACACTCGCACTGTATATCCGTTAAAATTAATTTGATGCGAAAACTGCTGAAAGACTAATGTAACTCTCTACCTAGTGTTTAACTTATTATATCTAGTAAATAACATAATCGTAATTACCATTTAATCAAATTTCATGTACGTGCTGTTGTTATTCTCAGTTTTGATGTAAAATTTTAAAAATCAGAATACATTGTGTAATGTAAGTAAAAAAGACAGTTATTACAACAATAAAACACCAACAAAATTCTTACCGCTTCGACACAGTTTTGATTTAAGACCGAAATCAAATAATCACCAAAAAAACGTCCTTCAAGTTAAATGCGAATTGAACTCTGTGACGGTATTATTTCGCAAATAATTGATTTATTGACTTATTTCTCCCTACAGTATAGACAGTCGTGTTTACACTCATGCGTTTGAATATCAATTTTGTGTTGGGAAAACTTTGGGGATTTTGGTTGTTTGGAATTGCCAGTTCCGATGATTTGTCTACATTTGCTCGCAAAAGTTATACCTCATTTCCTATTTGCTGACTATCGTGAAAAGGTGTAGATGGAAATTGTTGTCTAAAAATTAAACAATTAGACATGTACTTTTTAATATCGATTGAACTAAAATCATCCCATTCAAATTAGGAATAAGTCTTCGACTACTGTTCCTGTATAAGCGCTTTTTTACTTTCGTTTGTTTTAATAAAATATTTGCTATCACTAGTTCTATTAATTGCAGGCACCTTTTTTTCTTTTTTGTGGGTTTTCCCTTTAGCTTCTTCTGCTGGTCACTGCAGACGTACTCCGTTTTAATTAATCAATGTATCTGTAATTCTGGTTATGCTGGCAAGGATAATAATCTAAAAACTATAAAATATCGAAGTGGGTCTGGTATTATTACCAACGTTGGAATTTCAACCTACCTTGGGACCGCCTTCTGATCAAGAACACCACCCAAGATAAGGCTGTTATCTGGTTCTTTGTGAGCAGTCCAGCAACTGGTATCAACAAAGTCCATTTTGGTTTTTCTTTTCTTCATTGGATATTAAAATATCAGATTTGGATACAAAACTTGTCACATCTGCCAATTAACTGTCGAACACCAAAGACTTCCTATTTATACAAACTAAGTTAATTCTTTTATGCATGTCATTCATAAATTTTGTCGTGTTCTATGTATACGTATCGCGGTCGTGAGTTTAGCAACGTATCTTTTTGGCGCTGTATAGATAATTTGGTGAACGAGAAAGATCTTTCCAAGTACTTCAGTAATTTTGTGGCGCTTTTAACCTATTTAAATAATCGGCAAAGTTCCGGTACTCTCTGTAATTGTTGTCATGTACATTCCGAACAATATTTGCCATGTGAACTCGGTAAATCGCTTTCATGGAATAATTGGTGCTACGACTGTCAAAAGTTTATAATACGTTAACCTATTTGGGGCGTTTGTGCCTCGAATTATTATTCGTGCTTTAACTCGCTCTCGTGAATTATTATTATTTTATAACTATATTTACTATTAATTTTAAATTATATGTTTATGTGTAGGTGTTTCTATGTGTGTTAATTGAACTCTAGTCGCTATAATAATATACATCCACGTCCGGTTTGTTTCTGTGTCTACGAGTTCCTAGTGGTTCTAGATATCTCTTATACGTAGTCCTAGGTGGCGCCTTATAAATTCTTCGTGCAGTGTAGAAGCTTATATGTCGAACGATTCTTAATAAGACCACGACTATTTTCAACTAAAAGAAGCTGGCGGCCAGGCCTTCTAGCACTGCTATATTTTTGGAGTTTGTTTAGAAATAAACCGTAACAACTCATATCATAGATACATAAGATAATCCATATAGGTAATGATGGTAAAGCATTTCTGCCTCTAATAAGGTAGATATAAACAACAACGGTAGAGATAATCCAAATAACTAGTATAAAAACAAAAATCACAATTTAACAAGAGGACACTAACAGAAGCAGCCTAGCTTATGTTATCAAACATTTCACTACTCAAGAATCTTAGTAAAGATAATGTAACTATAGAACAATTCTTAAGAGTTTTTAGCCATCAAATTCTGACATGGTAAATAAAATAAATTTTTAGTTAATTAATGGTAGTTGACATTAATAAGACCCATTATTTCAATGGTTAGTTAACCTACTGGTTTGGTAACCATTAACTACTAGTTAACTGGTACCTACGGATATTATATTTTTAGGATGTTAGTAGTGGTAGTTTGGTAACCACAACTTTACATATTTTTTGCAGTGTTGGCTTTACAAATCAGAAATTGCCACCAACTGCTGTGCAACTAAATGACATTTACGAGAGGTAGGCAAAAAAAGTATTTGGTGCGTGAATTTGATGCAAAGTGCAAAGTAAACTGTAATTACATAAATACGAAGCTATTATTATCAATATCCAAACACTTACTTACTTGAAATTTGTCACGAAATCACAGCTTGTCATATCTTTGGGTTATAAAAATGCAACGTGAAAAAGAAAAACAAACACCATATTTTGTGACAAAAGAAGAGATTTTGTTGACTCAGCTAGTGCTGAAGAAGAAAACTACTATCGAGAATAAAAAAAAAGCGGTATAGTGCACTGGGAATAAAAAGGAAAAACCTAAGACCATTTGGAAAGAGAGTTTAACAGCAAAATAGGATGAACTGGTAAGATGAAAAATAGCTCTGAAACAGAAATACAGCAAACTAAAAAGCATAGCAAAATTGTCCCATAATAAACGGAAAATGAGAATCAGATCTTATGCAAAGTTGCCTTATTTGATTCTATTATTCATGTGGTGGAGTGGATTTACAAAAATTAGAATTCAGGCATGTGACTGATTTTCAGCATGTGACTAGTTTTGCCAACCATGCATCTCCGCAAAACCCCTGTATCTAACTCTGATCGAGTCTCCAAATCAAATCCGTTGCCTTTTTTTCCAGAAGATTTAAGCAATTCTTGCAAAGGCTGCTGTCTACACTTGCCAGTTACGAGACTCCATTTGCCGTCAGAATTGCAAAAATGAAAAAGAACATTTGTATTTTGAAATAAATTTCCAAAGAGACACGAAATGTAGCAGTCATCAAATTCGCATCGCTATTAGATAAAAACGTTTTACAAGAACGATCCCAGTTCTTGGGAGAATTTATTATCGTTTGCCTATTATATCACAATATGAGCCCTCGATGAGACAAAAGCAAGTAGCCAAAAAATGAAAGACAGGTCAGAAACAACTTGTCTGTGCAATAGACATAAAAGTAACGTAAGGCAACATGAGGGGTGCATAAAATTACTTTCTGTTTTGGTAGGATTTGCTCTACAAAAATTAAAATCAAAACATCTTTTTGCTTTGAGACTTTTAGATTTTTAATCAACGCCAAGAACGACAAAACTTGCTTCAAAGTTTTAAACAAAGATGTTTTAGGAGCAATTTTAAACTTTTCAATGACTTTACTGTTCGAAGACTTATTGGTATACTAATTGCAAAGCTTACTACAAATTGACACTAGATGTAACGACACTTATTGATTTTACTACGATTTGGGAGGAGAAAGGTTGTCCATACAACTCGTTCTTTTTGAATGAGAAAAAGAATTTAAATAAAGTTTTTGCTGAAGATTGACTTTTACAATGCTTTCAATTGCATAAAGCAGGATTCTTATAATAAAATAAATCCAACGATAAAACAATTTTTTCAAATTCAAATGTTTATTCTATTTTTAAAAAACGTACAATCCTTTCTCAGGTAAGATGCCAGCAGAATGATCCTCTGGGACCACTAGCTTTCTCCTTAGTCATTCAACATATGTTTGAACAGATGGCCTCTGAATTATATGCTGTTACGGTTTATTTGTAAAACATAAAATAAATGTATAGCAGTGCTAGATGACCCCCGGCAGCTCTTCTTAGTCGGAAGTGGTCGTGGGTGGATTGAAAATTGTTCCAAAGAGGCCTCTACACTGCTCTTGCGCCACTTAGGATTATGTAAAAGAAATATCTAGAGCCACTAGGCACTCATAGATACAAAAATAAACCGTACGTGCATAGAAATTTGTATATTGTTTTAGCGACTATAGTTCAATTTAACACATCGAGAAACACATAAACATACCAATAGACAATATCAAATAAAATCAATAGCATATATAGTTATCAAATACTAATCATTGCACGAGAGCGAGTTAAAAACAAGAATATATATTCGAGGCGCAAACGACCCCAAATAGGTTAGCTTATTTGACAGTCGCGAACACTGATGAGTCTCTACACGTGATTCGCACGACAAAATATTGTTTTAAAGGTACGACAAGTACTGGACCGTAGCCGACTATTTAAATAAGTTCAAAGCGCACATTATTAATTGTACTTAAAGGATCCTTCGAGTTTACATAAGGATAAGAATAGGCGCAAAAATACGTTGTTAAACTTTCAACCACGATACAAATACATACAACGCGAATAAATTAATTAATGACATGCATAAAGAAATAACTTAGCTCGTGTAACTAGGAAGTCTTCCGTGTTTGACAGTTAATCGGTAGAGATAACAGCTCTCGTATCCAAATCTAGTATTTGAGTATCCACGAAGAAAAGCAAACCAAAATTGACTCCACTGATAACAATTGCTAGGCTGCACCAATGATTAGATAACCGGCTTATCTTGAGTGGTGGCCTTGACCTCGACGATGGCCTCAAGGGAAGTTGATTAACCATATAAGTATAATTGACTTTGTAATTAGTTTACTAAGTTTTCCAGTAAATTCCACCTATGGTGTGATATCCACTTCGATAGATTATAATTTTGGATTATTAATATTGCCAGTACAACCCTCATCCAATGTCCATCGACTAATTAAAACGGAGTACGTCAAACGAACGACCAAAACAAAAGAAAATACAAAAAAAAGGTGCCCAAAATTAATAGAACCCATATGAACAAATATTTCATTAAAACAAAGGAAAGTAAAAGAAAGAAAGATACTTACACTAAAATCGTAACCGAAATTATTTCCTAATTACAATGGAACGATTTTACTTCACTCACTATTATTAAACACGTGTCTAATTGTTCAACTTTTAGACAGCATTTTTCAAGTACACCCTTTCACAACGAAGATTTAATGGGAAAAGAACGTATCATTTTTGCGAGCCAACAAGGTATCAAGTTTAGAATACACGGATACCAAATCAAACAGGCAACTCTAAACAGGTAAAATTCCCAAACGGCTCAATATAAGAATGCATACTCAGACGCATTAGCATAAACACGACGGCCTATACATTGCTTTCACTTGGACGAAGAGACATTAGGTTCCTTCCAGGGTTTTGAACGAGGTTTTGGCGAATTTTAAAACAGGAGGTGAACTGCATTTTATATTATATCTAAACAGTTATCTGGCTTACTACTCTTGCTTTGACACACTACTATCGCTTCAAGCCAAAAAAAATGAGATCTTATTGCACTCTAAGCCACATTGAACAACTTTTGTTATGATTTCTCAAATGACGAAGCACGTTTCAAAACATTCAGCAAAGAGAGGTCATCGCATAGCTTACGGTCCTTCCATCAATACAAATAAGAACCCTCCTGAAAAATCACATAAACGTCGCCGTGAGATTGAGATCTAAGATGGCCGTTTTGCACACTTGTGTGTGTTTGGAACCGGGGTGGAGGAAAATGGCATACATCAGTATCCTGTCAGAAACCGCCAAAATGTGGGTCAGGGTACTCTAAATTAAATTATCTAATAAAATAGCTGTTTCTACAGCCCAAATTTTTGTAATCTTAGATAAGTAAAATGATGGTAAGCAACCCGATGGAATTACTCTGGTTCCATGGTCGAGAAGAAAGCCTTTGGTAACTGTACTTTTTCGCTCGATTTTTCAACTGGAATATGTCTAGTCTTTTCAAGAGTTACAAGGATTAGTGATTCAGGGACTCTAATAGAAAGTTCCTCTTTGGACCAAGTCATATAAATTCTTCTTAATTGTCATTAAACTGTAAAAATATAAAATTTAATTATAAAATCACACACAACGACGTATAGCTACAAACACATAGTGTTTTGTGTGACATATGAACTAAATTATTTTTATTGACAAAAATATTTTGTAGTAAATATAATTATATTTCCTTGATCTGTTTTATTAAATAAAGTGTTTGTGAATTCAAATAAAGACGGTGAGTCGACTCCAAGTGTTTTATGCAGAGGTTAGAATTTTATAGCGCCTTAAGATTGTGAGAAAGCTGAGTTAACGGACAGTACATTCGTTTTCGCTTTCGCCAAAACAAATAAAAAGAAAAATAAACGTAACACTTCAATAGCTTACGACGTTTACGACAAATTATTGAGATTTTTTTAATCGAAATTTAAATTTATTTAACCTTTTTACAAATAAGAAACAAATAAGATATAAAACAATACACGTAAAGTAACGGGTTTTACTGGCATAAAGAGGAACTGAATCGCCTGAGGCTCGTCATATCCTACATTTGCCAGTAAAACCTTCTTACCTTGTAAGTAATGTTATATACTACATCTTTGATGTTTAATTTTCTGTTGTAACATCAGGCTTAGTGACCGTTTATAAACTAATGTTTACTTCATATCCAACAAATTCAAACCCAACTTCCAACGCAACCGGTTCTTCAACATCAGACATTTAACAAACATGAAATTTCTGCCAATTTTCTCGCATTTACTCGAGTTCTCTAACTCCTAAATAGTCCCAAAAGGACGAAACAGCTGTCGAGTGATTATCGGTGTTTGTGTAGTATTGTACAACCTCTTGCGAACTTACAGCAGGCGATTCGAGATCGTCATTTTTGTTGACACCTAGTTGGCTATTATAATTTAAGGATCGACTATGTAACTGCTAACACATCTGTCGACAAAGTTACCTTTAATGCAAATTTGCATTTTTCGTACGTATTATGCTACACAAGTCGACACCTAGATGTCGCAACACTTATTTTTCTTATTTACATTTGTCCACACAAACCGGTTCTGACTTCATAATGATCTTCATGCAATGACTAACATGTACTAAAGCAGATCGGCCTCAATAAGCAGGTCTATTGTGAAAGACACAGTTGTACGGTACCGGCACAGCACCGGCACTTGGTTTGCCGATGTGTAAAAAAACGCTGTTACAGTATATTTTAGAAATTGGCTAAGTAGTAGATACTTTAAAATAAACCAGTTTCCGTGGTATCAATTCTTATCAAATTCAGCCAAATGTAATGACTAGAGTCAACGTTACTGATAATAAAAATACTTACATTCTAGTGTCAAATGCAAGACAATATGAAATAAAACGTTATAAATTCTGGACTCTGTTTGTTCGTCTATTTCAAAAACTCATAAACAGAATTCCACTCATATAACTTACTTAAACGTGATAAACCTGCTACATCTACTTAAATAAAATTATTTGAACTAAATAGGTTTATCTTGTACTGATAATTCACAGTCTTAAGTTTGACTAGAAATCAATTAACTTAAAATCCGTAATCTTATACTAGAGATAATCTAAACAAGAAGATTAAAACTTCAATTACTGTTTTGTGACTTAAGTTGGAAGTGTAATAAAAAAAAATGTTTAAATACCCGCAGTTTTTAGATCAAAACAGTTTGCTTGTGCTTTGATTGGTAAGTTAGACTGTGTGCCTAACTTGCACGAATTTTGATAAGAAATGTACCAGTTACGGTTTTGATGATGGCAACCTCATTGTACTTTTCCTGGCCTTCACCGTCAATCCCATTACTCACTTCAACGAACTCCCCAATCGGCGTGAAATTGTCGGGGGTTTCTGATAATAACAATTTTTTGAAATATCCTTCTAAATTTTTTTTAGGAAGAAGCCTCTTGGGTAATTTCTATATTAGCGTTAGGAATAATGCCAGGAAGTGTAACTGTAAGTTTTATTATGGACAAGTTTGGCCGAAAAAAATCATGTTGTTTGGTGCTTTTTGATGTTTCTGCCATGGATCTTAATAGCATTTGCCCAATCTATTGTTTATTACTAATAGCACGTTTTGTAGGAGGTTTGGAATTGAATTGTAAGCGCTGTAAGTGTCATCATAGGAACACTTAATATTATTCTTTGCAAACACATTAAAGGTCATACCAGTATATGTTGGTGAAATAGCTCAAAAGAGCACCGAAACTATATGCTCTTTGATACCTATCGGCAGGGCATTAGCTGCCATTTTAGTGTACTCTGTTGGTCCATTTGTTTCTTTTACTACACTAGCAGTTATTTGCAATTAATCCAGCGCTATTTGTGGTAGCTTCCTATTTCATACCCGAGTCTCCTTATTATTTAATAAAATAAGCAACCTCAAGCTGCTCTAAACACGTTAATATATTTGGCAAGTACTAATAATGTTGAGGAATGGCTGAAAGAAGTTGAAGCAACAATTCAAAACGATGAAACTTCCACTTTTAAATTTTACGAACTCTTGTTTGAGAGTAACTACAGAAAATCTTTTATGATCATCATTGGTAAATATTCAAGTAAATTATTTACAAACTAATATTGTACATGTTACAGCTCTTAAGACATTTCAACAATTTAGTGGATATGTTGCTATCGGCGCTTATATGCAAACCATAATGGAAGAAAGTCACACGTCTTTATCCGCAGAAACGTCTAGTATAGTTTTGCAGCAATTCAAATTCCTTGCGGTATTAAAGTAAAATGCCTATTTCCACTCCAATTATATTAGAATTTTTCAGTTGCTGTATCTTCATACTTTATTGATAAATTAGGACGGCGACTCTTTTGATTATTTCGGCGTCAGGATGCGCCTTATCTCTTGCTGGAAGGATTGTATTTTTTATCTGTTACAGAGAACGGATGTTGACATGTCGAATGCGTATTTTGTGCCTTTATTGTTTTTAACGCTTTATTACATAATGATGTCGTTTGGAATTGTTAACTTATCGTATGTGGCAGTTGGTGAATTATTTACACCGAAAGCTAAAAAACTGGGTGGCACAATTTTGCGTTTTATTCGGGGTTTTGGTATTTGTCAGCAATAAAATGTTTAATCCAATAGTAGAAGGTTGGGGTATGCATGTTGTGTTTTGGATGTTTGCAGGTGTTTGTGGTCTGGGAATACTTTTTGGTTTGTTCGTGTTGCCGGAAACGAAAGGAAAAACATTCGACGAAATACAAGTAATGTTACGTGGGGATCAACATCAATTAAACATGACATGTGATTACTTAATTCGAATGATGTTTAAAATTGAATAAAGTTTATTTTTTTCTCATTTATTTTTAGCACTTGAGACAAAATTTTACTAAAATATTCTGCGATTTATTTAAAAAATTTTATGTTCAGGGTGGTCATAATTTCATCGTTTTTTATGGGAAGTATAGTTTCTGTTAGAGTTAGGAAACAACTAATATACATCGCCAATGCTCCATTTTAAAATAAACTCGTTTAATGAATACTTCCATAAGAAATCATCAAATTATGGCCACCCTATACAGTGTAATATTTTTTAGTACTGGCTATAGTAGTAATTACTGAAGGTTAGAAATGGTGTGTGACGACTTTTTCTGTTTTAAAGCCTGTTTCGCTAGTTGAAAAAATGTAATTATTTTATTGTTTATTGGTTTAATAAAACAAAAAGTGATTCACTAACAGCTATACTTTACCTGGCTATTCGCTGTTTGTTTAATGCCTATTGCGACTGATTTCTCTGCTGCAATTACACAAATATCTGACAATTGAGAGTAGTAACTAGTTGGGTTTTAAATTGATAGCCTCTATTAAAACCTGGGTTGGAAGTAAATTAACTGAATGGTTAAACTTGAAGTGTTGTTTTGTAAGAAACCGATAATTGTTTAGTATAATTTTGCCGCCGAGATAATGATAATCTCACGGCATAAAATTTTCCAAGTTAGCAATAACGTTCCCTTTATAAATACGAGCACAATGCCGAGAAGACATTTTATTCAAATTTTTATTCCAATTCTAATACCGATCCGAATAAATACCCTACGCCTATACTGCGCTATCTGCTGTACTCAGTCTTCTCACTTCTACAATGGGGATACTACGTTGAGCACAATGATTAAATTCGTCTCGTTTAACCATAGGTTCAGTTATTTTCACTAATCATATTTTCAAAGCCTAGTTCAAATGCTAATTGGATTTGGTACGGGTTGTGGCAAAACAGTACTAACCGCTTAAGAACTACCTAGAAAAACTACCGTTATTTATTCCGTTTAGCCCTCACATATTTACTACCAAACCTATGCAGTGCGGCCGATTTATTCGGTAGCATTTGATCCGTTATTAATCCGTTCTAGCACCTCCGTATCACCCAAACCCCTATAGTGTTGCTGATTTATTCGATAGCAACTAGAAGCGGGTGTACTGGTAGAATCTGGCTTATTTAAATTACAACTACAGCGAAATCACCCCCGGAACAGAGGGTAGAACTTCTCGTACGTAAACAGCTCGCATACAAAGCCTCAGCGTACTTTGATGACTATTGTTTATCAGGTGTACCTTAAGAAGAACTTCCATCACTTATACAGCCGTAATTGTAAACTCCGTTGCTTATGCGAGCTCCGTCAGAAAGTGTTGTAACCTATAATATTAATCGTGGTTGTGAAGAACCACCGCCGACACAAATCTAACTTACCCGTTTTGTAATCCACTAACACAGACCACAGAAACAACCCTGAACCAGCAGCACCAGAACACGAATCCACCCGTCCGAGAGGCACATGCAAGCAACAGACCCGTCAACGTCCGAACGGCCGGCTGTTTCGAACGCCACTTTTATTAGGGCTTGCAAACATGTAAATGCAATAGACGTCCAATGTATAAATTCCGTGTGTACATAATTTAATAGAAATATTAAATCGAACACTGGGCATTATTCTCTACTTGAAGCTAACTCGCGATTACTTTATAAATTTTGTACGCTTCTTTTTATCCTCCACTTACAATTAAAAATTGTAACGTTGAACCTAAAAGGTGTGCGTTTACAATATAATGCAGCTTCTTTACCTTATAATGGTTAAGTTAGCCATCCGGCTAACGTATTTTAGTTGATCTACAAAAGAATTAAGAAAAAACAAAGTGATTACTCCAATTAATTCAGAATCAATTGCATTTTTTTCTAATTGTTGCTTAATATTATTGATAGCCAAAATGTTTCGTCACATTAGCCATACACTAAGAGGGCTGCTTGACGGAAGCGTGAATAAAACACAGGTTTAGCTTGTATGTTTTTTTTCGACATCAAAACGGGCTAATAAATACGCATAGTATTCATCAGTTATATTTTTACTCTTCTTGAAACAATCAATATTAATTATGTCTTTAGAATCCCAAAACATGGTCACCATGATCTTGTTCACCAACTGACCAACTTTGGCCTTCTTTGATGCACTTCGCCGGGTTCCAGGATTTGTCAGCAGTCAGACATCAGCAAAAAAACTTGTTCAGATTACGTTGCAACCTAGCCAAATATTGCTTTGAAAGTTGAACACCAGTTTACATTTGGTCCACTTTGATTGAGATGCCTACACTATCAACTAGTCGTCGATCAGCCATTACTAAATTATGGAATTTTTTATCGATTTTCTTGGTAGTGACCGTTTGTGATGTTCACCATCATCAGTGCTCATATGGCCAGTTTTAAATCAATTAAACCACTTGAAAACCATTCCATAACTTTGCATGGGGTGGATCTTGGGTGGATTCAATAGCCTAGCATTAACCACTACCGGTCCTAAGCGCGGATAAATAAAGTAGGCACTTTGCCAGTAGTAAAACCGTTAGCATACTCATAAAACTAGCAACAGATTAAAAATCAGTCAAACAATGACATGTCTTAGATGGATAACCAACTCCTTAAAAGAAGGACGAAGGCAATTCTGTTCGTAACGAGAACGCACGACAAAGACAAGAACAAAGATAGACGAAAAAGGAATAAGATTAGGAAGGTAGAACATCGGATCTTGGTTCCTCAGAGAACAAGAAATAATGATAGAACTGGGAAAGAACCAAAATCGATATATGTGCCTTATCGGAGACTAAAAAGAAGGGGAAAGGTATTGTACCGTACACTTCTCTTTAGCAGAATTAAGAAATCAAAGAAAGCGAAAGATTATAACAACAAAATCAAAGGTTGCAAACTTAAATCATCAAGAATACTAGTGGCAACATTTAACCAAAAAAACAAAATTACGTATCATATGCTGAAAACTGTAAACCAAGAATAGAGCTAAAACAATTCTATAAGGAACTTCAAAAAACTGTAGACGAGCTACCTCAAATTAATACGCTTTTCATATTAGGAGACTTATATGCCCGAACCGGAGATAATATAGTCCTCGAAGTAAAACAAAGATTCAAACACAAAATGCAATACAAATATATCGGGTGATTCATTTAGAGGTACTTTTATGATGGTGATTTAATTGCAGATCGCGCATGCGTAGGATCGATTAAAGTAGCATTTTTCCTCAGTAGTGTAAACATTTTATAATAGAAAAACTTAGTCTGGCACAGCGCCTACAGCCTATTAAAAAATCGGTCCATATTTCTTCAAAACAGAAACCGACCGAAGTATTCTATAAATAGTAATCGTTATTGCGCTATCATAACAGACTATTTGATACCTAAAAAGAAGCTCGTGATTTCCAAATTTGATTCATACAGCCAGTGAAACCACGACTTTACTGCGAGAAAGATTCGGTGAACAGATCATTTTAAGTTTTAGACCAGTGAATTGGCCGACTAGATCATGTGACATAACACCTCCTGACTTTTTCTTTTCGAACTATGAAAACTCTAAAGTATACATGGATAAGCCGGCTACGATTGAGGCATTGGAAGCCAATATTACTCGAGTCATTGGCCAAATACCACTTGAAATACTCAAACACGTCATTGAAAATTGGAACTTCAAATGGACCATGTTAATCGTAGTAACGACCAACATTTGAAAGCTATTATTTTTAAGAAATAATTGTAATAGGAATATCAAAATGTAAACAAGTAAGAAATAATGTAAATTTAAAAATAAAACAGAAATAGTAGAAAAAATCCACAGGGGAGTTTGGAATGGACCTATACGGGCAACAAAAACAAATTTGACAAATGCTAAGGAACCACAGAAGAGACACTAAAGAATAGGCACAAACAACTAAAACATCTGACTACACATGAGTGAAACCTTTCAAGACACTATACATGGCAGAAGAACTTATAACACAAGAGACAACCGATATTGGCAAAAATATTTAATATATCTAACATACCAGATGAATGGAAACTGAGTATCACAGTACCAAATTTTAAAAAAGAGAAACAAATACCAGACAATTAGCAGAGGCATAAACTTGCTGAATATAAGTTTAAAAATTACAACAACAAAACTGATTGCTAGGAAACTGGAGGAAATAATAGAACTGCGACATGAACATGGTTTTGAAATAATAGATCCTGCGTTGATGCAATACTACTTTGTAGTCAGAAAAGTGATAGAAAAACCATTAGAAGAATTTAACAAACCTACATATTTCTGTGCCTTGTTGATACAAAAGGCATTCAATCACTTAGAACTACGTAACGTAATAGATACCTTAGATAAAAATAACATGCCGAATGGACTAATATTCGTTACGGGACATATACACCAACAACGATACACAACTAAAACTCATACAGGGATGATATCAAAAAAAATCTAGGTTACTAATGGCCGATTGCACCGGCACGACTTAAACTTAAGCTATGCTTAAAAACTTAGATACAATTGTTAAAACCATAGCAACGATTGTGTTTAAGCGCTACTTAAGTTTAAGTTGTATTGTAACAAACGTATACAGAAAATAAACAGATTCTCTTAGACCATAACATAGGACATAAAATAGGAAATCCAGATATCTGACTAATATGTTACACCGACGATGCAACTCTTATTGCCGACAACGACGATGACCAGCAGCGTTTGTTATTTTAGTTCAATAAGTCCTGTAAAAACTTTTCACTACAAGTATCAGACACAAAAACAAAAGCATTAACAATCAGTAAATAATTATTACGCTACAAATTAGAAAGAAATGGAAGTATGGTAGAGCAGGTGATGTCAATACAGTTTTTAGGAATTAAGATCACAAGCAATGGAGTATTGACAAGAGAGGTAGAACACCAAGCAGAAAAGGCAGCAAAAATATCGGTTTGCGTAAATAACACTATATGGCACAATAAACATCTTCGAAAAGAATCTAAAGTTAGGATACATAAATCAGTCAAAATACCGATCATGACGTATGCTGCTGGAACAAGTTTAGATACAGCAAATAATAAGTATTGGAGGCAACCGAGATGAAAACGCTGCGGAAAATAATAGGCTTAACCAAAACATATCACATACGAAACCAGGGCATTAGACTTAGCTGTAAAATACAAAAGATAGATGAATGGGTAAAGAAAAAAAGATCTGACTCAGAGTTAGAAAATCACCAGGTAGATCTAAAAAAAAGAAGAGGAAACCATTCCATGTTTTTGGTTAGTAGACTTAAAATTCACGTTTTCCATATTTACGAAATAACAACAAACTGTATTGTTCTATGCCGGTCAAATGTAAACTATTTTACTGATTAAAATGAAATATGCAGCGAATAGTCAAACTACCGTCAAACAGCTTTCGTATACCAAAGTTACTTTTTTTCAGATTAGCAATACTTAACCCCACCGCGTTCTTAAATTATAACAGTAATCAGTGAAGAACAACTAGGGTTCACAAAGGGCATGGGAACCAGAGAATCACTTTTCTGTTTGAATAATATTTAACAAGATGCCGGAAAGTACGCAAAACAACATACGTCGGTTTTATTGATTTTGAAAAGGTGTTTGATAGAGTGCAACACCCCAGACTAAATATATAAGGAAAAATATATAGGTCTAATAACGGACGTCTACTGGAATCAATCTGCCTGTATCATGATAAATGTGCAACATTCCCATTCAGAGAGGAGTGCAACAGCGATGTGTACTGTCGCCATCCCTATTCAATATTTACTAAAGAAAAAATATTTCAAGCTATATCATATATAGGAAAAAGCATCATAATAGGCGGAGAGTTTATAAACAACATTCGTTACGCAGACGATACAGATCTGTTTGCTGAAAATATGGAAAATCTTCAAGACCTTGTAATTGTGAATTTATAAACGTTAGTACAGCAGTGTCCGAATACAGTCAGTGAGATGGGGAAGGTCCTTAGGAGAACTAAAAGAAATAACTGCTGAATAACTTAGCGCCACCTGCTGGGTAACGGAGAGAAATAAAACCGATCAACAGGAATTCAACTGGTTTTACTTAAAATCTAACACGTTACCTACAACAAATGCAAATTTAAGAGAGAGACAAAAGACACAGAAATATAACACATACAATTTAAAGTATTAGGATTATATTTAGTAGTAACTACAAAGTCTGTCGCATAGAACTTGCATGCATTAGCAATAACCAATTACTTGCCGTACGCGATCAAATTTGTATTAATGCAGTTAAGTTTCTCGTTTATTAACTCCAGAATCTAAACATCGTACCAATTTAAGATTGGTGAATAAGAAACTTGCCGTACACTCGTCACGTACCCGCGATGGCTTAAAACTAATAACACACGTTTCAAATATAGGATGTAGCTTCCGCCAATCCAAAAGGCCTTTTGATTCAGCGTACCCCTCAAAACTCTGAAGGAGTTCGTGCCGACAACACTAGCGTGAGAGTATGGAGGCTACCCCAAATCACAAATTGTCTTAAATACTAAAGGGAAATACTAAAGGTATGACCGCTTGATGTCGCGTGTACTTAGGTTTCGAATGCATGCAAAATATGAATGAGTTCTTGCTTGCTAAGGACACAGCTACTTCAAGATCAGAATGAGTTTGCTGGAAAATAATAGAAGAACCAATTTTAGGAGTAGAAGTTGTCGTTGTAAACAGCGTGCGAATACCCTGAACCGTTGAAGGAGATTCGGCCAGGTGTCCCCGAGATCGGCGACAATACAAACTCAGGCACGTTTTGTGTCACGAACGGAATTGTAATTGCTCGTTTCAGCGTCCCAGAATTATCTAGACATTCAATTGTGAAAAAGATTTGAGGTCCAGACACGTGCTAAATCATATGTCGTAATTAATAAAACCGCTAAAAAACCCACTTACGGCGTAAATAGTCGGTATATTTTTCCACAATCAATTATTGTGAAATTATCGAAGCCATATAGCAGTTTTATGTTTAATTTTTAGCTTCGTACAGCACGGCTATCCGCCTAGAAACAATAAACGTTTTTCAAGATGTCGGCCCGCTGCTTTGAGTAAAAATCCCCAAAATTACGATTCACCAATCGGAAAATTCGGTTGAAAACGCGGTAAATTTGATTCGTGTTGCAACGCGCAACTTAAAGATTTCGAACCGTAACAACCCACTCAATAAGCTGAAAACGCAATGTCAACTATATGGCTTATCTATCAATATACTCAAAACAAAGTCGTCAGTAAGTAGGAAACGGCAGATAATTATGTTTTACTAATTAATAAATGGGGTTGCTGAATAAATGAAAGACTAAACCCAGATATAGAAATAAAATACAAAATCATAAGATAACTGCAAAAAACAACAACTCAGTCAAATACACTTTAATAAGAGTACATTGAACATTTTCCAACAACAACTACGTGCTATAAGCACATCTTGAAGAGCTATTCAATGACTGACTGAATTCAGTGAGGAAGTTTTCTTTTAAAACCGACTTACCAGCCACATAATCGTAAAGCTAACAAAAAAATAACGAATCAGTAGCACTAATTTTGTGCTAATATTATTGCGAAAAATGCGAAAATATCTCGATTTAAACAAAGTGTAAACAAAAATTAATGGAATTGATCAATAAATATGTCGTCTAGACATTCCTAACAAATTGAAAAACAAACGACGTCAATAACGTAAATAATCCAGCAAAAGCAAAATTTTCAATCAAAAGCGAGCACGTTAAATCGAATTAAATACGTAATTTGACGGACAAGGTCACAAATGAAACCTGCAAAAGCAAAATTCTAGTTAATGTTAGATTTTTATTTGCTGACTGATGAAAGCATCGCAATCTAAATACTACAAACCTATGCTTTCCTATGTATGACGAACGTTAAAGAAACATCTTTGTTACCACGATTATGAACAATAAAATATAATATTTAATGTACGAACAGAGTGTTTAACTTAATAAATTAGTGTTCTGTTTACTACCATTTATTACTGTTGTTGTGGTTAAAAATCCAAAATGTTTTTTAAGTACTCGGCCTTGTTTATAAAAACAACAAAAAGTCAAAATTGTTCTTTATCTAGTAGTCCCATAAATTTTATTCAACATGGTAACAACGGGTGAAAATATTGGTATTCCGATGAAACATTTATAAAATATATTGGACTCACAATTCGAAACAACGACGATAATGTTAACATTAGAGTAAAGTCCATTACATACAAACTTTAAACACAAAGTTTGGAAGGAATGAGTGACTTCATCAAAACAAATATTCAAGAAATGATAAATCTTAAAAGACAATTTGTCAGAAGTGATAATAAGAAATAATCCCAGTGACTTCACATTCATTTGAGAGAGTTTTACTATTATCTTAGTCTTTATATATTATTCAAAATACTGTTGAAAGAAACAGTAACCGTTAATTATATTTGCTACATTTTTTGAAGCTAGACAAGTAATGCCCCCTTACATTAGGTTGAACGTAGACATCCAAATAAAAAGTTATTACCCTTAATTGCAGACTTTCAATACTAAGGTGGTTGCTTTCAAGCATATATTACCTTAACCTTATCGAATAAAGAAGGTTTTATATTTATTCTTTTTTCTACATTAAAATGTAAATGGGTAACCTATATATGTGTATCATAGAGTTATTTTTTAGAAGAGTTCTAGTTTTTTGTTAGATATATGTTTATTTTAGTTATTTTATTTAAAGAAACACACCCACATACAAAGATTTCGACAGATTTCAAATAAATTTAATCTTTTTAAAGTTAATATAGTTTACAATTAGTAGATAAAGATTTCTGTCAATAAGTTGTTTTTATAATTTTGAAGGTGTCAATAAATTGAAGGTTGAAAACAAAGTTATCGACTTTATGGAAAGCTTATTCCATCCTGCAAGTAACCATCAATGTAAAGCAAGCATTTACTTCGCATATTATGATAAATTACCAACATTCTCAAGTATTTGCTTAAATACCAATAAATTATTAGAAGCACACCATGTATGGAGCACTGTTTTAGATCGGCAAATGTTTCTCGGCAGCAAAGCCTACTAAAATATAACAAAAAATTGATGGACTCCCAAATGTATCAAAATCATACTTAAATCTCAAAAGAAACATATTGTAAAACTGAAAAAATGATGGGACAAAACATCAAACTAGTAGAACATTATAAAGATTGCTGAAAATTTCTACAAAGTGCTGAAAGATGGTTCAGAGGAAATTTTAGCCTCCAAAAAAAAAAAACAAAAAAAAAAAAAAAAAAAAAGTTAAAAAAAAAAAAAATAAAAAAAAAAAAAATATAAAAATAAAAAAAACATTCTAATACTAATCCAAAAAAAAAAAAAAATTTAAAAAAATACAAATTAAAATAAAAATAAAAACAAAAAAAACACACATCCATATCCTTAAAATTACAAAACCCATACAAATAAAAAAAAAAAAAAAAAAAAAAAAAAACTAAATCAAACTCAATCTATCCCTAGCCTTCGTATTCTTTGAAAAAGAAAAAACTTTTTCTATTTCGCAATTTCTATAGCATTGTTTCCGTATTCTACACGATACGGAAATAGAAGCTCTTTCCGTACTGTTTTAGGGATTTTATAAATTTTAGTGTATAACCAAATAATTTACAGTTTTAATTTTGAAGTAAGAAAATTAAGTGAGGTTTTGTTTGGTTAGTTCTTATTAAGTAGATTTTAATATTCAAAGAAAATTTAATGTTAATTTATGAAACAAAACTTAACAAACAATATTCTTCCATCGACCGCGCATTTATGACTTACATTAATGTAAACAAAATTGATTTTAGTTAGGCAACTATAGATACATATTGCCGTTTTATCTTCAATCAACTACAACATGAAAGTATAAATAAAAAAATCTGTCGTAATTGGTAGCAAAGCAAATTTTAATAATAACAAATCGACATTAATCTACAATTGTAATAAATCTTGAATTTGTTCACAGTGATTTTTAAGACATTTTTGTACTGTATGCAACATTCAATGATAACGTTTAATAACATGTTAAGGGTGTTCAGGACATCTATTTTACAAACTATTATCTCACGTAGTTCTTCAATATTTTACTCATTGTTCAAAAGTTAGATTCTTTAAGTAAGGCTGTAAGAAAAATCAACACTATAAAAAGTAAACATTCCGACTTCTGAAAAAATCTTTTGGAGGTGAAGCGGAACCACTTTAACAAAATGTTTTTTAACTAATTGGATTGTTCTTCGTTGAGGAGGGGCACCAAAAAATCATTAAGACGTTTTTTCAGGCAACGTTTCGTGCAGCCGAATGTGCACTTCTTCAGGCCTCTGTTTATTAAAAAGAAAGGAATACATTTAACGGTAAGTTATATACATAAACATCATATCCTTAATATATTAATCTAAATTATAGGTGATTGACTCGTCTACTTACTTAAAACAAATAAATGGTCCGCCACTTGAATAAGTTAAAAAACACATAGAATATTAAACAAACACAAAATAAATTAACAATTAAATGAAACGGACAAAGGTCCATTTAATATCCTAAAAGAAGACTATTTTACGAAATTAAACTCTTTATTAAATGACGACGTGGTTTATAATTTGACTAACAATGATCCGACTACGAAAATTCAAAACTATAACAACAAAATTACTAAAAAATTACTTAACAACGGACATATAGACAACACAACTTACAAAAAATTACAACTTACACAAGCGTTCCACCAAAATTATATGGTTTAGTAAAAATACATAAAGACGATCATCCCTTAAGACCCATAGTTTCATGCATTGGAGCACCTACGTATCATTTATCAAAATTCATATCAGACATACTCAGTAATATTTCACACATTTTCATTCATAACATCAAAAACTCATATGAATTAATAGATACCATACAAGATACAACAATACCATCCAATTATAAATTAATTTCGTTTGATGTAAACTCTTTATTTACAAACATCTCCAAAGAACTAACAATAAACTTAATACAAAAGTATTGGGATGATATAAAAGCATTTACTACACTAGATTTAACATTCTTCACACACATTGTAGAGTTTTTGTTTGATGCAAGTTACTTCACATGTAATAAAAAATATACTTGCAAAAATTTGGAACAGCAATGGGCAATCCTGCTTCCCCTATTTTAGCAAACTTAATAATGCACGATTTGCTTTTATATGTTCGTTACAATTTATTGTTTGAACCTATTTTTATGATAAGTTATGTTGATGATGTAATCACTTGCATCCCTGAAGATGAAATACATAATACTCTTAATATTTTTAACAAATACAATCTACATTTAAAATTTACGTACGAGATTGAAAAAGATAATTCATTACCCTTTTTAGATGTGAGGTTGATTAAAGATCAAGACACCAACAAATTATTAACTGACTGGTATTTTAAACCCATGGCATCCAATAGGACTATCAATTATTTATCAAATCACCAACAGCACCAAAAAATAAACATAGTTAAATCTATGAAAAACAAAATAACAAAACTAAGTAGTCCTAAATATCTCACTAAAAATCTAACCTCTCAAAAAATATATTGAAAAATAACAATTATCCTACTAACATTATTAACAGAATCTTATACTATAATTATAACACTAACACACCATCACCAATTAATCCCCTAATTCTCAATATACCTATACTAAAATTATTAATATACCTAACTTGACTAAACACCTTATCCCATTACTAAAAAACTACTAACGTCCACATAGCTACATACAATAACAATACTATTTACAACATTATCTACACACAATTAAAAGACAAGACAAACATTCTTGACAAACACAATGTAGTGTATAAAATAGACTGTCTTGACTGTAATAAATGCTATGTTGGCCAAACCAAACAAAAAACACGTAATAGGATTAAAAATCATAAGTACGATTGCAAAAACAAAAAACCAGACTCTGCGTTAGCCGTACACCATATTGAGATGGGTCATAATTTTAATTTTGATAATCCTACGATTTTAAATGTAGAAAGGAATTATAAAAAACGTCTAATAGCTGAAATGATATACATCATCAAACACAATAATAACATTAATTATAACACGGACACACAAAATTTAAGCAATATTTATAGAAATTTAATCACTAAAATAAAATAGAAGAAGGAATTCCCATTATCATATTGTTATCTAGTCATTCATGTTTGTTCGTTTCTACGTATAGAGTGTGTGTTTTATTAGAAATATTTATTTACATTTAATTTTTAATTTATTTTGTGTTTGTTTAATATCGATGTGTTTTTTACACTTATTCAAGTGGCGGACCATTTATTTGTTTTAAGTAAGTAGTCGAGTCAATCACCTATAATTTAGATTAATATATTAAGGATATGATGTTTATGTATATAACTTACCGTTAAATGTATTCTTTCTTTTTAATAAACAGAGGCCTGAAGAAGTGCACATTCGGCTGCACGAAACGTTGCCTGAAAAAACTTCTTAATGGTTTTTGGTGCCCCTCCTCAACGAAGAACAATCCAATTAGTTGATAATTATAGGAGGAAATATTTACCTTTCAAAATGTTTTTGTAAACTCCAGATGCACGTGTTTGTGAAATTATAGAATAAGGAGTCTTAAGCAAATATGTCTCTGATAAAAGTGTTGCAAAGCCATTGGTAGTATTAAGTATGTGCAGGATAATTGTCTCAATAACTTGGTAAACTGCTTGCACAGTAAGGATATAAATATCTTTCTTCGGTATGATGCGACAAGTCATTATATAAAGTTCAACTTGTTCAAGATGTGCTTAAGTTACATCCATGATATATCAAACATTGTCAAACGCTTTTGGTGTTGTCTTTGTAAGTGGACCATTATATTGATTAAGCACCAATCCGTTCCCACAAAAAATTTAGTCTTCTTGTTTTACTGTGATGAAAACTATTTTATTTCGACAAAACAATCGAAATTGAGTAATTTAATTCTCCATCAACTTGGTGAGCTTATATTAAAATACTGTTGGCAATAAAAGACGAAGCTCTCACAAAAACGTAGAAACGATGAAGTTAGGTTATAAATTTGTGGTTGTGGTGCGTTCACAATAGCATTTCTTCTCTAGAATTATTAGGGAATATAATTTTATTAAAATTACAAAGTACGGTCGACGGAAAAGTTTTGTAACTAACTCGTAAATTAAACGGTGATTAAAAATCTCAACACATTATTTTGAAGATAGCAAACTTTCAACAGCATTTGTTGCTAACTTTATTAGGATATCAACTACTCTACCAACATAGCTTTAAACCAAAAAAAACACTAGATCATATATTAACATTTATTTCTTAAAGTAAATTTTTGCGAAATAAAAAATAGTATGAAAAACACGTGTCACAACTACTTTTTGTCGCACTCCGACAATTGCAGACCCTTCCGTTCGCAAATTTGTCTTCGTGCGACAAAAAGTGTTGTTGTGACACTTGTTTTTCAATATACTATTAACACACGAGAAGCACATGCTACATTAATGGCCGTATGCACAAATACAGGCTTAAACTTAAACAATGTTTAAAAACAATCGTTGTTTAGGTTTAAGTTGAAGCTGTGATAATCGATACGGCTATAAAACTCTTAACGACTGTCGAATTGAAACCTGGTTTTCCCAAATACGAGGAGTTCGATAAGGTTCCACATACAGCAAATTATATAGAACTGAAAGTTTTAATACTGGAATTACGTAAACAATGTCAGCTAATTGGTCTACACACAAATAAACAAAAACGAAAGTTATGACAAATAGCAAAGACCCACTTAATTTAGAAATAGAAGACATATAAATAGAACAAAAGATTCTTATGTATATTGAACCACCCAATAAGAATCGGCACAGAAAACCATTTCTTGTCTTTAAGGATAGAAAGGTCTCGAATGATATGAAAGCAAAAATATTCAAGTCCTTCAGAAATGCAATTATTATGAAGTTAGTAAGAACACAAGGGACAATGAGTAAGAGAAAGAAAAAAAGTAGGAAATACAGATATAAGAAAAATAACGAAACAAAAATGCAGCGGAGGATCGATGGAAAAATAAAATATTGTATTGGAGACCAAGAACCGACAGAAGAAATGTTACGTGACAACCAAAACAGTAGAAAGACGACATAAGAAAGGAAACATGCACACTACAGAATATCCAGAGAAAGACAAACTGGACAAACAAAAAAGAGGGTTATGTCCGCTACTGGATGTAAAAAACCTGAACAAGAAGAAGAAGATGTTTAGTTTTTTTCTAAACAATGGAGCAATTTTTTGCAAAAACGAAGTACTGTTAATTGACATCTACCACTTTTATTGCCGTCGACGTGTTTATAACCCTCGGCTGACGCTTCGGCCTCAAAATCACGTCTCGGGCACTAAAGCTTTATTACATCTATTTGTTTACGACTAGCATAAGAAATGCTTAGCGCATTTAATGTTATTCAAATTACCTATGTTTTGCATTTACAGTCCATGTACACATTATACAATCGTTAGAATTGTGACAATTAACGTAAATTAGAAGATAATCATAAAACCATCTTCAAAAAACTCAAAAGATAAAAAAAACTAGACATGAATCTCTTAGTCTACCCAGAAAAATGTAAAACCTAGAAATGCTAACCAACATTTAGAGTAATCTGACTAACAGTATTTAGTACAAAGACAAGCGATAAAATTCATGTCAGGCATTTTGCGATTAAATTCGCTTCTTTCTGAATTTAATTTGAAAAAACAGTGCAAAGCTAAAATTAAGCAAAATACAATAACATATAAAAACCGATAAGAAAAATGAAACTGAAAATTGCTTTCAAAAGTAAAAAGAGTATTAAAAGATCCTTGGATTTAAAGAAGTCAATACAAAGTTTTAAAGTGTTACCCAATTACAAAATTTTTTTATTATATATTGTTTCTGTCCTACAAAATCATACTATAGCAATAAACCAATTAACTGTTTTTTGGAAATAAATTAGAAAAAATACACAAACACACAAAAACAGAATTACAGAATTTTTCTCAAATCAAGTTATTTTATATACAAACACACAATATTGCTACAAACTTTTAAGGTAATAATGGGACGTCCATTGTCAAGTACAATAGCAGAATTGATATTTCAAAAATGGTATGTACTTGAAAATCTCAAATAACACCAAAATTAAATATTAAAAATTTCACAATAATAATTTAAATATAATAAACAATTACTAATTCAAATCAGCTACTCACTAGATTTTATTTAAAAACAAATTAAATTAAATATTATTAAAATATAAAAAGTCTCAAAAAACAGACCAAAATATTAAAACGAAATAGCTTTTTGGGCTAAACGAATTTAAATAATAATTACTATTTAATCTTTACCATATTGCGTTAACTTTGCTTTTAATTAAATTAAATTTTTACTTTATTAGTTTTGATAATAATAAATTTTTCAAATCACATGCAAAAACATAGTTTTATTCAATTTTTAAGGTTTACTTTAGTTCTACTTATAAATTGCAAGGAAAGTTTAAGTGCATGGAAACAAAGAAATGATTAAAATATTAATAAATGTTAACACTATTTATTCAAATAAAATTACTAATAATTTGCATCACCTCGTACACTTAAGACTCAGTAACCCTTCTGGGCATACTGGAAATCAGGTGGTCGATTGCGGTTTGATGAAGTACATTTCAGGCTACTTGAAGTCGTTAACACAGTTCAGGTACATGGGTGTTCATTATGTCTCAGACATGTTTTATAAGGGTTTAAATCTGAGTACCTTGTTAACCAATTTTTTTCTTTACCAGAAAGTCCATAGTTACGTGTGCAATATGAAGGTGCGCGTTAACATTCTGCAAAAGCAGCATGTGAAAGGTTTTCATAAAAAGTAAAAACAACAAGCTGCAAAAACTGAATCAACGCAACGCCTTGCATTTAAATTGCTCGGAATGAATACTAAGGGGGACTTGCCCTAGTAACTTATTACCCTCCCACATAATTATTCCAGTTCTTTGTAATATTACTCCATTGAATTTCCATGCCAACTTAACAAAAGTTACCAATTTGAATGACATTGAAAACCCTCCTGCTAAAAGACTTAAATCTCGAAGTCCTATATGGTTGCAAGACTACTTAAATACGGCTTTTTCTGAAGTTGAAGAGTGGAAAAAATTATGGTCTGGAGTTGATGTTTTCAATAAACATCTCATTGATGATCCAACAATAGAAGTCAACACTTGCAAAAGTGAGTCATTAATATCATTACACAAAATAGGAATTGAACATCTTACATTATCATGTTCTTCAGACGTTTGTATCGACTCACATTCACCTACCGAATCTGCACTTGAGTAGTCTTTTTGCTGCATACATTGAGCTAAAAGCAATATCTTCCTTGCACGTCACGGCATGTTGAATGCATCGAAATGTAGACGTGTGGTTGGTAATAAGTCATTTCCACCTACTTCACTAATATGGCGTCGCTCAGCTGATTTGGAGGGCAACAAGCAAATAACCCAAATAAACCAAGTAAAAATAATTTGTTTTATAGTTTTATTTCGTAAATTTAGTGTATAAAAGGTGTATAATTAAATTAGTGTCTATATAGTTAATTCTGATTATTATAAATACTTCGTAGTTTAATTAAAAAAGATTTATGGATTAATAACTGTATTTTTGTACATATATTTTATCTGTTTAAAATGGACAATTGCTACAGCAAATATTTTCAAAACCTTAAGAAATACATGTAAGTATTTTTCTATTGATTGACATGCAAATTAAAATTGAACATAGGGATAATATTTTAATGAGCAGGCTATGCCGAATTTATGTCACTAATTAAATGCATTAAACTTTTTAACAAAACACCATGTAAACGAATAATCAAGTTCTATTTTTTTTCCTTTTGTACGTGCTGTAGAATCGTCGCCTAAAACAGAATTTGTGAAATATGTACTGATTTATTCACATTTATTGATATAAATTAGTACGTGGCTGATCACATCACTATGTTCAATTTTAAAAAACCATCGCAATCAATTTATTTTTTATGTTCAGCTGAACTAAACCTCACTTTATGAATAAAGTTAATTAACAATGTCGATCCACATGATCTGCGAGACATCTTTACCACAAACCTCGAAAATACGACATAAAAATATAAAATAGCGTAACTTTAACTATAACACACGTCTATTTTGACTTTGTTTACCTCCAGATCAGCTCTTATTTGAACCCCACTACTTAACTCTGACGTCACGTGGAAAAGACCTATTTCGCATATGTTGTGCATGGGACTGACTTGCGCAGTCAGATAAGTAATATACGTTGAGAATGGTGCGCAGACTATTACCGGTCCCGAGCGCCCGGTGCCGCATATAAGTAATGAAATTGGAATTCAGTGCGTTACCACTTCTGGGCGACCGATAATCTTAGTTGTCAAAATACCGGACATGATAACAAATCTAATGATACCTGTAACGTTGGAATCAAGCATACAGAGTGTCTAGAAACTCTCCTGACAAACGAGAAGATTCCTCAGATAATTTTAATACAATTTAACCCAATTCACATAGTCCAAAAATGCTTTCTAAGGAAATGTCACAAATGCTTAAAAGTTAAAAACAACAAAGTTATGAGTTAAAATAACTGTTGACCTACCCAAAACGGACGCCTATGACCGGTACTAGAAATTCGCAATTAATGGAATCGATTCATCTCTGAAGGTTAAACTAGCATACCAGTTTTTGCTTTTCTAATTAGAAGCCTTCTGGGGGTATTTAAAAAAAACCATTTACAAGGCGCCACCTTCAAAGAGCTCTAGCTCCCTTAGGAAGCATTTTCGAACTAGGTGAATTAAGTTAAATTGTCTTAAAATTATCTGAGAAATCTCCGGTCTTTGTTTGTCAGGAGAGTTTCTAGACACTCTGTATGCTTGATTCCAACGTTACAGGTATCATTAGATTTGTTATCATGTCCGGTATTTTGACAATCTAAGAAAGATTATCGGTCGCCCAGAAGTGGTAACGCACTGAATTACAATTGACCGGTGCCGCAGTCAACCTGTTAAGTGGTCAACAAACCCTAATCTAGAAAAAGGTTCGAAGGAAGTTAACGAAAGAACATTTTGCGTTTGCTTCACAATCGAATGACCAAAGTTAGATTAACATAAGTTTAGATGTTAAGTAATTTTATAATATTCTATCGCTTATAACCACTATTTAATTTTGTCAACGTTCAACGTTTGCGCAACACGTGGTTAATGTAAATCGGAGTTCATGCGTATATGCGATTAAAAGTTTACCGCATATTTATTAAAAATTATAAAAAATAACAATTGAAATTCGTGTGTTAATAAATGCGTTTTATTTACGTCGCGTTTTAATTGACGAAATGGTAGGAATTAATAAACAAATTTCAAAGAACATTGATGGCTTAATAAAACAAAAGTTATTTCTTGTAATGATTACAAATGATCATAAGAGGGTTTTAAAATTGAATATGATTTAGAGAAATAGTTGGTATTTTGCAATAAAACAAACTTAAATATTAAAATTAAAAAATCAAGCCATCGTTTAACAGTGCAGTAAATTTTGTATATTGTCTTTAACAAGAGAAATTTGAAAAGTCCTCAAAGTGAATTTAGGATATTTTTACTATCAGAACACTTAAGAATGTGTACTAGAAAACGTTTTGCGTAATAATTTTAAAATTTAACCAAACATATTAAAAATATTTGAAGAAATATTTAATAATATTTGAAAACGGGCGAGGGTTCAAATCCCTACTTTTTGCTTTTTCTTCTTCTTCTTCTGCGCATGAGCATATGTCATTACGCATTTTACAATATCCAAAACTCTCTATTATTAAACAATTAAACTAAATGTTTCATATAATGTGAATATTCTAATAAATCTATTGCCAGTTCAAGTAAAAAAATTGAAACTGATGCCTCTTTACCGATAGAAATTAAACGCTGTTCTTTTAAAATAATAATACAACTAAAAAACGAAATCGGACTGAGATTTGAACCCTCGTACGTGTTGAAATATTATTAAATATATTTTCAAATATTTTTAATATGTTTGGTTAAATTTTAAAATTATTACGCAAAACGTTTTCTAGTAGACATTGTTAAGTGTTCTGGTAGTGAAAATATCCTAAAAACACTTTAGGAACATATAAATCGGACTTTTCAAATTCTCCATGTTAAAGAGCGTGCTTCAGATTATCCGGGGCACACGGAATATAATAAAATTATGTACATAATTGAAATTCATTTTATTTTTATTTTAAGAAATGAAATAATAATCATAATGAAAATACAACTCATTTTTATTGCAATTGCATACATACTAAAAATTAATACATTATGATTTTTAATCAACCAAAGTATAATTATCTTTGCGTTCACCGGATGTTTGTTTTTGTCCCAACATTTGTTGAATCTCTTCAAATGTCTTCCCTTTTGTCTCTGGCAATACAAACACACCAAACAATATTGCTAAAACGCAAACGCCCGCAAATAACCAAAATGCAATATGCATTCCCCAACCTTCTACGATTGGATTAAAAAATTTTATTACTGATGAATATAAGAAATCCTCCATAAATGCAAAAATAGTGCCACCGAGGTTTCTGGTTTTTGCCGAAAACAGTTCTCCAGCTGCCACCATTGGTAAGTTTGCAATTCCAAAACGAAATCATTATGTAATAAAACGTTAGAAATAACGTAGGTACAAAATAAGCATTAGAAAGATCAACGTCGTTTCTCTGTAATAGGTAAAAGTATAGCCCTTCTCCGACGAGGGATAAGGCGGTACCTGTGGCAGAGATGATTAAAAGCGGTCTTCGCCCTAATCTATCCATAAAATATGATAACACAACAACTGAAACAAAACCAAACAGTAGCTGTTTTGAAAAGTATGTTCTGATTAAGTACCGCAAGGAATTTGAATTACTGCAAAAATTATACTAGACGTTTCTACAGAAAAAGACGTTCTGCTTTCTTGCATAATTGTTTGAATGTACCCTCCGATTACAATTAATCCACTAAATTGTTGAAACGTTTTAAGTGCTACAACGTCTACAGTTAAGTTAGTACATAATTTGAATGATTATTTACCAATGATGATCATGAGAGATTTTGGTGATTCCGTTTATATAAGAACTCAGTAAGTTTGAAGTTAGAGGTTCCATCATTATGAACAGCTGTTTCAATCTCTTTAAACCATTGGTCCACATTATCAGTTCCTGTCAAATACTTTAACGCACTTTGAGCAGCTTGTGGTTGGTTAGTTTTTAGCAAATAATAAGGCGATTCGGGTATAAAATAAGAAGTTACTAAAAATATTATTGGTACAGTTGCGCAAATTTTGGCCAATGTATTAAACGAAACAAATGGACCAAATGCATATACAAGAATTGGAGCTAATGCAGTGCCGATATTGGCAAAGAACACAGCGTACCTCTGTGTTGCTTTTCTACTATTTCTCCATTATACAATGGAATTACCTATAATGTACTTGTAATAACTTTAGGTTAAAATGTGACTATACTTACACCATTTAAAATGCCAATACCAAATCCGCCCACGAAACGTGCGATAAGCAACATAGCAAATGATTGAGCAAACATTATTAGTATCCACGGTAAAAAGTAAAAAGCACCAACCATCAATGTCTTTTTGGACCGATGCTATTAACTAGAAACTTACCATAACACTTCCGGCATAATTCCTAAGGCTAACACTGAAACAACCCATGACGCTTCTTCCTAAAAATTGGTTTTATAACAACTTTTCCAACAACATTCCATGCTCTCAGTAACCTTTGTCAGTATCACTCCTATTGGAGAGTTTGGTGATATTAGTAACGGAATCGCAGGAGACGACCAGTAAAAATATAAACATGTTGCCATCATCAAAACCGTAACTATTTTTTTTTTAAATCAAATTGTTATATGTTAAAAAAATCTTGACTTACCAATCGATACGCTCAGGAATTGTTTTGAAGACAAAAAATTTTGTACATAGTAACAAACACATTATTTTTGTGAACGTTTTATCAAATTTGTATATAATTCTGTGCGAGGACGTACTGATACTGTTTAGTATACAGTGTTATGTATTCAAGATTAGGAATAAAAGAAAATCTAGGTAGTACTAGTAGTAAGCCACCATCTTTTTTACTTAAATTCCAAGAAAAAAAGAACGATTATGACTATTCCTACTTTTAATATACTTTTAATGAACGCACAACAAATTTTCGTTTTAGGTTTTATTACGTCGCGTCTTTCTTTTCACTCAAACAGTACGAAAATCTACCAATTTCGTTCTTACTTAGAAATCTGAACCAAAGGCCAATTAGATGCAAATACGGATACGTCGGGGGATAAAACTCATTCTTACAGTACACACTACAATATATAACTATTTGGTTAAAAAAGATAATCAAATCAAATATACCGTTATCTGCAAAACATAAAAAATTTGTTTGTAGTGGCATTATAGTAATTAACTTCACAAATACTGTTAAAAGAGTTCACGGACGAATATTGTTATACATTTTACTTTGTTCTGCCAAATAAAAAAAAATTTTAAGTTTACACTTGCGTTTTTGTTTTCCCGAACTGAACTGGACCCTAAAGTAGCAAAATTTGATGCTAAATAAAGTAAACATGTTTCACGGTTTTAAATAAACTTTGAAATTATCCAAAACCAAAAACAAATTCACATTCACATAAATTTTATTTTGAACATGAACATGATGGCTCTTTAATTTTTATTCTGTTATTAAACTATCCCAGAATCTTGAATTCATTAATAAAATCGTGGTTTATAACTTCCACAAATCTTTAATATCCGAAAATAAAATAAGCGAACGTTCAATTATTTACAAATATCAATTTTAATTAATTAATTTTAAAAACGTTGCCTACACGTCTTAACGCTACTAAAACTAACTCGCTACAATTCTATTCTTTTATAAAAAATTTAATTATTATAAACTTAAATTAACTTGTATTATATTTATGTTTGACGTGTTCCGTGCGACCTTCAACGACTTTTGAGCGGTGACCTCTTGATCCTGGTTATTTCTACAATGCCTTTTTTTTTTAATTATAGCCTTAATGTTTCTTTTAATGACATTTACAATTTTATATCTCACAAAGCACTTTGTTATTTATCAAACACAGTTCGATGTTACTACAAATCCGCGGGATACTACAAATGCGTTGGTTTACTACGAATACGCTGCTATTTTAGTCTTTGTAATTATTTCCTGTAGCTGGGTTAATTAAGTTTCTAAATATAACACGTCTGTGATATTAACGAGAAATTTTTTATATTTTATGTCGAAACTACTCACTCATCATCGTTCACTGCTCGAAACCGTCTCTTCCCCCACTTCCACTTACATCATGTACGCCCAAAATTGATATATTCTAATAGCATACAATAAACAAATATATCTTAGTACTAAACAATATACAGGGTAAATCACTACCAACGGGACAAAAATTTATATCGAAACCATAAAAGTTTACAAATTTTGTCATTTTAGAAATTGCAGGTTAAGGAATTTTACATTTTAAAATTGTTTTGAAATATCCCATAAAAGTGTGGCCCATCAAAGTTATATTTTTTCTAATGGAACACTATGTATGTTATTGCGTTTTTTGATTGCCCGTAAAAAAAGGTATATTTTCATAAAGCGTTTTATATACCAAAATACAGAACGTTTTGAATTACTTTACAGGTTAATTATTAGATCAGTTAATATGTGAGTCTTATTTCAAATAGAATACCCTGTATTTTATTAATTCATAACGTTAACAAAAAAGTTGTCTTTCAAATAGTATTACGGTGTCTATGCTTAAGTGTTACAGGTTTTGCGGAATTTACAATTACCTTAAAATTAGTGGTAGCGATACATTTTAAAACAAAAAATTAAATTTTCATTATTTGTGAGTTTGTTTTTTGTTTTGAAAATTGAAACAATGGCAACATTGGTCAGACCCGATTAAAATTTTAATTCGAAATAGGTTCTTCTTTAAACTTATTTTTCCTCAAAAAAATTTGTATGTGACATGTAACGAAACATTATTTTTGTAACTCATGTGATTATCAGACTGTAACGTCTTAAAATGTTATTAACTAATAAAATTACGTATGCATTTTTGTTTTAAAATTCTCGCTACCATTAATTTTAAAGAAATTATAAATTGCGCAAAACCTGTAACACTCAGGCATAGGACACCCTTATACCATTCGAAAAAGACTTTTTGTTAACGTTATAAATTAATAAAATACAAGGTGTTCTATTTAAAATAAGACCGCCCCATATAACATATCGGATGACCCAATAATTAACCTGTAAATTCTGACACTTTGTAAAGATGGAATACATTAATCGAATATCAAACTCGTTACGGTTTATTTGTAACCAAACTAAAAACAAGAATTGTAACAGTACTAGAAGGCCTGGCCGTCAGCTCTTCTTAGTCGAAAGTGGTCGTGGGTTAATTGAGAATTGTTTGAAATGAAGGCCTCTACACTGCTCAAAAATGTGTAAGACGCCACCTACGATTACGTATACAAAAATATCTAGAGTCACCACAGTACGTATACATAGGACGAGACCAAATTTATGAATGACATGCATAAAATAATTAATTTAGATGGTATAATTAGAAAGTCTTCAGTGTTCGACAGTTACTCGGCTGATATGACAGCTCCGTAACCATTATTTTTGACGGGCAATCAAAAAACATAACAAAATACAGGGTGTTCTATTAGAAAAATATAATTTTGATCACATTTTTTTAGGACATACTGTATATTTCAAAAAATTTTAAAATATACAATTTATCAACCTGCAAACTACTATAATACAAAACTTTGTAAAACTTTTACTGTTTCGCTATAAATATGTAATTTCCCGTTGTGGTGATTCATCCTAGTATATATAGTTTTATGTTTATACATTATATAAAATATAACCTAGCAAACACTGCAATATGTGTGTATTGTCACAGAGGTAACGATCAACGACATTTCTTACGTCAAACTTAATGTCAAATTTTACAGTTGTTAGAAGTTATATTCCAGTTTTTCCTTCATTCGTTGTCAGTTGTCAACTAGTCAAATATGACGTTCAAACCAAAAATATTTCTACAAAGAAAACAAATACCTAAATATGTGCAATGCCATCGCGCAGTGACGTACACTCATGAAATTTAAAACTTGGACACCACAATTTCTGTAAACAAAAGTTTGCACATTGTGAAGCGGGCTTAAGGGTATCATTTACAATTCTAACAGCAGGTAGTCTCAGCAGGGTTATTTTATAGAAGGACTGTAGAATGAATCATTACACTAAGCACGTTTTGAGAAAATAGGTAATTTACGTTGCTTACTTAATTTTTTTCTTTAAAGAATATATTTGAAGGTATCGCTAATTAAACACCATAGCTCGATTAATTATCGAATCGCAACTGGATACAAGCAAATAACTTGGAGCTGTTACCCTGGCCAGCAAAAAGCCCAGATTTTAACATTATCGAAAATGTTTGGGCTCGAATACTTGCTGTTATCCGAAGACAACAAGGGCCAAATTTTATACCAGTAAACCGTAATGCACTAATTGCAGCCATTGATACCGCATGGGAAACGATTAATATTAATTATATTGATACCTTGATAGCGTCAATGAGCAGACGCCTCCAAGAATGTATCAATAATAATGGAGGTCACACCCATTATTGATTTCTTATATTTATTTATATAGTAATACCTTTATTTAAAAAAAGTTTTCATTTAATTTTAAACTATAACTTGGTATCTTAATTATAATTATGTAATAAATTCTTGTCAAAAACTAAATATATACGTTGACAATAAGAATTGCCTTAGTTTTTATTTTCACTTTTATATTAACTACAGAAAAAATGAAACGTCATAAAATATACATTTTGTAAGGACTAAATATTATGAATAGAGAGTTTAATGATTTTTTTAATAACTTACAATAATTAGTAGGTTAGATTTATTTAAAAATAAGTAATAATCAGTCAACCCAAATAACCATGTTTAGTTTTTGATTTAATTTAAAAGTTATTGCTTGTAGACGTTTTTAAATCAAAATTATTTCTAATTTTATTTTGTAAACATTTCCTAAACAAAATTTTTTATATTCTTTAAAGAAAAAATTAAGTAAGCAACGTAAATTACCTATTTTCTAAAACGTGCTTAGTGTAATGATTCATTCTACAGTCCTTCTATAAGATAACCCCTGCTGAGACTACCTGCTGTTAGAATTGTAAATGATACCCTTAAGCCCGCTTCACAATGTGCAAACTTTTGTTTACAGAAATTGTGGTGTCAAGTTTTAAATTTCATGAGTGTACTAGCTAGACAAGGAAGTCTTCTTTTTAAAAAGACCATCCCTTGGTTATTAATTTTTAATCAAAAATTAAGTGGTATTGATTATTAAAAATTAATTGTTTTGAAAAATTGTCAGTCAAATTTACAAATAACTTAGATAGACATAAAAAAAAATTAAATGACCTTCAAAATGAAAGACAAGTACACCCCTTTTGCTATTTAAAATTTTTTGAGAAGGGCGGCTGTCAGGGATTTTTGCTTAGTACAGGAATTGGAAATCAAATTTATTACGTTGTTACTCTTTCTAGTGTATTAATCTCTTTGGTTGCGTTAAACGTGTTAAATATTCATAATTTATTGTAAAAACTTAAGATTTAATTTTGATTTTACTTTCGAATATGACTACAACGCACCTTTCACGAAACAGAAGTTAGATCAGGCTCTAGCCAAATCTAAGAACAGTTGCCGCGTGCTTGGTAACATCCATTACGATTTCTGTAAACAAGACGATGACCTTTTCAAAATTTCTTGCTAGCAACTTGTAACGGATATGGACCGAGGGCATGTAACTTTTACGTTGGAAGGAAGCTATCGTTCTTTCGTTACTTAAGAGCTATAAAAAATCTTTCGTTAGCCAAAAGTTACCGTCCAATAAGTCTCACGTCGTATCTAAGTAAGCTTCTCAAATCAATGGTGAACAACTCGTCTGGTGTATAAAGAGGAATGACCAGTTGGTAAAATATCAGTCCGGTTTTCGTGAAAGCCGATCATCGATGGGTAACCTGGTTTATCTTAAACTCTCCATAA
This sequence comes from Abscondita cerata, assembly GCA_030710515.1. Taxonomy (NCBI): domain Eukaryota; kingdom Metazoa; phylum Arthropoda; class Insecta; order Coleoptera; family Lampyridae; genus Abscondita; species Abscondita cerata. Next base: position 390,252 of record JALBCR010000291.1, read on the forward strand.
TGCAAAGCATCGATGCCAGACATCACATAACGGCCGTTTTTTTTATATAGAGAAGGCTAATGATATAACGTGGAGATATGGTGTTTTGGAAAGGCTATAAAATTAGGGTTACAAAGGCAACTTGCCTTTTTTGAGAAAAAGATATTTTTTGAATTCATTTGAGACTGGAAACCTCTAGTCGCCAAACGTTAGAAAATGGCATCCCCCAGGGTTCCACCCTGAGTGTCACTTTTTTTGCGATGGCCATTAACAACATTTACAAAACCTTGATCCGAGCATCGGTCTTATCAGAAATGGCAGGTAGCGATTGACACTGTAGTAGCGTCGGATGCGGAAAGAGGTTTTAAATTTTCTAGTTCAAAAACAAAATGCATGCATTTCTGTAACTTGAGGACTCCTCATTACAAACCCTGCATGACTATGAACGGCCAAACGTTTCAAAGCGTACTTGAGTTGACTTACCTCGGACTGAGTTGCGACGACCGTCTATCGTAGAAATCTCACGTAGAGAATATCAAAAGTAAATCTATGAAACCGCTAAACATCATTAAATGTATCTCGCATACCAAATAATGCATGCAGAGATCAACTTCTTTACCTTTATAAATCTCTAGTGATATCCAAGTTATATTACGGTTTTATTGTGTACCGCTCTGCTGCATTGTCAACTTTCAATTTACTAAACGCCGTCCATAATGTAGGTATTAGGAGCGTTTTACACCTTCTGAGATCTAGTTTGTATGCCGTGTCCGGCATTCCATCTTTTCCCAAACGTAGATCAATGTTAGCACTATCCTACAACGCCAAAATCAGAATGAGGAGTAGTTTCAACGTAGTTAGGCCGATGTCAGCATGGGATACCAATCTTTCTACCTACGCCAGGTACGCTCCCTACATTTACGTGGTTTACGCTATAGCGCGAGAGTTATCTCTAGTTTTGTTGGTCCAAGATCGGACTAATATTCCCCATAATCCGCCATAGAAAATGGAAGACTTTGAGGAAATAACTGAATCTATAAGCGGCAAAAAAAAACTGGACAGTTGACCGGGTAGGGAGCAGGTACTGATTACGAGATTTTGTTTAATTCAGACAAGAATCACTTCATTGTACCTCGTAAAAAGGTATCTTGACCGTGCGAAACATTTTAGCGGAATGTCCCGAAATCCATCACTTAAGAAACAAATATGACTTAGAACTTGAAATATGACGCGCTTGCCGCTAAACGCCTTATCATATTCTTAAGTGAACGCGACCTATTAGATGAGATCTAAACCGTGAGCACGTAATAAACGAATAAAGACCGCACAAGAATAAAGTACTACTAACCTTTGCTGTTGATGCACTTTAAATCAATAATAATAATAATAAAGCAAAAAAAAAATAATACACTTTTCCTACTAGGCCGGTGGAGAGCCTATATTTCGAAACGAGATTAATGTCGTTAAACCAGAGAAGGGCCACTAGTGGTGTACGTTTTCGGGAATGTATGAACTTGCTTTATATACATATCATTAAAATAATTAATAAGGGTCCGAACAAAATACCACCGTAGACAATGCCCGATATACACTTTATACTTAACCTACAACATTTGCCAGAAACGTCATACCACCAGGCTTTTAATGAACTCTGCTACAAATATCGGGTGGCAACTTTCATTTATATAGACGGTTCTAAAACTGAAGAAGATGTGGGCTGTGCCTTCTTTGAAAATAATATATCTCATTCGTGGACGCTGGACAAGAACACATCTATATATACAGCGGAACAGTACACCATGTGGCAAGCTCTCCTCTACTGTTTAATATGTGTAAATGCTGGGAGATGTGTCGTAGTCACGGACTCGATGAGTGCTTTGTTAGGATTGAGAGATATTTATACCATAAATCCTATAACTCAAAGATACAAGCACTAATTAAATTTGTACATGAGAAATGCCAAATAACATTTATATGGACTCCAAGTCACATAGGTGTGATGTGTAATGAAGAGGCCGATAAAGCTGCTAGTTGTGCAACGACACAACTGGTAGTAGATGTAAAGTCTATGAAACAAAAAGACCTAAAACATACTATTAAGCACAAGATTATAGATTTATTTAATCGTATGGTACATTTTAAATATTGTATTGTGATGTAAGTGTTATGTATGGTGCCCCAGAAGAACAGTATAAACCTGTACGGTGTGGTGACGAAACCGTGTGCATTTGTGGATTGGTTCGTCTTGGCAACGCATTTACTTCAAGGTTTAGGAAAACCACTAAAACCTAAACATGCCAATCCTTACCCACCCTAGTATTCACATGTAATAATATTAATTAAGTGTGTAATGTGATTGTGTTTTGTGAAATAGTGTTGTACCTTTTTTCCTAATTATCCGGTAGGGTCTTGATGACCAGGTCCGGAAACCAAAGTGGTGATTCTCAGGAACAACATGTTTTTCTTGTTGACCATGGAGTACTGTAAGGTACTGATCACCTTCTATATTATATATTTGCACCGAAAACCCAAAAAACACACACGAAAAAAAAATCTAAAGAAAATTGACGTACGCTTTGACGATTAATTCCGGAAATCAAAGTGGTGATTCTCAGGAACAACATGTTTTTCTTATTGATCATGGAGTTCTGTAAGGTACTGAGAAAAAATTGGCAAGAACGATGGTCTAGAACTAATACCCAACTCACCGCAATAAAACCAGATGTGAAATCTGCTTATCTTGTGTTTAAACTCTCCAGGCAAGAAACAGTGATTACCCACAGGTAGCGCCTTACACACAGCACCTGCTGAAAAAAGAGAATTGGCCTAAATGCCATATGTGTAATATAAATTTTACCGTTACCCACATACTTTGTAATTGTCCCTAGTTTAATGTCCAACGAATATAAAGCCAGAAATTAAGGAAAATTTATCTAACCTACAAAGAATACGAAATACACTGACATTCCTAAAAAGTATTAATATGTACAAAAATATGTAGAGTATACCTACTTACATTGTAATACTACTTTGATACCGTAGATGGGAGCTAATAACCCTAGTAGTTGATGTTTCCTTAAATAATTAAAAAATAATAATAATAATAATAATATACAGATAAACAAATTTATTGCTCGACAGAAAATTCCATATATAAGAACAATCACAAATTCTTTAATATACAAATTCTAAGCATTAAAAAAAATGTTAAAAAATAAGATGAGCTTTCGATAATACAGCTTTTAGGGTGTTGTTGAATACCCCTATTGAGAATAAAATTCTCTTCAAACATGTCTTACGTAAAAATACACCTGTAGCTGCGTTGCAAAATAATAAAGGTTTCACTATTAAATATATATATATATATATATATATATATATATATATATATATATATTTGCAAACACTATACTACAATACTAAATTACAAATTCTAAGTAACCGTCTTAGACCGGGAGTTTTTACAATGCTACCCTAACGAAGCTTAAAAGGGAACTGGTTTATTTTTAAAATGTAAATTACTTCCTTGCATTTGACCATCCAAACTTTCCGATTTACGGTAACGATTCTTATTGGTCGTTGGCAGGTAACAATACAACACTACTTAAACCAAAACTAAATATATGCTTGACGCAAATCTAGTTTAAAACCTAAGCAGCTACAATATAATAAATCTAATCAAACTAATTGATTTGAGGTACAAACATACGCTCACGTTGAAAGATATACCCTTTACTCTTTACTATACTCTATACTCTTTACTCGTAAGTTAGTGTTTATATTTATATTTAGGCACTGTAAGCATCTTTAATCGAAAGAATGCATAGCCTTATGGCAGCGCAACGCACTTCACTATCACTTGCCGTTATCACAGTTGCTGCTCGCACCACACCATCAGCACCAGGAAGCGTAGCGGTAACACGCCCAATCTTCCACAGAAGCGATGAGGTATTATCTTGTCGAAGAATAACCATTTTATCAACTTGTAATAAAAGGACCTTTGGTAACCTTTCATTTTCCTCTTTGATGGAATTGAGATATTTCTGTAGACCAGCGTGTTAAAAATGTTGCTTTACTGTTGGATTCTTTGCCAACGATCTAATCGAATGATCGGTAAATTTTGATAATCAGTCTCATCCAGAGCCAATAGTGAATTGCCAATCAAGAAATAAGCAGGAGTCAGGAATGCAAGGTCATTGAGATTATTGTTTATAGGAGTAAGTAATCTAGAATTTAAAATAGCTTTAATTAGACACATTATAATACACATTTCTTTAAAAGTTAGTAAAGCTGTGCTTGCTACTCGTCCTAAATGGTGTTTCGATGATTTAACGACCGCTTCCCAAAACCACCAAAATGAGGTAAATTGGAAGGAATAAAATGCTAGTTAATGGGAGTTTTTAAACTTTCTGAAATTTCCTTATAATTGTTTTTTAACAATTTTTGACAGTACCGTTGTCGGAATATAAATCTGAGATTCTCCCCCTTCGGGCAATAAACCTTTTGAGCAAAGCGATAAAAGCATCACTAGTTAAATCACATACAACTTCTATATGCACAGCATTTGTAGAAAAACAAACAAATATTGCGACGTACGCTTTTCGCGTTTTCTTGCTTTTGCGATTGCCTTCTTTGATTATAAATGGACAGCAGTAGTCTACATCGCTAATTAAAAATGGTCAAGAAGGGGTAACACAAACTAAAGGCAACTCACCCATTAGTGTGTGGGAAAACTTAGGGCTGGCGCGGAAACATGTAACGCATTCATTTATAATTTTTCTTACATTGTTTCGAGCGTTTAAAGGCCAATAATTCATCCGCACACAAGCTAAAGTAGCGTTGTTGCCAGCATGAAAACTATTCAAATGTTCTTGTCTTATAACAAAGTTGATGAAATCATGTTTAGCAGGCAGAAGTAAAGGATGTCGAGCGTCGTAATGAATTCCTCTAGTTTGTTCAGGATTTTCCAAGACTTGCCTATACATTTTTGCAATGTCCGCATTTAAAACGTACTTATAAATTCTATCTTGCCTGTTATGACCCATCCCAATTTTGTTTTTTGGAATCCTGGTTTACCTTTGCGACCCCGAATTTGCCCAACACATAAGATATGCCAGAACAATTCTGCTCCTACTTATAAGCAGATCAACTTCTCCCGGGACATGAAAGTTTGGATCTGCAAGAGTAATATTTTTAGGGATGTTTAAAATTTCTGCTTTTATTGGTAGTAAAGGTATCTTTTCAGTGATTCTGTTTAGAACATAGCAGTTCGTATCTTCGCGGTAGCCATTTAAACGAGAACCTATTACTACGTTTACTTTATGCTCAACAAACTTACTTATATTAGCTACACCCGTTACACAAATTTGCGTAGATTCTATTGGAAGCCTAACTTATTTACTAATGGCGCAGCTATACACGAACAGGTTTACCTGCAGGTAGACCTGTGACAGGTCTACCTGCAGGTAGAACTGATCGAGTAGCGGAAACTTTTTATTAATAATTATTTTTTTTAATTGAATTTTTTTAATTTAGTTTAATTTTTAAATAATATAAAATTTATTATCAAAAATGTCGAGAATGAGAGAAGTTCTCACTGAATTTTATTGACATTTACAAAAATGAGACCTGTTTGTGGAAAGTCAAGAGCGATAATTACCACAACAGAGACATGGAAAATGCCGCATTGCTAAAATTAGTGCATAAATTTCGCGAAATTGAACCGGAAGCAAACAAGGATGCAGTATTGAAGAAAATAAACTCATTTCGATCCAATGTTCGCAAGGAAATTAAAAAAGTTGAAACCTCAAGAAATCCGGTGCTTCAGCAGATGATGTTTACAAACCCTCGCTTTGGTACTTCAAACTTTTTGATTTCGTAAAGGATCAAGATACTCCAAGATCATCAGTCTCAAATCTGTCCCCTGAAAGTGACAATAATGAGGTAAGAAAATACACAAGTTTTATTGACAAAATTTAATTTAATTTTACTTATTTATATTATATCTTTCCCACTCAAATCTGCATACAACACTATAAGTACCTATTGATTGTTTGTTCTCTTTAGACCAACCTCCGTAGCCTAGTGGTATCAGGTAGGCCTAGCACGTAGGAGGTCCGGGTTCGATTCCCGGCAGAGGCTAAAAATTTGTCGCCGTGGTTGGATGTTTCAGGGCTCTCTCAGCCTCGTGAGGAAAATAAGTAGCTGTTTAAAGTGAGCAGCGACCAGTGGCCGCATTACCAGTGTAAAAGATTTGTTGATGAGAATATAATATCATACTACTTATTTGTTCTCTTTGTTTCGAATTATGTGTTTTTCTTGCCACAAAACTTTCCCATCGTTCATGAAGTACTCCATGAATTGATTCCTGACTTCTTTGGCATCTACACAAATGTTTCCTCGGTGTCGAAGTTCTAGTGAAATCATATAAGATTGTGTACTATCACAACCAAGAGACTGAATACTTCCATCTAGCATACTTTCTTGATACAAACAATTTGAAGGGGCATACGTATGAGGTTGTCGATCTATGAGAAAATTATGCAAGGCACAAGCAGCCATCACTATCTTCTCAACTTTTTGAGGATCCACATTTATTGCCGTATGAAAAATTCGAAATCTTGAAGCAAGAATTCCAAACACGTTTTCAACGATGTGCCTAGCTCGAGATATTCGATAATTGAATACCTCTTTTGGCTGAATCACGACTTGCCTGCCTATATGGCTTCATAATTTCAGTTGTAAGGGGAAATGCATCGTCTGCGACAAATACATAGGGGACATTTTTAAATTTTCAGTGACATTATCAGGTTGAGGGATATATAATATTTTTTCCACCAGCTTTTTATAAAATATGTGTTCTGAAGTACTCCCCGTCAGATATCCGGCCATTAGTTCCAAAATCCACTAAAAGGAATCGGTAGTTTGCATCTACAATTGCAAGAAGTTCATTTTTTAATTCTTTGAGGAGGTTAATATGGGTAAATTTTCTTCTCTGCAACCATTCCTTGCACCATTGTTTGCGAGGCTTTCTTCAGTATGTTTTACGCCGAAAATATATAATGAAAAATAACGCAAGGAAAAGAAAGTCGTCTCCTGAAGGATCCATGGTTAACTGAGAAGAAAACAAACTCTACCTGCAGGTTAACTGTTCGTTTGTGACCTCACGTTGGTGACAGGTCTACCTGAAGGTAGACCTGTCACAGGTCTACCTGCAGGTAAACCTGTTCGTGTATGGCCGCCTTAACGCCTGAGTAATAAAACTTGGTTTGACTTAAAATAATTAATGCATAAACGCTTATCTTTTATTTTGGCAATTCGCGTTTCTATAGGAAAAGTTAAAAATAATTCGCACGAACCAATAGCGTGATCTTTGCTGCAAAATTGACACTCATTATTTGTTGAAGCGCTGTGCAATGTGACTCCTTTATTACGAGGCTCCCTATTGTTAACAGAAACGTGACGTTTATCAATTATTTCTAAAGTTTGACACTTTCTTTCTAAAAATTGTATGGAACCGTTACTTTCTATTCTTTCAATGTGGTTAGATCTAATTTAATGCATAACAAGTGAATTAAGAGATCATTCCAATACTCTGTAGGACGCTTTAATGGTTTTAATGCCCGTAAGTGTATTTGAATAGTGTCAATAATAGGCCGTAAACTAGTTTGAGATTCCTTGCTAATTCGTGGAATGTCAAACATGCACTTAATGTGCTATTGAATTATTAGCCTTTTATTGTCATAGCGATTATTTAACGGGGTTTACTCAGTATACTATTGGCGCGGAGTATTAAACCTGTCAGAATTATCGAATCTCCCGTATTGCAGTGGCGTAGGTACCTGATACGCTTGGAAAATCATATTTTTAGTAGGTAAATATATTATAATAGTAAAATCTACCTTGATATGAATTATTATGTGGTTATATGTTATTTATTTTATTTGTTTAGTAGATCACATTATAAATTTTACTTCTTACGTATTATATACCATTATTTTTGTATCTTGGTATAATACCCACATCTACATCTCGTTTCGTCAGTACCTGGGCTGATGGCAACGTGTTTACACAGATTAAGCTATTGTTCTCAGACCCTAGATGGGTCGATATGCTGCAAGAGCGGCACAATGATCGTATTTTGGTTAGAATTTGTTGGTTCTTACTTAACCGTAAAAATTACCGCTTTCACAAGAAAATAAAGAATTATTTCAAGCAATTATGATTTATTACTCCGCGCCAATAGTATACAGACTTTAGGTGATTTTGACGAAAAATTTGGGACTTTTTCGGTGCAAGAAAGTAATTTACATTTTAAAAATAAAGCCAGTTCCTTTTAAGCTTTGTTAGGATAGCATTGTAAAAAACTCCCCGGTCTAAGACGGTTACTTAGAACTTGTAATTTAGTATTGTAGTATAGTGTTTGCAAATATATATATATTTAATAGTGAAACCTTTATTATTTTGCAACGCTTATCGAATACTCTATCTTACGAGAAATAGCAGTTGTACAGCAGCTACATAGAAGGTGTATTTTACGTAAGACATCTTTGTGAGAGTTTTGTTCTCAACATATGGTGTTTCAGCCGAATCACAGCGATGGTGATCATCTGTATCCTAGAAACGCCAATCAATTGAAAGAGTTTCAACGCATAAGAAGTATCCCCAATCAACTTTGGTAAGTCGCTAATCATTTTTATCCTATTGTGTCAAAATGGTCTCAATTGAAGCTAAATAAGGATGCGATCGTCGGCGAGTAACGCCAACGGGAGCCGGTAGATGGAATTTAAACCAAAATTTTTACAAAGATGAGATCCGTATCCTCCTTTCGGTCAAAGTACCACCTACTGTCAAACATCACAAAAAAAGGGTTTGTTACATTACCGTCTTCGACGAATTCATACAAATTTTAGAACATGCCCACATTTTTATTCATTTCTCGAATTTAGTAAATAATGTATAAGAAATACAAACTAATTGAATTAATTGTTCATAAACAAAAACGTCAAAATATTATTTTTTCTTCAAACGTCAGTACATCTAACATAAAATCTTAACTCTTAATAGTGAATTTCGTAAAGAATTCATTAAAAACAACAAACAAAAGCAATGTATTACTTTGGTGGGCTCTCCGTATTTGGTGGTTTTTTTATGTGTTATGCCTTTGCCATTTGTGAGCTTTATTTTAATTTATTGATTTGTAATACATTATCTGAAGTAGATCAGTTCTCATTTAATCCAAATCTATCCAAATTTCGTAGAACAATTAAAAATAATCACAACGTACGATTCTTTCTACAATTTTCTTTTTGTTAAGGGCAAATTTTATTAACTTTATATTTTGAATAGGTTACTGACTTCTAATTTATGTACTACGACATAGGTTAGTTGTCACCTATGATACTCGTGACTTGTTTTGAAATTTTGTCATGTTTGTATCACTACAGTACATAGTAGTAGTTTTATTTAATGTTGAGTTTTGAAGGTACTGTTTCCATTACAACTTATTTATTTTTAATAAACAATGCTGTAATATAATACAATTTTTTTTACCGAGAAGGAAGTGTTCCATTAATTTCTAATAAATCTTACATCTACTTTATAGATTTTAACAACTACAAAAATTTAAATTTTGTTTAATTTTATAATAACTCAAGATATTTTTTAAATTCTGAATCTACATAAGTTATTATTTTAACTAAATGTTTTTATAATTTTCTGTTCAGTTACATTTGCCATTTTATTTTCTAAAAATAACACTGAATAACCGAAGTGAGTTTCCAGCGCTTCAATATCGACTATTCTGTTATTTCAGTTCGAACTTTATCAATGTCTTCTAGTGTTCTAACACTTCTTGCTGCTCTTTTATGTTTTAAATTTAATGTAGACCCACTTTCTTTAAACTTTGTTACCCATAACTTAATTGTATAAATAGACGCTACCCGCCTATGACGCGGAATATTAAACCGATTGCAAAATAACCTTTTCACAGTTATCGCGGAGTCACCATTTTTACGATTTAACACAGAAAGTACAATGAGCACCTGACCCACTGTTTCATGTTTCCTAAATGGCATTAAATGACTGACAATTTACAATTTAGCACCCTCACCAGTAGGGTAAATGGCAACGGCAAATGGGTGACAGTTCCTCAAAGCAATTGTAGGCGGAGGTTCTTTCACCGGCAGATGGGTAAGCGTTCCTCAAGGCAATTGTAGGCGGAGGTTCTTCAACCGGCAAATGGTTGACAGTTCCTCAAAGCAATTGTAGGCGGAGGTTCTTTCGTACGCGTTGCAGGAGGCAATTGTATATGCATTGTACGTGTTATCCTTGGTGGTCTTAACAGTCGTAACGTATGCATCATACTGACCTGTATCATTTACCTGTACTGCATTCTATAGACATCGTATACATTTTAAACCAGACAAAAATAATCGTTAAAAGAATTCTGATGTTTACAATTAATTACTGTCTGAAAGTATTCATTTTATTGACCTGTGTTGTTTGGTATATACATAGTTGTAAGAATTTTGACCCTTAAATACCGTCTCAAGGTTGTCGTTGTATTGTATAAGAGGATGGGTTTGAAGTAGGAATTCAGTATTGATTCTGGTTTAGTCGTCTGTTAAACGTCAGTATAAACGAGACAATAATTATTATTAAATTGGGTATAAAAGGTAACGAACTCTACAGCACGTGTTATTATAATTGTGTTTGTTGTGCGAAAAACTTGAAATTGGTGTGGAATCGTCAAAGTTTAACGAGTAAGTAAGGTTTATTTGTGGGAACGTATGTTTATAGTAACTTTGTATATATAGTGACAAGCAGAGTTCAAGGTCAATATAAATCATCTTCGAAGCGAAGTATGAGCGGAAAAGGTGAAAAAATTAATGCCGAAGAAAACTAAAATCGAAATGGTACCTAAAAGTTCGATGACAGCATTAATTTGCTGCCTTCTGTCGAATGGGACAATATGTTAGGAAATAACGACCAAATACCGTATACGGCGCAAGATTGTGGGATAAATAGTGTAAGTGATAATGTTTTGACAAAAACACACCCACACCATCGTTTAATAAAATTGAAAACAATATGAAAGGGTGTAACGCTCGGTTGTATGCGGAATGTATGTATCCGTTAAACAAAAGTCATAGCAAATGGATCAAAGTGGGATTGAGCGGAGAACTGCAATTCGAACCCGTCGTTAAATTTATGGGTAAGGGACAATGTCTTACTTTAACAGAAAACGAATGGAAAACGCTGATTTGTTATAAAGCCGTTATAACAAATAGCTTTGCGGGAAACGGTAGTACTCCATCGTATCTCGAAGTTTGCGGTATCAAAATAACTACCGAATGGATGGATAAAGTTCGGAAGGTTTTGAGGATGCAGAGAGGTGAAGAATCTATTTATTTAGCGTACGATTCAGTCCACCAACTATGGAAATTGGGAGATTTAGTAACAAATCGTATAGATTTATTAACAAAATTAGATTACGTACGTTTCTATAATAGTGCAATCGAAGCGGTAGCAACTATGAACGGAGAAGTTAAGCAAAATATGTTGTCAATTTTAGATAAAACTGGATTATCGGAATACACTTGTATTACCAAAGAATTAATAATGTTTGCTATGGATAAGATATTGTTAGATATGGAATTAGATGTAAATGTAAATGTAAATTAATTCGAACGGTGGGTAGTGGGAGTAATAATAGTAGTGAGGGTAATAGTTGAGTATATAAGAGTGAAGTAATAGTTTTAAATCATCAGTCGGAGGAGTTCAAAATAAAAAATGGAAGCAAGTTTTTATTACGTGTTCAACCGCATTCTATTAATACCTGACGAGATGGCACTTCGACGTCTGGAGATGGGCAACCTACGTATTGGCGATTTAACATACGAATTTTATCTGGGCCCCTTTCATCCTCTAACATTGATGTTTGAAGCTTATTTGGTAGACGGTTTCACCGGGCAACGCTTCGGGCAACGCTTTCAATACGACGACGGCACTTTCACGATACACGGCGTATACGTACGCGACGAGAGAGTGCCGGAGTTAGATGAGTTGCGAAGACGGCTGGAAGAAGACTCCGACGATATCTTCGACGTCGATACCGTTTACCTAGGAAACCTCTTAGATAACATATCTGACGTTTCCTGGGAAACGGACCAAGATATCGACTTGTTCGAGGAGCAGTCGGAGGATGGAGTGTTAGAGGATGATCGGCGTGAAGACGTCGAAGAGTAGCGTTGTGATCTAGATGATAATTTGTAAATTGTAAATAGTCGCTTATGATGTAAATAGTTTATTTTTAATTTGTAATATTTAACTTGTATTTTAGTTTATAAATAGGTATATAAATGTCGTTAAATTAGTATCATCTTTTCATTTCGTAGAGAGTGATAGTGACGAACACGCGTATAAAAGATTATAGTCACGCATGAAAGACTGTATTAAAAAACGACGATCGTTAAAGCAAAACTGCAGTACAAAGTTAATCGACAAAGTTACCAATAGAATTGCACATACCTGGTTATAATTATTGCGGTCCCGGAACGAAATTACAAAAAGGTTAGATCGCGGGGACGCCGGTGTTAATAAATTAGACGAAGCTTGTAAAAGACACGACATCGCCTATAATCTGCACAAAGATTTAAGTAAGCGTCACGAAGCGGACAAAGTATTGTACGAGTCTGCAAAAGAATTGTTACGTAGTGAAGAGACTAGTTTAGGCCAAAAGCCGCCGCCGCAACAGTAGCTACACTCATGAAAATAAAACCAGTACAGGTATGGGTCTACGTAAACGCCGCGTTAAGATGAGACGCACGAAGAAAGCGTCGAAACGTCGGGGTGGTTCATTAACTTTGCCAAAGCCGTTAGAATAGCTCGAAAAGCCGTTTCACGTTCCGGCACTAAAGATTTGTTGCGAAACGTTAAAGCGGCTTACGGTACGTTGAAGAAACATCGTTTGAGTATCAAAGCGCCACGTTCTCGTGTAATACGTTTACCAAAAAAGGCGGATTTTTACCATTGATACCTTTGTTTGCTGCTTTGGGTGCATTAGGTTCATTGGGAGGTGGGGCTGCCGCAATCGCAAAATCCGTAAACGACGCAAAAACGCTAAAAAAAATTGGAAGAAGATAAACGTCATAATCGTGCAATGGAGGCGCAAACAGTAGGAAGCGGATTTTACCTAAAACCATATAAAAACGGATGCGGATTATATAAAGACGGATATTCAAAAACTAAATAAACTGCCTCGTCGAGCGTTAACGAACGTGTTTTTAGAAAAATATGCGCGTAAATACGGAATTTTAAAGTTTCGAGGAGTATTTATGCGAAACGATCTTCCAAGTAAAATTAACAAAAACGAGTGCGGAATTATTAATTTAGATAACGCCGACGGACCGGGCACACATTGGGTAGCATATAAAAACAAGAGGACAATATAACATATTTCGATAGTTTTGGAGATTTAACACCACCCATAGAAATCGTACGATATTTTCGATCTAGAGAAACGAACGTTAAAATCAATTACAATTATGAAAGATATCAAAAATTTAAAGACGTAAATTGTGGGCAGTTGTGTTTACAATTTTATTAAATAATAATAAATAGGCGGAGATCCGAACGAAAATCTTCAGTGTGTAACTGCAATTCGATGGAGAAATCAAAACAACCAATATCAAATACGTTTACCTTATCCGGAAACGAAACAGAACTAACGTGCGATTTTAATCCGCCTTTATATCTGGAGGAATATCGCAATTACGAATTAGCTTTACTAAATTTCGAAACTTTTAATTCGATACCGAACGTCGATAAAAGTAATAACTTGTTTTCGTACCTATGGGCAATAAACAAAGTGACGCAGATGCCTGTTTCGAAAGACGAGTTAAAATTAGAAAATGCAAATGATTTAATTGAATTTAAAAGTGGAATAATCGAAGTGGAAACCGGTTCCTACGACATAGAAGATTTATGTAAATATATTGAAAACAAACTCAACGAGCAAACAAATAAATTCGGTACAATTAAAATCGAAGGAAATAATAATACGCAAAAGGTGTCAATATTAAGTAATTGTACCGTAGATTTTGATTTAGATAATAGCATCGGTTCTTTATTGGGTTTCAACAGACGTACGTTGCAACCTTACGAGGTTCATCATTCGGATAAAATCGTAAATATAAATCGTATTAACGCATTACAAATATATTGTAACTTAATCAACGGATCTTATTATAACGGAGAACCCGTACACGTATTATATCATTTTTTCCAAACGTTCCAGCCGGATTTAAGATAATCGAATCGCCACAACAACCGATTTATTTACCCATGTTTACAAAAATTATCAGTAATTTGACGATACGTTTGTTAGATCAAAATAGAAATCCAGTCGACGTAAGAGGCGAAGAAGTAACGGTCAGACTTCATTTGAGATCGATAAATTGAAGACATCGGAATAATTATCATTATTGTCATTAGCATCGTTACCATTAACATCGTCATCATCATGGTAATATTGTACCATAAAAAATGTCAAGATTACACAAAATCAAAAACGTTAAGGGTAAAAGAGATTTTACAAACAAGTATAAATTTTATAGCAAACGTCATCGCAAAATCAGTAAACGAAGAGATTCGAAACGTTTAACATCTTCAAATCGAAAGTTTTTAACGCAATTAGGTTATACAGTCATAGCTTAATGGATATTTTAAACGTGACGGACAAACTTAAAATCGACAATTCGATAGTGTCATACGAATATCATTCTCATCAACCGTTCGGATCGACCAGCTATGGTAACAATGACGAAGTTCGAATATCCATACCTGAAATTGATAATTACACCTTGCCGTCCGAAAGCTATCTATACGTGGAAGGTAGTTTGAGAAAATCGGAGAAGACGGAACGGTTACGAAAAATGCTAGCCAAACGTGTTATTTAACCAGTAATCCGGTAGCTTTTATGTTCAGCGATATACGCTATCTGTTAAACGGCGTACAGATAGACGCAGTTCGAAACGTCGGTATAACTTCTTGTATGAAAGGATATTTTCTTTAAACAAAAACGAAATATTTAAACTCGAAAATGCCGGTTGGGAAACGCAACAATATTATTTGAATACCACGGACGAAAATGGAAATTTTTCATACAGCGTACCTCTCAAAACTCTATTGGGTTTCGCCAAAGATTATAAAAATTATAATGAACATGAGACAAGAATTGATATTAATTCGTAATAACGACGACAACGACGTCATCGTTCAACCGAAAGAAGAAACAAAAGAGGAAAAGTTAAAATTAACTATAAACAAAATAATTTGGAGAATTCCTCACGTGACAGTCGGTTTAAAAGAACAATTGGCTTTAACAAAATTATCGGAGAAAAATACGTACATAAACGTGCCGTTTAGAAGTTGGGAAATACACGAATATCCATCGATTCCAAAACTAATAAACAATCTTGGGCGGTTAAAACAGCTCCGGAATTGGAAACACCTAGGTTTATTATCGTCGGATTTCAAACGGGTCGAAAAGGAAAAATGAAATCCAACATGTCTACTTTCGATAATTTGAACGTAACTAATATCACCGTGTTTTTGAACGGAGACAGCATATTATTATCAACCATCCCAACCTATATTGACGCCCGGGGAATTTAAAAGACACGCCCCACTAATAGAAATCGATTGTACGTATCAAACCGACGTTTTACATAAAAGCGGTGTCGAAATTAAGATCGAGTACATGACGAAAAAGAAATTCCGGAAGGTACGACGGCATACTGTTTAATATTACACGACAAAGCGTTTCAATATTCTCCGTTGACAAAAATCGTAAAACAATTGGTCTAAATAATAATTTTATTTCAATTCGGGATACTCGCGTCAACTTTAAACTATAAAAGAAAGAATCTTAAACTTAATCGTATCAGTCGATCGGTGGATCAAAACGTAAGTAACAAAATCTTATAAAGCTGTTGTAATAATAGTGCGTGTAGTAGACGACAAAATGGCAAGTTCTTTATATTGTAACGTGCATACACTAGCCAATTTTATCGTGGTCGATATTCAAGGTTTTAAAGTGAGAAATAACGAATTTATGCCTAAAGAATTAGCTACGATGGATTCATTACATCGGATAAGTCATTTCGTTTTAAACCTAGTCTAGGTTATGGATCTCTAACGGAAAATATCGCACAGCGGTTAAATGGGTTACGTCTAACTATCACTGCATCGATTGGAACACGGGATACGTGCCCGCTACAGATTTCGATACTATCATCACGTCTATTTGCCGATCCGTAAATGTGGTGTACGTTAAAGGAAAAGAAAAAGCTAAGTTTATTCGTAATATTTTGAGAGCACTTATCGGTGGTTGCAGAATTAGACGAAAACGTATGTAGGGTGCGACGCGATTATCCCCATTGCACTTTTCATAAGAAAGATAAAAGCGTATGCGCATTGACAAACGTCGGCGTTCTATTTCGTTTCGCAAAAGATGAGTATGAAAAATTGACTGTTAATTACGATTTGAAACTAAATGTCGACGCAAACGGTTTTACCGATGGTAGTAACACAACAACTCAAGTGGTGAACAAATGTAATACCAAAGAGTCGACGACTATTAGCAGTAACAACGAAAATAACAATCAAACTAACGCAACAACCGACTTCATCAAATTTAATGAAGAAGAGTCGACTAATATCGAAGACAGTAACAAAAACTCGTACGTACTAAAGTAAGAGAAAAATAAAAAAATGTTTTGCAAGTATAAGACCAGTGCAAAGTTAGCCGTATTTAGAAACGCACGTGTATACAGTTTAACTGCATTATGGAAAGTTTTTGCGGTGTTTACAGTGGTGTGGGATATTACGTCACATTATAAATCGAGTATGGAAAGTTATCGATAAATATGAAACCGATTTGTCGTTTAAGAACGTCAAAGACAACGAACTGCAATATTTACCTTTAGATTATTGTTTGAAAAACGTAAGACCCCTAACTTTGAAAGAAATATGGTGGAAACTTCCTCACGGCAAAAATAAACGGTTGCAAAATAAACTGCCTTGTTTGGAACGTTATAACTTATCCACCAGCAGAGATCATTGGGACGGACCACCTGTTGTGAAATCGCAGTAAATATGTACAACTTTATAAAATAAATTAAAGAAATATTAATGTCTTTTATTGTTTAAACGATAACAATAAATGTTGTGGTCGATTAAATGTTGATACGTCGTACGCTCGGTGTTACCTAAATTAAGTTAGGTTAGATCGAAATAGTTTGACCTAATATAGGTAAGTGACATGGAAAACATGTAAATGAGTTAGGTTAGTTCGAAAACTTAGAACCTAAAATAGGTAAGTGGGATGTAACCAAAAATAAGTTAGGTTAGATCGAAACGGTATAACTTAAAATAGGTTAGGTATGATCGAACTCATGTAACCTATGAGTTAGGTTAGTTCAAAAACGTATATCCTAAAAGGTTAGGTTAGATCAAAATTGTATAACCTAAAATAAGTTACGTTAGATCGAAATCGTTTAACCTAAAATAAGTTAGTCGTTTAACCAAAAATAAGTTAGGTTAGATCGGTTCGTTTAACCTAAAATGAGTGTTTAACCTAAAATGTGTTAGGTTAGATCGGACTCGTTAAACCTAAAATGAGTGTTTAACGTAAAATATGTTAGGTTAGATCGAAATCGTTTAACCTAAAATAAGTTAAGTGAAATCGAAAACATGTAACATAAAATAAGTTAAGTTAGATGTAAAATTGGTAAGAGAAATAAGGGAAATAAAAATGAAGAAAAAAAAGAGAAGAAAGAAAGAAAGAAAGAAAGAGGAAGAAAAAAAGAAGAGAAAAAAAAGGAAAAAAGAAAACAGAAAAAAGTTGAAATTGAGAAGAAGAATAGAATAGTAACGAAGAAGGCCCTCCTACAGGCCCGCCTATGAAACGCCTATAAAGAAGAGAGGGAAGAGTAGGGATGGGAGTGGGGACGTGGTTTGCCCCCCGAAAATTTCAAAACCCACAATTTTGCAAAGTTACCCCCACTACAACACACCCCATTCCGCCCACTCCGCCTCTCCACTTCACCCACTCCGGATTCCCACCACACCTCCCTCCACGATTTAGGGTATACAACCGCAAGTTTTTATAAACAAATCAGTTGTGTTCCAGCTCCTCTAACAGCAACAACAAAAAGTGAAGTGTCATGGAGAAAAACATTGTAAGTACATTCAATTTTTAATTTTAGTATTAACTTTTAATGCATGCATTTCATTTTGTGCATTAACTTGTACATACATTTGCTTACGACGTGTTTCTTATTCTTTGTGTAATGTGTTTGTGCTTGAAGACGTCGCAAGACATCGAATATTTTATTTGGCCGATTTTAATGCGAGTTTGGCTGCGCCAGACAACGAAGAGGCTCCGTCCAAATCGGCTGAAGACGAAGATTCTGCTGCTCGATTCCGTACCGTCCATGCACCTCCGGTAACGGAGTCCGTTTTGAAAGATGTCGATTTGTCCAGTACGTTTGCAACACTTACGACATGTGTCGCTATCGCCGGTACGTCACCTACGACGTGTGCCACTATCACCAGTACCGTTGCAACACCTACGACGTGTGCCGCTATCACGGATTAGATTATATTTATTCACATTAATTTCAATATATATAATATTTACTAAACACCATCCAGAATCTCTTTCTTAAAATTCCGACATTTTTTGTTTTATTTCGTCCAAAAATATTTCGTATGTTTCATACAAATTGGCGGCCATACTGATAATTTTATTTTTGGTATTAAACGATTTTATTTCACTATCCATTTTAGTCGACAAAAATACACTCCGAAACATTCAAATTTACTTTAATCGATTTGTGCAAATCAATGATGCTTTGTACAAGAGCTAAAACTTTTTCCCGAATATCATGCCCAAACTTGTTAATATCCACGTACTGTTTATTACCGCTAACTCTAAACTCACTATTTTATTACCAAACGCGCCAGCAATTTTTTCGATTCCGTCATCTATTATAACGAACGCGTTTTTCTTATGTGCGTTACTTCGCAAATGTGCAGAGTAACACACGCTCGAAATATATACGTTACACATTTCACAAAATACGTCACTTGAAGAACAACCTTCATGCACAACGTTTCTTAACGATGCACGATGACATTTGATGTCTTTTTAAATTATCGCGTCGGGTAAACGTTTTTCACAGTTTTCACATTCCATCCTTAACGACTTAATGTTCAACTTACGACTGAATCAGAAACAAAACTGAACTCCTTCTTCAAACCCTCCCTCTTATATAGTACAACGACAACCTTGAGACGGTATTTAAGGGTCAAAATTCTTACAACGACGTATACAACAAACAACACAGGTCAATGAAATAAATACTTTCAGACAGTAATTAATTGTAAACATCAGAATTCTTTTAACGATTTTATACCAAGGATAACACGTACAATGTATATACAAAACACAGGTCAATGAAATGCATACGTTAATAAAAACAACTTCCAGACAGTAATAAATTTTAGGCATCAGAATTCTTTTAACGATTTTTATTGTTTGGTTTAAAATTTATACGATGTTTATAGAATGCAGTACAGGTAAATGATGCAGGTCAGTATGATGCATACGTTACGCCTGTTAAGACCACCAAGGGTAACACGTACAATGCATATACAATTGCCTCCTGCAACGCGTACGAAAGAACCTCCGCCTACAATTGCTTTGAGGAACTGTCAACCATCTGCCGGTGAAAGAACCTCCGCCTACAATTGCTTTGAGGAACTGTCCACCCATTTTGCCGAGTTAAGGGAACCTCCTCCTTGACAAAGGAGGAGGTTCCTTAACCGGCAACAAACCCTACTCTCACCCAAACGTCAAATGAATAATAAACTTTTTTAATTTTTCCGTTTTACTGACGAACCCCGTACATAGATTATTTTAGCAAAAAGCATCTACTGTAACAGACAATTGATTTTCGCTTACATTAGAGTTCAGGCGATGGGGAGTTTTTATTTGCAAAGGATCGGAAATGTTAGAAATTTGGAGGATGGAAGACATAAGTCCCCAATAGTACACCTGAGTTTGCGACCTCGGGGGTTTGCCGTTTGAAGAGCGGGGAAATTATCACTCTGCGTCGAGACGTTTTTGAAAAATAGCGCGGTTATCGCAAGTGATATTGATAAAAAATCAACTAAAACATGTAGAAAACAAAATTGTGCCCAATTTTAAGTTTTTGCATTTTTCGTCTACGACCATTACTTTCTGCTATACGGTGCGTGATAGTTGGGGGCTGGTTTGCAATTTTAACCAAAATCCGAATTTTATTGCTGATTAAGACGAAGTTCGCTATCAAACAATTCTGTAATTATTTTTTTGGGAAAGAGTAATGATTTGTGAGTCTGCAGATGTTTGATTTGATACGTTTTGTCATATTTAATAAAGATTTAATTTCTTGAATTGTGCCTCTACATACTCCGATATAAGCATTTTTCAATTATCTTTATCTATGATTATTATTGTTGATCTACGCCCAAAATTTATTATTTTGAAGGTAGATGATACAAAAAAATAAAAATTTCAATTCGTTTTAAACCACCTTTGAAGTAGAATTAATTGGTGCGTGTGAGTGCAGGTAAATCTAAAACGCCATTAAACATAGAGTGGGGATAAATGAATTTGTTTGAAAGAATGTGCAAGTTCAGTTCAAAACGATCGGATCAGTTAAATCAGCTTGAAAGATGCGTCTATTTCAACAACATCTACGCTAGAAAACAAGTTGCCCAGCCAGGTGCGGTGATGATTAAAAATGCGGTTGTTATTTATTTTGTATCGGTAGTGTGACTGAAGAATGCAGTGTACAAACATGAGGCAGTACAGTTGCAGGAAATGACATCGTAAGGTAGACTCTCTGCTATATACAGAAATTTGCACAGGTCGTCTCTAAAATTCATTCAATCTCGCTTTGCTGCCTCCAACATCCGATAAGTGCTATCATCATTCATTTCGTACTTATTGTCAAGTACAAAACTGACGAAAAGTTCAAAAACATCCAGAGGATCATGGATGGCGAAGAACAACAATTATAGGATTGGGCGTAACACGGAGCACAAAGGAAGCGTAAATAAATAGCCTGATAATTTAATATAAATGGATTTAATAGAAAATATCAAAATTACAACAACAGTCAGCGAGATAAAACAATCAATCTATCTAACGTCAAACATTCACAAATCATTCGTTCCAACACAGAGGTTTTACTTAAAAGGATCTCCTGCATATGCCAGAAGGATTGAGGGGTTGCTTGTGTTTGTCGTAAAGCAGGGTAAAAGTATTCCGTTTTGTGTTGACACTGCACTGGGACATCCTGCGAAAACATTCCCTACCAGTTTGCGTTAGAGAATGACAATGTAGAATTTGCAAACAGCGTGTTCGATCAAGTATAGGACGATAACGACCGAAGAGATAACGCCGAGTTTGCCAATTCTGGTTTAGAATTAATATCTGACAAATGCGAGTCAACTGTACAACGTCGAAAACTACTGAAAAATAAATGAACTCCGATATTAACCATGGATGCCATGTTAAAAATAACGCACAAACCAATTTTACCTCAAGGGTGATGTGGAAACGACTTAAAAACTATATTTTTAATAATAATAAATAAGGAAATATTGACCGTAGATAATGATAATTAAAAAATGTCCATATTGGAGTATGTATACGATCAAATGTAACCAATAGCACATCTGCACTTACAAAACATTACCCTTTCAAAAAAAAGTTATTACAAATTGTTTGATAGCAATCTTGGTCTTAATCCGCAATGAAATTCTGGTTTTGACGAAAATTGCAAATTAAACCTCACTTTTCACGCACCGTAGAGCGGAAAGTATTGGTCGCAAATAAAAAATGCAAGGACCCAAAATTGTGCACAACTTTGTTCTCTAAATATTATGTTTTAACTTTTTTTTATATTACTCACCATAACAGCAATATTTTCCGAAAAGCGTCCCGACACAGAGTTTTCATCCTCCTGCCCCTCGAGCAGCAAACCTTAAGTCACAAACTCAGATGTACTATTAGGGACCGATGTCTACAATCCCACCAAAATTCAATTTTTTCTGACCTTTTGGGAATAGCACTTCTTTGTTTTGTACCATTTCTTGGACTATTAGGTAGCTTAAAGTACACTAATTTCTTTGACATAAACGTCATTCTATGTTGCTTAGAAATAATATAATATTACATGAGTTATTATTATTGACATTTATGTAGGTTATGCACGGATTTTGGCTATAAATTGACATTTATACACGAATTTCTTTGTCATAAACGTCATTTTGTAGTCCTCTTTATTCCCATGGGCTAATAATGAAACGTCAAACACTCGCAAAATGAAAAAAAAATGTATTAGAAGTCAGAAATTGCATCTTATTAAAAAATTATTTAAAGTAAATTATGTTAACAATACAATTAGAACAATTTTCTATCTTAATATTTCGAAGTAGTCGACTGCAGTTACAAACTGGAGTTAAAGTGGAATTGTTACTAGTTACTGCATGACCGAAGGTAGCTGCTAATTTAATATTAGTAGCCGATAAATTGTCCTTTTCACTGAATACTTTCTCAGCTAACCTAATTTTATTTGATACAGAATCTTCTATATACTGTTTTGTTACTGAAGTTGAATTCCAGCGTCCTACTTGTTTGATCACAGTCATGCTTTCTTCGGCGTTTGCCAACCACGTCGCCGATGTGTGGCAATTCAAGATAAGTTTCAATTTTTTGTTTGGAAATTTCACCAATAATATTTTTACCGACCACCTGTCTGGTGCATTTTCCATTTCAGTAAGACAAGAGGAAACGACGAGTATCGGACATAAGCAGCATACTTTTTAGTTTTAGTATATCGTAAAGTAATCAATAATGAAGATTGCAATATTACGGTTCAAATTTCTCGAACTGGTACGTATGTCGCAAGCCTTCTTAATAACATTTTTCGTGAGTAGCGGATTCTTTTAATTCAGCAAAATTATCGAGACGAGGAGCGGATATTTTGCGATTTTCTTTTATTGGGCGTTTTTGGCGTGCTTTATAAAGCTAAAAGTTTACACGTAAAGTATTTATGTGGTTTCAATAATTCCAAGTTAAATTGGTGTGTAACTGTAGATCCGACGGCATTCGCCGTAAGTATTTCTTTTCAGTTCTTTTTGTTGTCTCGTGGTTGTGTTAATTCTAATTACGACGTATGCTTTAGCACGTGTCTTGACCTCATACTATACTTGTGTATTACAATCTGGATAATTCCTAGGGGCGCTGGAACGGCTAGTTAAAAATCCTTCGTTATAAAACGTGACGACTACCACGGTTTCGCCTACATTAAAGCTGCCAACGGCCGATGAACTAAACCGGCTGAGGGGTTCTTTACGCTGCGTGCCTGCTGCTTCAAGAAAGCATATCTGCTTTTATTGCTTCGTCGTCTAGTTCTCCTAAGAGAAATCCTGTAGCTACCTATCTTCTGAAGCTGTCAACTGCTGTCGTTAGCAAGAACCTTCTTTATCGAAACTGCATGCTTCAGAATACAGCTAAAATTACTGTTTAAAAACCTATTTACTATTCATGCGTATGAATCTCACGTACATGTGACATTAAACGATTTGAATCTCTAGCATATACATAACTTTTTATTCGGGGTAGAGTCCATCACCGACGCTCGGTTTTGTTGTTAACTAGCTCCATAAGTACTTGGGCGCTTTAGATAAAGTAGGTAAAGCTAAAACAAAAGGCTTTTTTGGGTTGGCAGGAGCTACTAACCGTGCTAGTCCTAGTTTAAGTTAGATTTAAGTCAACGTGTGTAAGTGACGTGTGTACATCGAGTTTCCTTAGTAACCAATCCTCTATTAGAACGCTAATTTTAATTTTTGGGTATAACAAACAAAAGCTTAACTGACTTTTGACATATTGATTGCGAGCTTTAATTAATTTGTTGTTGCTAACTACAATAAGTCTTATGCGAGAGAATCTCTTACTTTTTCCATATTTTTCTCGTACTGTAAGTTTTATTTGCTACATTTAATTGTCTATTTGTCTCTCTGATTTGTGTTTGTTTTAGAGTTTTGGACCTTAAGTAAAACCTATTGAACTTTTAACAGGTGGCGCCTTGTTAGGCAGCAGTTTACATCTTTCAGTTTTTCAAGGACCTCCCAACTCACCGACTAAGCCGGACACTGCTGTGCTAACTATTATAAATACGGGATCTTCCATGAATTTAGTGCGCTATTTCGAGCCAAATACTAGTGTTCTTCTCTAGGTTGTATCGCTAGAGCCGTCGCTTCTTTTATTTTATTTGTGAACTACAACCGTTACAGCAGGTCCTAAATATCATCAACTCTAACTGAACAACCTCTTGTTTTCGGCATGCTCTAGCGATCCCAAATATTAAAGCTACCTGTTTCAAGAAATTTTAGTTAAACACTTGTATATTAAAATAAATTCATTTACCACATTCATTATAATATATTTCTTCTAGAGCTTGGTATGTAAAGGTTTCTATATCTCCTCTGGTCAAAACTTTAGACTATTTGGGCTTAAATCCATCGGATTTTTCTTTAAAAATTTAAATAAGATTGAGTAACTGTTTCTATCTGTGTTGTGTTGTGTAAACAAATTTGTGTAAAAATGTCAATTTATAGTACATCCGGTCTACATAACTATTAATTACGGTTGGAGTTTATCTACATAGGTATCATAACATATTTTTCTAAACATAAACCATTCCACATTGTAACAAACGGAAAAACACCAAAAAACTGTACGCGGACACGTGTTTCACTAGCTAAGTTATCATCCTCATCGAATTGATACTAAAAATAAAAACAATACGAAGCTTATATATACTATCTGCGTGTCACACTTAATTGATTCTTAAATAAGTTTGAATAATTCCAAAAATTCTAATGGACCGGGATTATGGTAATTCGTAAGCAAACTTCCGTTTATGGTATTAATTTTGCAAGTTAATTTTTATATTTTGTCCTGTTATGTCAATTCCTTTAGCAAATCATGATAAATAAAATTAAGTTAAAAGTAAATTGCTATACAGGGTGTCTAAAAACTCTTCTGCCAAACGGAAACTACATGTACAAAGGTTATTTTATGTTGATTTAACGCAAATTACCTTGATCCGGAAATGCTTCTTAAGTGAGCTACAGCCCTTTGAAGAAGACAACGTTATCTAATTTTTTTAAATTCTTTAAAAATGCTGTTACTTAAACATTTAAAACTTAGTATAATCAATAAACGATTACAAACCCGTCATTCGCTGTAATTAATTTTTTACAACTACCACTAGCGTATCAATTGGGGAGGCCAAAGGGTATTTTTATTAAAAATGTTTCATTTTTTATTTTTTTTTTGATCTGACACCAAATTTAAGAAACTCAAGAAAATTTTCATATCATGAACAGTTTCCGAGAAAAATAATTTTAAACTTTTGTGTTTCTAACATAACATCAGATTGTAGTATAAAATTGTATCTGTAATATCAAGTTGGCTTTGAAAAACCAACAAAATCAACAAATACTGATAATAAAAGTCAGACGTAACGTATTAAGTTGTTTACATTGTTTTGGAAATTTTAAAATAATTTTATTTTGTGAGAATATAAAACAACAACTAAAATTAAAATAATAAACAAAAATAAAGATAATTACAGCATGAGTAAAATAATTATTTTGAAAAACAGATGCTTTACATGACGTTGTTGTTTCTATTTAGCAGAAGAGTTTCTAGACACCCTGTATATTGCTAACCCTATTTTATTCTAATAATTATTTACTTTTCGTAAAAATACAATTATTTCTACTATGAAACCCCGTCTTTTTAAACTATGTCTATTTATTTAGATTTCGTTTAAATTTTAGTTTTGAAAATTTAACATTTTCCAGCCAATCCATATTCGATTTTACCATATTTAAGTGGAGATATGTATGCCAGTAATCATATGCTGAAACAACGTGCTTTAGTTGGTAGCTAATTATGGTGTTATATGGTAATTGATTAAAATAAACTTTACAAAACAAACTTTTAATTAAGCGAGATTACATTAATTATTAAAGCAGAAGTTATGTTTATGTATATACATTAAACAAAACAAACCGAATATAACAATTATATGCCGAAATTAGTTAGTAGTGAATTGTACGCTTATTAGTGAAACGATAAGATAACGTAACTAAGTTCCAATAAAAACAAAGTCATTTAAAACAATAACTTTGGTAAAGTTAATCAATATTTGTACATTTAAAGCAACAAAATGGATTATAAACCTAATAATAATAAAAACCGTAGTAACCGAATTCCAAAAATGTACAAATGGTTTGGTAAGTGTTCCAATAAGTCGGTTTAGAATTAATTGTTATCTTTTAGATTGGATTCCTGCAAGAATGGTTTTGTACTTAATGGCTTTAAATGTAATAACGGTCGCATACAACATGCGTGTAGTAATTAATTTGGCTATTTTGGCAATGGTTAAAGAGCAACCTGTGGATTTTAGTTTAAATGCAACTAAAACTTTATGTTACCATTACAAAAATAGCACAGAGCTTGCACCAATTGTAAGTGTACCAAATTAATCCGTATTAATACATACAACGTGTTCTAAATTAATGTGAAAACATTTCAATAGATTTTGGATGAATGTTATATTTACATTTTTATATATAGAGAGAGTTAAAAGTATGGAGATATCCGAATTTCTGTCGTTAAAATTCATTTTTACGAAAATGATTAATACAAAAGATTTTATGAAATTTTTATCTACATATTCACATATACAAAAATTGTTGTTATTTAATTGTTTTTGAGTTATGACTTTATAATGGTATAAAAAATGTTTTGGTAGTATTAATTTTTTCGAGAAAATGCCGGTTAAAATTAAAGTATATACAATTAATTAATTTCTGACTCGTCGTGCAGAATGTTTAAAGATTAAACTAATCCAAATTATGCGTCGTATATTGTCTATAAATGCACTTACAAGTTTCTCCGTATCCATAACATTCAACTAACCCTTTTGACGTTCTGAGGATTAGTTGGTTCTATTTCGTTTACACGTGATTGTAGTTTTGACAACACCATTCTTTTATAAATTTGTAACTACCAGCACTTAGCTTCTTATCTAACTGACCATAAATTTTGGAAACTGTACAAAAAACCTAAAAATGTTTTACATTTTGACGTCGCTTGAGATGACTCATGATTGCCATTATTATTCGCTACCTGGATTTGAGTGAATTTGACTTAATAAAATTTTAACGCAAAGAAGATTACAATATAACGGAAAGGTGTCAACGGAAGACATAGAACCATATCCAGAAAAAACAACATTCCATTTAGACAGAACAAAATTTTTAAAAGTAGGCGAACACCGAAGTAATGGTAACCAAAGGGTCCTCTTCTATTACACTGCTTGAAACTTTAAGATTCGACATAGGCATATGTTGAGAGAAAGAAACATGTTTAGATTTGTTAACCTTGGCTTCGAATTTATTTTTAAGAACGGTTAATTTTTAAGCAAGTTGTCGCTTACTTTAAAGGCGATACCTTTGGTGATGGTTAAAAAGGAAGAAAAGGTACGTTTCATTTGGGAACGTGATTAAATAGTAACAAACTATAAGAAGTTTGATTTATCTAGATCCAAACGATTATGTCACCGAAATGCTAGAGTTAATCAGGTACTTGAAAAGATCTTTCTAGTTTACAAATTGTCTATACAGCGTCAAAAAGGTACGTTGCTAAATTTATGGCCGCAGTACGTATACATAGAACGCGACAAAACTTATGAATGACATGCATAAAAGAATTAACTTACCTTGTATAAATAAGAAGTCTTCGGTGTTCGACAGTTAATAGGCAGATGTGACAGCTTTTGTATCCAAATCTAGTATTTTATTATCTAATGAAGAAAAAGAAAAACCGAAATGGACTCCGTTGATAACAGTTGCTGGGCTGCTCACAAAAAACCAGATAATAGGCTTACCTTGGGTGGTGTCCTTGACCAGAAAGAGGTTCCAAGGTAGGTTCAAATTCCAACGCTAGTGAAGATACCAGACCCAACTTCGTTATTTTATAATTTTCGGATTATTATCCTTACCAGCATAACCATAATTAATGATCTATTGATTGATTAATCCCTAGTAGAAAACGGAGTACATTTAAAGAAACCAGCAAGAAGCAAAAAAGGAAAAAAAAGATAGTCAGCAATTGATAGAAATCTTGATAGCCAATTATTTATTAAAACAAGAGAAAGTAAAAAGGTACTTACACATGAACACTAAGTGAAGACCTATTCCCTAATTTGTACGGGATGATGTTTCTTCAAGTTATACTACACAGCACATGTCTTGCTGTTTAAATTTTAGACGATGTTTCACGTTTATCTTTTACGAGTCAGCAAACGGAAATTAATGTATATTTCTTACCGGCAAATCAGGAGTAATTTTTGAGGAACTGGCAATCTACAATAAATAAAATCCCCAGAAAATTTTACAACACAAGAATTCATTTTCAACGCATGTGTGCAAACACGGCTGTCCAGACTGTAGGGAGAAATTGGTCAACAAATCAATTTTTACTGCCCAAGTTTCGTTTATATTCGAAATAATACTATCACAGTGTAACTTAAATTGCTCAACTACCAGAGTAAAAATTCAGACATTGCCTCTAGTGGCGCCGAAAGGAATTGATTTAAAGAAAAATTACCGTTTTGTTAGAATAAGCATTTTTTGCCATATATGGATCGGTTCTTTTGTATTCTAAAAAGCCGCACTTTGTATAAGAGGGTCCTTATTCTCGTAAATAAATATTGTGTTTTTCTTCTCAGAATTATTTTAATGAACAAAAATATACTGACAATACAAAAAAATTTGCAACACCTAGAAATTGTTAAACGATTTTAATGAAATTTTTAGGAAACTTGTATTTTCATTAAACAAAGTGATGATTAAAATTTAAAAACAAAACAACAAAATCTTAAAAAGTTTTTTCAATATTGAGTTGCTCCGCCACTATTTGTATTGCACTCATCTAGACGGCTTGGCATGCTATCAATCACGTGATCTATAGCTGCTTGTGGTATATCATCCCAAGCTTCTTGAATCCGTTGCTGAAGATTGTGTAAATTACCTAGAGAGTGCGGTAAATTACCCAGTCGCCTACCAATCATATCCCATACATGTTCAATTGACGACAAATCAGGCGACCGAGCAGGCCATGGGAAGACGGCAATGTTAGATTCTTCCAAAAACCGTGTTGTAGCCCTTGCCGTATGAGGGGCGCATTATCTTGTTGGAAAATGGAATTTTGCAGCCCCTGAAGATATGGAAGGCTATCTGGTTGTAGCACATTAGCAATGTAACCAGATGCGTTAAGGTTGCCGTCAATAAAGACCAAGGGTGATCTGCTACCATAACATATTGCACCCCATATCATAACTCCTTGAGTGAGGGCTGTGTTGCGTTCCACAAAAATGTTGGATTTTACGTTCTCCACGCATCCGTCTGACCCTCCTACGACCATCGTGAGCCCACAAGCAAAATCAGGACTCGTCACTAAACACAATTTGATGCCATTCTTGCGCCCAATTAACCCTTTCGTTGCTCCACTCTAGTCGGCGTAGACGGTGAAGTGGTGTAAGAGTAAGACATAAAATGGACGATATGAACGCAACCTATAAGATCTTATCCGGCGATAAACAGATGACATTGACATCCTAAGTCCTATACCTCTCATCCAATCATTTGCAATTGAACGATTTGTTGAAAATCTATCTCTTGTGGCCAAAACTCTTAAGCGACGTTCTCGCGATCTGTAGTTCTTCGAGGACGTCCAAATCCACGGTGACGATGTTGAACCATTTGGACCAACATCTCAATGAATGAAATTGTGAAAAAACAACAACAATTTGCAAACTTGACAGTTACTAAATGGTCTAATACTTCAAATTTATTGTTACTAAGTGCTATGGAAACAACAGGCAAAAAAAACAAAAAACTACTGGCTAGATTTTATTCAAATTTTAATCACCACTTTGTTTAATGAAAATAGACGTTTCCTGAAAATTTCATTAAAATCGTTTGACAACTTTTAGGTGTTGCAATTTTTCTGGACGTCAGTACAGTAAAAGTAGTTAAAATGTGCGACTTTTCTCTAATTTAACCGATGCTGTATCTCCCACCGCTTAGAATATTCCAATGGTGAACTTCTTGAAAGTGACCACCCTGTATAGACTGACATTATTTACGATTTTTTAGAATAATTTACGTTCTCTACTACCTTTGCTGCGTTTTGAAAATATTTCTTTATGTATCTGACAAAATTAAATATTATCGACTAATCTACAAATGAAACCGGATGCACTTGTCAAGTATTTCTTATGATTTATCAATATATTATTTTTACTTGCTTAATTCACCTTTCATGCAATTTTAGAGTTACGGAGGCACATTGAACTGGTCTGTGGATCAACAGTACTATGTTTTGACTTCATTTTATTGGACATACATAGTTTCTCATTTTATTAGTGGTACAACCACACAAAAGTATGGAGCAAAAATAGTATGCGGGTGGTCGGTGATAGTGTTTTCATTGTGCAATTTATGCGTACCATTTATGAGTTACATTCACTACACTATGGTTGTTGTAGTTCAATCTATACAGGGAGCTGCTCAGGTTTGTAGGGTAATAATAACAATGTAGTAAACCAATTAGTAGGGATTTATTTGGCCGAGTATCTACGCTGTTATTGGTGTTTGGATCCCGATCCATGAAAGAAGTAGATTTGTGACGTGTTTTCAAGGAGCTGCATTGGGAGCCATGTTAGCTTACTTGTTAACTGGTTACATCATTGCTTTGTTGGCTGGGAATATGTTTTTATTGTTCTGGAAGTCTAGGTACGTATTTTATAAAAATACTTTAACAAATATTATTTTTAATCCACAGGACTTTTGACTGCCTTGTTGTGGTATTTATTTATGTACGATACGCCAGAGGAACATCCTCGCATATCTCAACAAGAGCTGCAATACATTAAAAAAATAGAGAACCGTCTTTGCATTCAGAAAACATAATACCGTGGTGTTCAATTCTAACGTCTCGTCCAGTGTGGGCTGTTGCGATTGTTTCTTTCGGACGAATGTGGATTCTTTCTGTAGTTATGATATATGGTCCTCTTTATTACAAAAGTGTTGGTGTAACGGTCGAAAAAGTAAGTAATCCTCACATCGTTGATACCTAAATTTACTTTTTCTTTTTTTAGATTGGCGTGATATTTGGTGTATCGGCCCTTATTAATTTCTTATCGTCACTATTTTTTGCTTTTCTATCAGATAAAATAGTGACGTACAAATTATTTCCCCTTGTTTACAATCGAAAAATTTTTGCAGTGATTGGACACTTTATGACGGCAGTTTTGGCTTTAATAACAGGATTTACAGTTTGTAATGTTTCAATAGTTATTCCAATTTCGTATATGGTCCAGGTATTTCTTATGGCCAACTTTGTAGGAAGCATGAGTAATGTTGTAGACATATCACCGAGTTATACCGGTCCAGTCAGTAGTTTCATTCAAATTGTACTTTTATTACCAGCAGTTTTATCTACACTAGTATTTAAGATATTGTTGAACAATGAGGTTCGTTTCAAAATGAAATCACTCTTTTAATTTTTCTGTTGTAGGATCATATAATTGCTTAGATACACACTATATACATTAGCTGCGCAGTTCTTATCATTACAGCTATATTTTATGTAGTATTTGGTTCCGGAGAGGTATGTAAAGGAATTTTTTTTTTATATATACACTTTATCCGTTCAGGTGCAACCATGGGATATAGCAAAAAGCACTTCAAGAGATAGAGATGCTAAAATTAAACTTAATAACTCAACACCAGCATAAATAATGATTCAGTTTTCTTCATTAATATGAAACTATGTAATTGATACTTTCTGCAGAAGTAATCAAAATATTTGTTTTAAAGTTGTCATGTAGAAAACTTCAGGTTCGTTTATACAGTGTGAGTGTAAAGTACGGAAGAAAATTTATTAAATTTTTATCTCTTATTTTGTGCATCATGAAACAGGTCAATTTTTATTTTTAAACTCCCATCTTTTGGTATAAATCAAGCATTTCTATCTTCACATGTGGCGGCGCAACAGAGGTCAACTTGAAAATTTTAAATGGCAATGGGGGTCAAAAGTTACATTTTCGGAAACCGTTTCATCCTGTATGTAATGTAAACATCTTCAACATCGGTCGATTAGAACAGGAAAAAGTAACCTTTAAGTATTTTTTTAATACTAATAATTTTTGGTAGCATTTTCTATTAATAAATCGACGCAAACAACAGTTTCCTGAAAGCATTATACAAACCCTTACCTATTCGCATAAGTGATACATATCTATCACAATTGGCTGCGGTGCAACGGAGGGCACTTTGAAAATTTTAAATGGTTCTAGTAATTTATGGTTACATATTCAAAAAGACCTTTTCATCTTCTATTTAGCAATGTAATTGTTTCTAAAATTGGGCGATTAAAACAAGAAACAAAATGCTTTGAATATTTTTCAACACTAATTATTTCTGTTTGAATTTTTGTTAATAATAAACGGAAACAATAGAATTCTGAAAACTTTACACAAATAATACAAATAGTAATGAAGTAGATGTTTAACCTGACAGATAACCAAAGGATGTTCAAATTCAATTCGAAGTTTTGAATCATCTGTAGTGTAATTTACGGAATTTCGTGTCAAATTCTTGCCTTTAAGTCGTTGATGTTGTCAGGTTTTGTTCTGTATACTATTTTTTTGAGGGATGTCTTTGCTTTTGCTTATCGCATTATCGTGGTACTATTTTAATATGAATCAGATTTGTCAGTCGAAATTTGAAAAATTAGATCTATCAAGTTGTAGAAAATGGCTCGGTTAACTGAAAAAGAAAGAATTTAAATTTTGATTATGCTGGGTTGTGGTGATAAGAGCCGCTCTCAGACGAAAATCTGCACTTTAATTAATAACAAATATCATGGCAAAACTACCACTCAATCGGCAGTCAGTAAATTACAAACCAAGTTCTGGGAAGAAGGAAATGTTAGAGATCGGCCCAAAACTAGGCGCCCAAAGATTTCTGTTGATACTAGGCTTGATACGTTAATTGCCCTGCAAGAAAATCCACATAGAACAACTCGTGAATTAACTTTAGAAAATGGAGTAAGCCAGATAACAGTTATTAAGTATTTAAAATTTGAAAAATGACATCCTTATAAGCTTAAGCTAGTACATGAATTAAGTGAAAATGATCAGATCATCGAATAGAGTTTTCTTGAGACATGATGGAAATGTGTAATCAAGGACCAGTGGTTGTCGGATGAATAATTTTTTGGACAAAGCGATATTCCCACTCTTACGGGAGATGTAAATCGTCAAAGATTTGTGATACTGGGCTTCTGTAAATCCCACTAAATGCGACAACATTATACGCAGCACCCCCAAAAGTTACTGTTTGGGTGGAAATAGTGGAAATCAGAATTTTGGATCCTTATTTCCTTTGAGGATAGATTTAACAAGAGAAATGTATTTTAGAGGTTTTGAAAGACGAGTTAATTCTCGCACTGGCGCAATTATACCCACATTCAAATGATCCAGGCTTGTAACAAAATTTCTTACGGTACCAGCAAGATGGAGCGCTACCTCACTATGCTAGACTAGTACGTAACTTTTTAGACAGATACTTTTCCAATCATTGGATTGGGCGACGAGGGCCTCTAGAATGACCCGCGCGTTAGCCGGACCTTGACGCCCTGCGATTATTTTTATGGGGACTTTTTAAAAACAAAATATACATAACAAAACCTAACAACATCGACGACTTAAAGGCAAGAAATTAGACACGCAATTAAACAAATCACACTACAGATGATTCGAAATGTTCAAAATAAATTATTAATTAAATATTTAAACAGAAATAATTAATGTTGAAAGATTTTTCTCCTTGTTCTAATCGACCCTTGTAAAGTGTGGTTACACTGCTCAATAGAAGATAAACGATCTAACCAAACATGTAACCTTTTATCCTTATTGTTTTTCAAATTTTCAAATTGCTCCACGATTCGCCGCCACTGGTTGGGATAAAAATGTATAATTTATACCTAAAGAAATAACTTAAAGAAAATTTGGATGATACAACCAGGAAACTATTTTGCTTGTTTCGATTATTATTAATAGAAAATACAAGCATACATTAATATAATGGTGAAAAATATTCAAAGTAATTTTTTTAATTTTCCTGTTCTAATCTACCAATGTTGAAGATGCTTACATTGCGGCATACAGGATGAAATGGTCTTTCCAAAAATGTAACTTTTGACCCCCATAGTCATTTAAAATTTTCAAGTTGTTTCCTGTTGCGCCGCCACTGGTAGAGATAGAAAGAATTGATTTATACCAAAAAATGAAAATTTCAAAATAAAAATTGATCTGTCTGAGGAAAATTGCTTAAAAATAAGGATAAAAATGTAATGAATTTTAATCTATACTTTACACTCGCACTGTATATCCGTTAAAATTAATTTGATGCGAAAACTACTGAAAGACTAATGTAACTCTCTACCTAGTGTTTAACTTATTATATCTAGTAAATAACATAATCGTAATTACCATTTAATCAAATTTCATGTACGTGCTGTTGTTATTCTCAGTTTTGATGTAAAATTTTAAAAATCAGAATACATTGTGTAATGTAAGTGAAAAAGACAGTTATTTCAACAATATAACACCAACAAAATTCTTACCGCTTCGACACAGTTTTGATTTAAGACCGAAATCAAATAATCACCAAAAAAACGTCCTTCGTTAACTGCGAATTGAACTCACGGTATTTTCTCATTTCGCAAATAATTATTTATTGAATTTCTTTATATATAGACAGCCTTGTTTACATATGCGTCCATAGAACATAAAAATTTTTGGTAATCGTTACTCTTGACTGCAAGGAATTATTTAATTAGTTTCACAACCTAAACAGATTTTTCAAATGTTCATTGCACGCCCACTTTAACCTTGCTAAAAAACTTTCTTGATTTTTATCTCTGATCGAGGACAGTAGAAACAAATCGACCAGTTGACGTTGTTGACGGTGTCATTAATTGTACTCTCAATAAAACCAAAGCTCTACGACGGAGTTCTTTTGATTTGTGGTATGTTGATCTTCCGGCAATTTCGGTTTTATCATTTTCATACAAAATTTTCTATAAACTGTACCCTGCTAATTGTTTTTTTTCATTTGGTTATGTTTTTAAAAATAATTGCGTTTATTGCTAGTTATCGACCAACGTCGAGTGTTCCTAGCCACGTTATTTTTTTGAGCAGTTGAGCAACTAATCAACACCATTTTGGTCTGATTTCAGAACGTGGAAAATCTCGCTTTGTTATCCAAAAGTGTCTATAGCTTCTGTCAAATCATGCTTGATAAAAGTAGTACAGCTTTATTTTTTGTGTGTTCAGTACGACACAAGTTTCATGTCTTCTTGGACCAAACAATGATCAATATAGACTCTGCCTTACAGGCAGAAATTCTTTTGGATTTCCTATTTTAATAATCCCAACGTAGGTGATTTTTTGAATTCATTGTCGCAATTGGAACCAATTATCACCTGTAACGTTTCGGTTTCCTTGTATCGGTTCAACAACTCAATACAATGTCCTTAGTTTTATTTATTGTCTGTTGACCTTATTATTGTGTTCAACATGTCTCTAAGTTTATAGTAAACCATAATTACATTAACTAAAATAAACGTTTATCCCAGTATTTTGTAGGTTTGTTCGGTATAGTCAAAATAGCAACGCCCCTAAATGCGGTAGTTGCTCATAATCTCTAGAAACTCGCTAGGACTATAATATTTTAAAATTATTTACCATTAGCTCAAAATCTTCGAATAGCAGCAAGTTTTAAGTTCACGACGAATAGAACGATCTCGGAGGTCGTCAAATGCAAACATCTTAGTAAAAACGAAACCTGATTCGCTCATTTAATAAATATCATATCCAAGTCCGTTTCTTTTGAATTGTAAGTTTATGACATTTTTTCGTGAACTTCGAAAAGTCCAATGAGATATAATAGCCCAAGGGAAAGCTTCTTCTATTTCTATTTCGTCAGTCATTCTTGCATCACGTTGTCTGGTGAATTTTGTTTTACGTTTTCGATGTATAAGTTTGTACAAAAGTTAAAATTATTATTATTCGTCTAAGTAAAGATTTATTATCAATTTCGTAGTTATTTACGGCTGCTCCCAAATTTCCGGTTTGGGTAATATATTTACGAGTTCGTACATTACTAGGAAAATGCTTTTTTCCATTTTGTATCAGAGTCTCTACCACAAAATTCAACAGGAGTTTCATATTTTGTCTCATCTTCGCTCCCTTCCTCTTCTGTATTTGAATTATACCACTTTGATAAAAATATCTTCTCCTCTGTTCATTATCATCGTTAATCTGAATTGAATAAAATTGTCTTGTTCTAATTCTCGTACCACTTCATCCATACATTCGACTGCTAGCAAACTTTTGTTTTTTGGTGCAGACATATTGCCTGTACGAGGGAAAGACAATAAAATAAGTAAATAATTTTCAAAGAAGGTAGTAATTATTATTACTTACTACTTTAATTAAGCTTATACTTAAATTGTGAATAAAAATTTAGTTTATTTTATTATCTAAACGTAGTTAATCGCGTGGGTGATTTTGTATTCCACTTCAATTTTTAGTAATATAACGAACTCAACAACATTTGGAAAAGTTAAAACACTGTAGACAGGTTAATACAATGTCACTGAGAGGTACAGAAAGCGAACAAACATATGCACCATGGGGTAAGTGTATTAAAGTCAATTAACAGGATTAAATGTGAATTACTCTGTGACGGTATTATTTCAACCGATTTATTGACCTATTTCTTCCTACAGTATAGACAGTCGTGTTTAAACTCATGCTTTGAATATCAATTTTTGTGTTGGGAAACTTTTGGGATTTTGGTTGTTTGAATCAATAGTCTCTGATGATTTGTCTGCATTTGCTCGCAAAGTTATACCTCATTTCCTATTTGCTGACTCGCAGCTAGATGGAAATGTTGTCTAAAAAATTAAACAATTAGACATGTACTTAATATCGATTGAACTAAAATCATCCTATTCAAATTAAATAAGTCTGACTACTGTTCCTATAAGCGCTTTTACTTTCGTTTGTTTTAATAGTATTTGCTATCACTAGTTCTATTAATTTGCAACCTTTTTCTTTTTTGTGGGCTTTGGCTTCTTTTGCTGGTCACTGCAGACGTACTCCGTTTTAGTTAATCAGTTGACTTAATTCTGGTGATGCTGGCAAGGATAATAATCCAAAATTATAAAATATGAAGTGGGTCTGGTAATTACAACGTTGAAAAACCTACCTTGACCGCCTTCTGATCAAGAACACCACCCAAGATAGGCTGTTATCTGGTCTTGTGAGCAGTCCAGCAACTGGTATCAACAAAGTCCATTTTGGTTTTCTTTCTTCATTGATATTAAAATATCAGATTTGGATAAAACTTGTCACATCTGCCAATTAACTGTCGAACACCAAAGACTTCCTATTTATACAAACTAAGTTAATTCTTTATGCATGTCATTCATAAATTTTGTCGTTCTTATGTATACGTATCGCGGTCGTGAGTTTAGCAACGTATTTTGGCGCTGTATAGATAATTTGGTGAACTGAGAAAGATCTTTCCAAGCACTCAGCAATTTTTGCGTTTTTAACCTATTTAAATAATCAGCAAAGGTCCGGTACTCTCTGTAATTGTTGTCATGTACATTCCGGAACAATATTTGCCATGTGAACTCGGTAAATCGCTTCATGGAATAATTGGTGCTACGACTGTCAAAAGTTTATAATACGTTAACCTATTTGGGGCGTTTGTGCCTCGAATCATTATTCGTGCCTTAACTCGCTCTCGTGAATTATTATTATTTTATAACTATATTTACTATTAATTTTAAATTATATTGTTTATTGTGTGTAGGTGTTTATATGTGTGTTAATTGAAACTCTTCGCTATAATAATATACATCCACGTCCGGTTTGTTTCTGTGTCTACGAGTTCCTAGTGGTTCTAGATATCTCTTATACGTAGTCCTAGGTGGCGCCTTATAAATTCTTCGTGCAGTGTAGAAGCTTTTATTTCAAACGATTTTTAATAAGACCACGACTATTTTCAACTAAAAGAAGCTGGCGGCCAGGCCTTCTAGCACTGCTATATTTTTGGAGTTTAGAAATAAACCGTAACAACTCATA
This sequence comes from Abscondita cerata, assembly GCA_030710515.1. Taxonomy (NCBI): domain Eukaryota; kingdom Metazoa; phylum Arthropoda; class Insecta; order Coleoptera; family Lampyridae; genus Abscondita; species Abscondita cerata. Next base: position 428,663 of record JALBCR010000291.1, read on the forward strand.
TCATAGATACATAAGATAATCCATATAGGTAATGATGGTAAAGTATTTCTGCCTCTAATAAGGTAGATATAAACAACAACGGTAGAGATAATCCAAATAACTAGTATAAAAACAAAAATCACAATTTAACAAGACACTACTTCAGAAGCAGCCTAGCTAATGTTATCAAACATTTCACTACTCAAGAATCTTAGTAAAGATAATGTAACTATAGAACAAGTCTTAAGAGTTTTTTAGCCATCAAATTGACATGGTAAATAAAATAAATTTTTAGTTAATTAATGGTAGTTGACATTAATAAGACCATTATTTCAATCGTTAGTTAACGTACTGGTTTGGTAACCATTAACTAATAGTTAACTGGTAACTACGGATATTATATTTTTAGGATATTAGTAGTGGTAGTTGGCACCACAACTTTACATATTTTTGCAGTGTTGCTTTACAAATCAGAAATTGCCACCAACTGCAGCAACTAATGACATTTACGAGAGGTAGGCAAAAAGTATTTGTGCGTGAATTTGATGCAAAGTGCAAAGTAAGCTGTAATTACATAAATACGAAGCTATTATTATCAATATCCAAACACTTACTTACTTGAAATTTGTCACGAAATCACAGCTTGTCATATCTTTTGTTATAAAAATGCAACGTGAAAGAAAACAAACACCAAATTTTCGCCAAAGATTTTGTTGACTCAGCTAGTGCTGAAGAAGAAAACTACCATCGAGATTTAAAAAAGCGGTATAGTGCACTGGGAATAAAAGGAAAAACCTAAGACCATTTGGAAAGAGAGTTTAACACCAAATTGGATGAACTGATAAGATGAAAAATAGCTCTGAAACAGAAATACAGCAAACTAAAAAGCATAGCAAAATTGTCCCATAATAAACGGAAAATGAGAATCAGATCTTATGCAAAGTTGCCTTTATTTGATTCTATATTCATGTGGTGGAGTGGATTTACAAAATTAGAGATTCAGGCATGTGACTGATTGCATGTACTTAGTTTGCCAACCATATCTCCCGCAAAAACCCTGTATCTAACTCTGATCAGTCTCCAAACAAACCAAGGCCTTTTTTGTCCAGAAAATTTAAGCAATTCTACAAAGGCTGCTGCCATTTCATTTCCAGTTCCCGAGACTCCATCTGCCGTCAGAATTACGAAAAAATGAAAAAAGAACATTTGTGTTTTGAAATAGGCGCAAAAAATACGTGTTAAACTTTCAACCACGATACAAATACATACAACGCGAATAAATTAATTAATGACATGCATAAAGAAATAACTTAGCTCGTGTAACTAGGAAGCCTTCCGTGTTTGACAGTTAATCGGTAGAGATAACAGCTCTCGCAACCATATCTAGTATTTGAGTATCCACGAAGAAAAGCAAACCAAAATTTACTTCACTGATAACAATTGCTGGGCTGCACCAATGATTAGATAACCGGCTTATCTTGAGTGCTGGCTCCTGCCTCGACGATGGCCTCAAGGGAAGTCCATTTAACTATGCATAAATATAATTGACTTTGTAATTAGTTTACCAAGTTTTCCAGTACAATTCCACCTATGGTGTGATATCCACTTCGATAGATTAGAATTTTGGATTATTAATATTGCCAGTACAACCCTCATCCAATGTCCAGCGACTAATTAAACAAGAGTACGTCAAACGAACGACCAAAACAAAGAAAATGCAAAAAAGGTGCGCAAAATTATTAGAACCTTATATGAACAAATATTTTAGTTTAAAACAAAGGAAAGTAAAAGAAAGAAAGATACTTACACTAAAATCGTAACCGAAGATTATTTCCTAATTACAATGGAACGTTTTTACTTCACTCACTATTATTAAACACGTGTCCAATTGTTCAACTTTTAGACAGCATTTTCAAGTACACCCTTTCACAACGAAGATTTAATGGGAAAAACGTATGATTTTTGCGAGCCAACAGGTATCAAGTTTAGAATATACGGATACCAAATCGAACAGGCAACTCTAAACAGGTAAAATTCCCCAAACGGCCCAATATAAGAATGCATACTCAGACGCATTAGCATAAACACGACGGCCTATACAGCAGCCTTTCTGGACGAATGAACATTAGGGTTCCTTCCAGGGTTTTGGACGAGGTTTTGGCGGATTTTTAAAACAAGGAGGTGAACTGCATTTTTACTATTAACTCATTGGCAAAGTAGAAGATAGCCTTGTTGCCATTTATCGGAAATTCAAGTCTTAGATTTCCCTGCTCTGTCACCTTTTGGCTCCCATTAACTAAAGATTGGTTTCAACAAAAGTCAATCAGAAAATGTCTAAAAGAAAGTTTGCCAGAATTTCTTATCTAAACAGTTATCTGGCTTACTATCTTGCTTTGACACACTTCCTACTATCGCTTCAAGCCAAAAAAAATGGGATCTTATTGCACTCTACAAGCCACATTGAACAACTTTCGTTATGATTTCTCAAATGACGAAGCACGTTTCAAAACATTCAGCAAAGAGAGGTCATCGCATAGCTTACGGTCCTTCCATCAATACAAATAAGAACCCTCTAAAAAATCACATAAACGTTGCCGTGAGATTGAGATCTAAGATGGCCGTTTTGCACACTTGTGTGTGTTTGGAACCGGGGTGGAGGAAAATGGCATACATCAGTATCCTGTCAGAAACCGCCAAAATGTGGGTCAGGGTACTCTAAATTAAATTATCTAATAAAAATAGCTGTTTCTACAGCCCAAATTTTTGTAATCTTAGATAAGTAAAAATGATGGTAAGCAACCCGATGGAATTACTCTGGTTCCATGGTCGAGAAGAAAGCCTTTGGTAACTGTACCTTTTTCGCTCGATTTTTCAACTGGAATATGTCTAGTCTTTTTCAAGAGTTACAAGGATTAGTGATTCAGGGACTCTAATAGAAAGTTCCTCTTTGGACCAAGTCATATAAATTCTTCTTAATTGTCATTAAACTGTAAAAATATAAAATTTAATTATAAAATCACACACAACGACGTATAGCTACAAACACATAGTGTTTGTGTGACATATGAACTAAATTATTTTTATTGACAAAAATAAATTTTGTAGTAAATATAATTATATTTCCTTGATCTGTTTTATTAAATAAAGTGTTTGTGAATTCAAATAAAGACGGTGAGTCGACTCCAAGTGTTTTATGCAGAGGTTAGAATTTTATAGCGCCTTAAGATTGTAGAAAGCTGAGTTAACGGACAGTACATTCGTTTTTCGCTTTCGCCAAAACAAATAAAAAGAAAAATTAACATAACACTTCAATAGCTTGACGTTTACGACAAATTATTGAGATTTTTTTAATCGAAATTTAAATTTATTTAACCTTTTACAAATAAGAAACAAATAAGACATAAAACAATACACGTAAAGTAACGGGTTTTACTGGCATAAGGAGGAACTGAATTGAGTGAGGTTCGTCATATCCTACATTTGCCAGTAAAACCTTCTTTACTGTAGAATGTTATATACTACATCTTTGATGTTTAATTTTCTGTTGTAACATTAGGCTTAGTGACCGTTTATAAACTAATGTTTACTTCATATCCAACAAATTCAAACCCAACTTCCAACGCAACCGGTTCTTCAACATCAGACATTTAACAGACATAAAATTTCTGCCAATTTTCTCGCATTTACTTGAGTTCTCTCACTCCTAAATAGTCCCAAAAGGTCGAAACAGCTGTCGAGTGGTTATCGGTGTTTGTGTAGTATTGTACAACCTCTTGCGAACTTACAGCAGGCAATTCGAGATCGTCATTTTTGTTGACACCTAGTTGGCTATTATAATTAGGATCGACTATGTAACTGCTAACACATCTGTCGACAAAGTTACCTTTAATGCAAATTTGCATTTTTCGTACGTGTTATGCTACACAAGTCGACACCTAGATGTCGCAACACTTATTTTTCTAATTTACATTTGTCCACACAAACCGGTTCTGACTTCATAATGATCTTCATGCAATGACTTAACATGCACTAAAGCAGATCGGCCTCAATAAGCAGGTCTATTGTGAAAGACACAGTTGTACGGTACCGGCACAGCACCGGCACTTGGTTTGCCGATGTGTGTAAAAACGCTGTTACAGTATATTTTAGAAATTGGCTAAGTAGTAGATACTTTAAAATAAACCAATTTCCGTGGTATCATCAATTCTTATCAAATTCAGCCAAATGTAATGACTAGAGTTAACGTTACTGATAATAAAATACTTACATTCTAGTGTCAAATGCAAGACAATATGAAATAAAATGTTATAAATTCTGGACTTTGTTTGTTCGTCTATTTCAAAAACTCATAAACAGAATTCCACTCATATAACTTACTTAAACGTGATAAACCTGCTACATCTACTTAAATAAAATTATTTGAACTAAATAGGTTTATCTTGTACTGATAATTCACAGTCTTAAGTTTGACTAGAAATCAATTAACTTAAAATCCGTAATCTTATACTAGAGATAATCTAAACAAGAAGATTAAAACTTCAATTACTGTTTTGTGACTTAAGTTGGAAGGTGTAATAAAAAAATGTTTAAATACCCGCAGTTTTTTAGATCAAAACAGTTTGCTTGTGCTTTGATTGGTAAGTTAGACTGTGTGCCTAACTTGCACGAATTTGATAAGAAATGTACCAGTTACGGTTTGATGATGGCAACCTCATTGTACTTTTCCTGGCCTTCACCGTCAATCCCATTACTCACTTCAACGAACCCCCAATCGGCGTGAAATTGTCGGGGGTTTCTGATAATAACAATTTTTTTGAAATATCCTTCTAAATTTTTTTAGGAAGAAGCCTCTTGGGTAATTTCTATATTAGCGTTAGGGAATAATGCCAGGAAGTGTAACGAAGTTTTGATTATGGACAAGTTCGGCCGAAAAAAATCATGTTGTTTCGTGCTTTTTGATGTTTCTGCCAGTGGATCTTACAGTAGCATGTTGCCCAATCTATTGTTTTATTACTAATAGCACGTTTTGTAGGAGGCTTGGAATTGAATTGTAAGCGCTGTAAGTGTCATCATAGGAACACTTAATATTACTTCTTGTAAACACATTAAAGGTCATACCAGTATATGTTGGTGAAATAGTTCAAAAAGAGCACCGAGGAATCCAGGTGCTCTTTTGATACCTATCGGCGGGGGCATTAGCTGCCATTTTAGTGTACTCTGTTGGTCCATTTGTTTCTTTTACTACAACTAGCAGTTAGTGTGCAATTAATCTCAGCGCTATTTGTAGCTTCCTTTATTTCTATACCCGAGTCTCCTTATTATTTAATAAAAAAATAAGCAACCCAAGCTGCTCTAAACACGTTAATATATTTGGAAAGTCCTAATAATGTTTATGAATGGCTGAAGAAGTTGAAGCAATCAATTCAAAACGATGAAACTTCCACTTTTAAATTTTACGAACTCTGTTTGAGAGTAACTACAGAAAATCTTTTATGATCATCATTGGTAAATATTCAAGTAAATTATTTACGAACCAATATTGTACATGTTACAGCTCTTAAGACATTTCAACAATTTAGTGGATATGTTGTTATCGGCGCTTATATGCAAACCATAATGGACGAAAGTCACTCGTCTTTATCCGCAGAAACTCTAGTATAAGTTTTTGCAGCAATTCAAATTCCTTGCGGTATTAAAGTAAAATGCCTTTGCTTCCACTCCTAATTATATTAGAATTTTTTTTCAGTTGCTGTATCTTCATACTTTCATTGATAAATTAGGACGGCGACTCTTTGATTATTTCGGCGTCAGGATGCGCCTTATCTCTTGCTGGAGAAGGATTGTATTTTTATCTGTTACAGAGAACGGATGTTGACATGTCGAATGCGTATTTTGTGCCTTTATTGTTTTTAACGCTTTATTACATAATGATGTCGTTTGGAATTGTTAACTTATCGTATGTGGCAGTTGGTGAATTATTTACACCGAAAGCTAAAAACTGTGGCACAATTTTTGCGTTTTATTCGGGGTTTTTGGTATTTGTCAGCAATAAAATGTTTAATCCAATAGTAGAAGGTTGGGGTATGCATGTTGTGTTTTGGATGTTTGCAGGTGTTTGTTGTCTGGGAATACTTTTTGGTTTGTTCGTGTTGCCGGAAACGAAAGGAAAACATTCGACGAAATACAAGTAATGTTACGTGGGGATCAACATCAATTAAACATGACATGTGATTACTTAATTCGAATGATGTTTAAAATTGAATAAAGTTTATTTTTTTCTCATTTATTTTTAGCACTTGAGACAAAATTTTACTAAAATATTCTGCGATTTATTTGAAAATTTTATGTTCAGGGTGGTCATAATTTCATCGTTTCTTATGGGAAGTATAGTTTCTGTTAGAGTTAGGAACAACTAATATACATCGCCAATGCACCATTTTAAAATAAACTCGTTTAATGAATACTTCCCATAAGAAATCATAAAATTATGGCCACCCTATACAGTGTAATATTTTTTAGTACTGGCTATAGTAGTAATTACTGAAGGTTAGAAATGGTGTGTGACGACTTTTTCTGTTTATTGGTTTAATAAAACAAAAGTAAAGTGATTCACTAACAGCTATACTTTACCTGGCTATTCGCTGTTTGTTTAATGCCTATTGTGACTGATTTCTTGCTGCACTTACACAAATATCTGACAATTGAGAGTAGTCACTAGTGGGTTTTAAATTGATAGCCTCTATTAAAAGCTGGGTTGGAAGTAAATTAACTGAATGGTTGAACTTGAAATGTTGTTTTGTAAGAAACCGATAATTGTTTAGTATAATTTTGCCGCCGAGATAATGATAATCTCACAGCATAAAATTTTTCCGTTAGCAATAACGTTCCCTTTATAAGTACGAGCACAATGCCGAGAAGACATTTTTATTCCAATTTTTATTCCAATTCTAATACCGATCCGAATAAATACCCTAGGCCTATACTGCGCTATCTGCTGTACTCAGTCTTCACTTCTATAATGGGGATACTACGTTGAGCACGATGATTAAATTCGTCTCGTTTAACCATAGGTTCAGTTATTTTCACTAATCATATTTTCAAAGCCTAGTTCAAATGCTAATTGATTTGGTACGGGTTGTGGCAAACAGTACTAACCGCTTAAGAACTACCAGAAAAACTACCGTTATTAATCCGTTTAGCCCTCACATATTTACTACCGAACCCTATGCAGTGCGGCCGATTTATTCGGTAACATTTGATCAGTTATTAATCCGTTCTAGCACCTCCGTATCACCAACCCCTATAGTGTTGCTGATTTATTCTGATAGCAACTAGAAGCGGTGTACTGGTAGAATCTGGCTTATTTAAATTACAACTGCAGCGAAATCACCACTGGAACAGAGGGTAGAACTTTCTCGTACGTAAACAGCTCGCATACAAAGCCTCAGCGTACTTGGATGACTATTGTTTATCAGGTGTACCTTAAGAGGGACTTCCATCACTTATACAGCCGTAATTGTAAACTCCGCTGCTTATGCGAGCTCCGTCAGAAGATGTTGTAACCTATAATATTAATCGTGGTTGTGAAGAACCACCGCCGACACCAAATCTAACTTACCCGTTTTAGTAATCCACTAACACAGACCACAGAAACAACCCTGAACCGGCAGCACCAAAACACCAATCCACCCGTCCGAGAGGCACATGCAAACAGCAGACCCGTCAACGTCCGAACGGCCGGCTGTTTCGATCGACGCCACTTTTTATTAGGGCTTGCAAACATGTAAATGCAATAGACGTCCAATGTATAAATTCCGTGTGTACATAATTCTATCAGAAATATTAAATCGAACACTGGGCATTATTCTACTTGAAGCTAACTCTCGCGATTACTTTATAAATTTTGTACGCTTCTTGGTCTCCACTTACAATTAAAAATTGTAACGTTAAACCAAAAGGTGTGCGTTTACAATATAATGCAGCTTTTACCTCGTGATGGTTAAGTTAATAATCCGGATAACGACGAAGGATCTACAAGAGAATTAAGAAAAAACAAAGGGATTACGCCTCTGATTCAGAATCAATTGGCAAAGAGCCAAAATCGATATATGTGTCTTATCGGAGACTAAAAAGAAGGGGAAAGGTATTGTACCAAACACTTCTCTTTAGCAGGATTAAGAAATCAAAGAAAGCGAAAAGATTATAACAACAAAATCAAAGGTTGCAAAACTTAAATCATCAAGAATACTAGTGGCAACATTCAACTAAAAACAAAATTACGTATCATATGCTGAAAAACTGTAAACCAAGAATAGAGCTAAAACAATTCTATAAGGAACTTCAAAAACTGTAGACGAGCTACCTCAAATTAATACGCTTTTCATATTAGGAGACTTATATGCCTGAACCGGAGATAATATAGTCCTCGGAGTAAAACAAAGATTCAAACACAAAATGCAATACAAATATATCGGGTGATTCATTTAGAGGTACTTTTATGATGGTGATTTAATTGCAGATCGCGCATGCGTAGGATCATTAAAGTAGCATTTTCCTCAGTAGTGTAAACATTTTATAATGGAAAATCTTAGTCTGGCACAGCGCTTACAGCCTGTTAAAAATCGGTCCATATTTCTTCAAAACAGAAACCGACCGAAATATTCTATAAATAGTAATCGTTATTGCGCTATCATAACAGACTATTTGATACCTAAAAGAAGCTCGTGATTTCCAAATTTGATTCATACAGCCAGTGAAACCACGACTTTACTGCGAGAACGATTCGGTGAACAGATCATTTTACGTTTTAGACCAGTGAATTGGCCGACTAGATCATGTGACATAACACCTCCTGACTTTTTTCTTTTCGAACTATGCAAACTCTAAAGTATACATGGATAAGCCGGCTACGATTGAGGCATTGGAAGCCAATATTACTCGAGTCATTACAAATACCACTTGAAATACTCAAACACGCGTCAAAATTGAACTTCAGAATGGACCATGTTAATCGTAGTAACGACCAACATTTGAAAGCAATTATTTTTAAGAAATAATTTAATAGGAATATCAAAAAATGTAAACAAGTAAGAAATAATGTAAATTTAAAAATAAAACAGAAATACTAGAAAAAATCCACGGGGGAGTTTTGAATGGACCTATACGGGCAACAAAAACAAATTTGACAAATGCTAGGAACCACAGAAGAGACACTAAAGAATAGGCACAAACAACTAAAAACATCTGACTACACAAGAGTGAAACCTTTCAAGACACTATACATGGCAGAAGAACTTATAACACAAGAGACAAACCGATATTGGCAAAAATATTTAATATATCTAACATACCAGATGAATGGAAACTGAGTATCAGGTGTACCAAATTTTAAAAGGCGAGAAACAAATACCAGACAATTACCAGAGGCATAAACTTGCTGAATATAGGTTTAAAATTACAACAACAAAACTGATTGCTAGGAAACTGGAAAAATAATAGAACTGCGACATGAACATGGTTTTCGAAATATTACATCCTGCGTTGATGCAATACTACTTTGTAGTCAGAAAAGTGATAGAAAAAGCATTAGAATTCAACAAGCCTACATTTCTGTGCCTTGTTGATACAAAAAAGGCATTCAATCACTTAGTAACTAAGTTAGTCGGCCGATGGCATCGACACGACTTAAACTTAAGCCAAACTTAAAAACTTCGACACAATTGTTAAACCATAGTAACCATTGTGGGTTTAAGCGCCACCCAAGTTTGTTGTATTGGTAAACGGCTTGGCCGAACTTAAACAAGGTGGATTTTAGACCATAACATATACATCAAATAGGAAATCCAGATATCTGACTAATATGTTACACCGACGATGCAACTCTTATTGCCTACAACGACGATGACCAGCAGCGTTTGTTATTTTAGTTCAATAAGTTCTGTAAAAACTTTTCACTACAAGTATCAGACACAAAACAAAAGCATTAACAATCAGTAAATAATTATTACGCTACAAATTAGAAAGAAATGGAAGTATGGTAGAGCAGGTGATGTCAATAACACAGTTTTAGAAATTAAGATCACAAGCAATGGAGTATTGACAAAGAGGTAGAACACCAAGCAGAAAAGGCAGCAAAAATATCGGTTTGCGTAAATAACACTATATGGCAACAATAAACATCTTTGAAAAGAATCTAAAGTTAGGATACATAAATCAGTCAAAATACCGATCATGACGTATGGTGTTGGAACAAGTTTAGATACAGCAAATAATAAGTATTGGAGGCAACCGAGATGAAAACGCTGCGGAAAATAATAGATGAACCAAAAGAGATTACATACGAAACCAGGGCATTAGACTTAGCTGTAAAATACAAAAGATAGATGAATGGGCAGAAGAAAAAAAGATCTGACTCAGAGTTAGAAAACTACCAGGTGGATCTAAAAAGAAGAGGATACCATTCCATGTTTTTGTTTAGTAGATCTTAAAATTCACATTTTTCCATATTTACGAAATAACAACAAACTGTACTGTTTCTATGCCGTTCAAACGTAAACTATTTCACTGATTGAAATGAAATATGCAGCGAATAGTCAAACTACCGTCAAACAGATCTCGTATACTAAAGTTACTTTTGTTCAGATTAGCAATACTTAACCCCACCGGGCGTTCTTAAATTATAATAGTAATCAGTGAAGAACAACTAGGGTTCATGAAGGGCATGGGAACCAGAGAATCACTTTTCTGTTTGAATAATATTTTACAAGATGAATTTCGAACAATATGTCGGTTATTGATTTTGAAAAGGTGTTTGATAGAGCAACACCCCAGACTAGATAGTGTAGCTTTCAACGAAAAATATATAGGTCTAATAACGGACGTCTACTGGAATCAATCTGCCTGTATCATGATAAATCATCAACTTTGGTGCAACATTCTATTCTGACAGGAGTGCAACAGCGATGTGTCACTGTCGCCATCCCTATTCAATATTTACTAAGGAAAAATATTTCCAGTTATATCTATATAGGTGAAAGCACTATAATAGGCGGAGAGTTTATAAACAACATTCGTTACGCAGACGACACAGATCTGTTTGCTGAAAATATGGAAAATCTTCAAGACCTTGTAACGGCTGCAGTTTACAAATAACTAATAGATAACATTTTAGGTGACGGTTCTAGAGATGATCCCTAGATAAAAAAAAACACAAAATGTGGGGCACGAAGTAGCGTACTAAATGCTTAGAGGATCCCGAATTTATAAACGTTAGTACAGCAGTGTCCGGGATACAGTCAGTGAGATGGAGAAGGTCCTTAGAGAGCTAAAAGAAATAACTGCTGAATAACGTAGCGCTACCTGCTGGGTGAACGGTGAGAAATAAAACCGATCAACAGGAATTCAACTGGTTTTACTTAAAATCTAACACGCTACTTACAACAAATGCAAATTTAAGAGAGAGACAAAAGACACAGAAATATAACACATACAATTTAAAAATATTAGGATTATTTAGTAGTAACGACAAAGTCCTTGCATGCATTAGCAATAACCACCCACTTGCCGTACGCGATCAAATTTTGTATTAATGCAGTTAAGTTTCTCGTTTATTAACTCCAGAATCTAGACATCGTACCAATTTAACGATTGGTGAATAAGAAACTTGCTGTACACTTGTCCGACGTGACAGGCGATAGCTTAAAACTAATAACACACGTTTCAAATATAGGGATGTAGTTTCCGCCAATCCAAAAGGCCTTTTGATTCAGCGTACCCCCAAAACTCTGAAGAAGTTCGTGCCGACAACACTAGCGTGAGAGTATGGAGGCTACCCCAAATCACAAATTGTCTTAAACATTAAAGGTAAATACTAAAGGCATGACCGTTTGATGTCGCGTGTACTTAGGTTTCGAAAGCATGCAAAATATGAATGAGTTCTTCCTGCTAAGGACACAGCTACTTCAAGATCAGAATGAGTTTGCTGGGAAATAATAGAAGACCCAATTTTAGGAGTAGAAGTTGTCGTTGTAAGCAGCGTGCGAATACCCTGAACCGTTGAAGGAGATTCGGCCAGGTGTCCTCGAGATCGGCGACAATACAAACTCAGGCACGTTTGTGTCACGAACGGAATTGTAATTGCTGTTCCAGCGTCCCCAGGAATTATCCAGACATTCAATTGTGAGTAAGGATTTGAGGTCCAGACACGTGCTAAATCATACATGTCGTAATTAATAAAACCGCTAAATCCACCAAAATAATAGCAAAGAAACCCACTTACGGCGTAAATAGTCGGTATATTTTTTCCACAATCAATTATTGTGAAATTATCGAAGCCACATAGCAGTTTTATATTTAATTTTTAGCTTCGTACAGCAATTTCGGCTATTCGCCTAGGAACAATAAACGAATTTTTCAAGATTTGTCGGCTCGCTGATTTTGAGTAAAAATCACCCAAAATTACGATTCACCAATCGGAAAATATGGGTAATGAAAACGCGGTAATTTGAGTTCGTGTTGCAACGCGCAACTTGAAGAATTCGAACCGTAACAACCCACTCAATAAGCTAAAAACGCATTGTCAACAGTATGGCATATCTATCAATATACTCAAAACAAAGTCGTCAGTAAGTAGAAACGGCAGATAATTGTGTTTACTAATTAATAAATGGGGTTGCTGAATAAAATGAAAGACTAAACCTGTAGATATAGAAATAAAATGCAAAAATCATAAAATAACTGGTAAAAACAACAACTCAGTCAAATACACTTTAATAAGAGTACATTGAACATTTTCCAACAACAACTACGTGCTATAAGCACATCTTGGAAGAGCTATTCGATGACCGACTGAATTCAGTGAGGGAGTTTTCTTTTAAAACCGACTTACCAGCCACATAATCGTAAAGCTAACGAAAAAAAAACGACGAAACAGTAGCACTAATTTTGTGCTAATATTATTTGGAAAAAGGCGAAAATATCTCGATTTCAACAAAGTGTAAACAAAAAAATTAATGGAATCGATCAATAAATATGTCGTCTAGACATCCCTAACAAATTGAAAAACAAACGACGTTAATAACGTAAATAATCCAGCAAAAGCAAAAATTTTCTATCAAAAGCGAGCACGTTAAATCGAATTAAATACGTAATTTGACGGACAAGGTCACAAATGAAACCTGCAAAAGCAAAATTCTAGTTAATGTTAGATTTTTATTTGCTGACTGATGAAATCATCGCAATCTACATTCTACAAACCTATGCTTTCCTATGTATGACGAACGTTAAAGAAACATCTTTGTTACCACAATTATGAACAATAAACTATAATATTTAATGTACGAACAGAGTGTTCAACTTAATAAATTAGTGTGCCGTTTACTACAATTTATTACTGTTGTGGTTAAAAATCCAAAATGTTTTATAAGTACTCGGCTTTGTTTATAAAAACAACAAAAAAGTCAAAAATTGTTCTTTATTCAGTAGTCCCATAAATTTTATTCAACATGGTAACAACGGGTGAAAATATTGGTATTCCGATAAAGCATTTATAAAATATATTGGACTCACAATTCGAAACAACGACGATAATGTTAACATTAGAGTAAAGTCCATCACATGCAAACTTTAAACACAAAGTTTGGCAGGAATTAGTGACTTCATCAAAACAAATCTTTAAGAAATTATAAATCTTAAAAAGACAATTTGTCAGAAGTGATAATAAGAAATAATCTCAGTGACTTCACATTCATTTCAGAGAGTTTTACTATTATCTTAATCTTTATATATTATTCAAAATACTGTTGAAAGAAACAGTAACCGGTAATTATATTTGCTACATTTTGAAGCTAGACAAGTAATGCCCCCTTACATTAGGTTGAACGTAGACATCCAAATAAAAAGTTATTACCCTTAATTGCAGACTTCCAAAACTAAGGTGGTTGCTTTCGAGCATATATTACCTTAAGCTTATCGAATAAAGGAAGGGTTTTATATTTATTCTTTTCTACATTAAAATGTAAATGGGTAACCTATATATGTGTATCATAGAGTTATTTTTTAGAAGAGTTCTAGTTTTTGTTAGATATATGTTTATTTTAGTTATTTTATTTAAAGAAACACATTCACATACAAAGTTTTCGAGAGATTTCAAATAAATTTAATCTTTTCTAAAGTTAATATAGTTTACAATTAGTAGATGAAGATTTCTGTCAATAAGTTGTTTTTTTATAATTTTGAAGGTGTCAATAAATTGAAGGTTGAAAACAAAGTTATTGACTTTATGGAAAGCTATCCCCTGCAAGTATAACTTTGCATATTATGATAAATTACCAACCTTCTCAAGTATTTGCTTAAATACTAATAAATTATTAGAAGCACACCATGTATGGAGCACTGTTTTAGATCGGCCAATGTTTCTCGGCAGCAAAACCTACTAAAATATAACAAAGAAATTGATGGACTCCCGAATGTATTAAAATCAAACTTAAATTTCAAAGGAAACATATTGTAAAACTGAAAAAAATGATGGGACAAAACATCAAACTAGTAGAACATTATAAAGATTGCTGAAAATTTCTACAAAGTGCTGAAAGATGGTTCAGAAGACATTTTAACCATCAAACAGGATAAAATCTAAAACAAAAAAAATAGAAACGCGCTAGGTAAAGACAATGTAATAAAAAAAACTATCAAACGCATTAAAAACACTATTGGACAACTAAAAAGGTAACAATATTCCCTGACGATTGGAACAATGCATTGGTAGTGCTGATACATAAACAATTGTTACTTTATACAAATTATTATAAAAATAATAACAAAAACAAAGATACACGCATATCCATAGTTTTAGAACATCAGATCAAGCTTACAAGGTTTAAAGAATCTAATAAAAAAAATTGCAACAAATTCAATCTGTCGATAGCCCTAGCATTCGTTGAGTTTGACAAAGCTTTTTTCTATTTCGTAATTTCTATAGCTTTGTTTCCGTATTGTACACTATACGGAAATAGAAGCTCTTTGCGTACTGTTTTAGGGATTTTAGAAATTTTAGTGTATAACCAAATAATTTACAGTTTTCATTTTGACGTAAGAAAATTAAGTGAGGTTTTGTTTGGTTAGTTCTTATTAAGTAGATTTTAATATTCAAAGAACATTTAATGTTAATTTATGAAACAAAACTTAACAAACAATATTCTTCCATCGACCTCGCATTTATGACTTACATTAATGTAAACAAAATTGATTTTAGTATAGGCAACTATACATACATATTGCCCTTTTATCTTCAATCAACTACAACATGAAAGTATAAATAAAAATCTGTCGTAATTTGTAGCAAAGCAAATTTTAATAATAACAAATCGACATTAATCTACAATTGTAATAAATCTTTAATTTGTTCACAGTGATTTTAAGACATTTTGTTCTGTATGCAACATTTCAATGATAACGTTTAATAACATGTTAAAGGTGTTCATGTCATCTATTTTACAAACTATTCTCTCACGTAGTTCTTCAATATTATTTACTCATTGTTCAAAAGTTAGATTCTTTAAGTAAGGCTGTAAGAAAAAATCAAAACTATAAAAAGTAAACATTCCAACTTCTGAAAAGATCTTTTGGAGGTGAAGCGGAACCACTTTAACAAAATGTGTTTTGTAAACTCTACATGCACGTGTTTGTGAAATTATAGAACGGTAAATGTAAAACCAAACTTCATCGATAAGGAGTCTTAAGCAAATATGTCTCTGATAAGTGTTGCAAAGCCATTGACAGTATTGAATATGTGCAGGATAATTGTTTCAATAAGTTGGTAAACTGCTTGCACACAGTAAGGATATAAATATCTTTCTTCTGTATGATGCGACAAGTCATTATATAAAGTTCAACTTGTTCGAGATGTGCTTAAGTTACATCCATGATATATCAAACATTGTCAAACGCTTTTGGTGTTGTCTTTGTAGGTGGACCATTATATTGATTAATCACCAATCCGTTCCCACAAAAAATTTAGTCTTCTTGTTTTACTGTGATAAACAACAGAATGGTGCCTTATTTTAAAATTTCAAAAGACAAAAGTCCTAAAAAATTAAAAATGTAGAGTATAAAAAACCAAAAAAACATAATTTTATTAAAATTTAGAAACTGTAAGAATCGAATGGCGCCAAAAAACACAAAATCCATTTTTTATGGGTTACGACATATTGCGCTTAAGCCATCGATATGTAATAAATATTAATTCAAAATTATAAATTTTTAAGGTATTATTATGTTTAAGCGATTTTAACAAATATTGTCATATTATGCCGCTATATTTTTCGATGTTCTATTGATGAATTACCCAATGGGGACGAATGCAAGTCTTATGCATTTTATACAGTTTGTATTAGCTTGTACTTGGTTTTTTATAGATTTTACGAAAAATATTTTGTACGTCGCATGTTTTTTGTAAAGGTTTCTAAGGGTTTTTATCGGTTTTCTTGTAGAATTTAAACGGAAATTTTTTGTATAAATCCATTTAGTTTATTAATTTCTAATAAGATTGTACCATAGGAAATTTTACAGTCATGTATACTTCTACATGTATTTCCAACAGGGAACGATGAAGATTAGAAGCTGATGCGTTAGTTTTGAAACCATAGTGTAAGAATTATATCGTTTTCTCTGAAAGTTTAGTTGCGATACATATGCAAAAACACAATAAGCCGATATACAAGTTTCTGTGTTCTTTTAGTTAGCTAGGCATGTAATGTATGATTTCTATTATAACTTTATTAAAAAACTTACGGAGATAATGTGAATTGTCGTATACTGATTCTCTAATCCTACATGGGTACATTGATAACTTTTATGGAAAATATTCAATACTTAGGAGAATTTTTCTTGTAACACTCTGTATGTTGGTATTATGACGTACAAACAAGGAAACGCATATGCAAAAACAATGAGTTAGAGAGAGAGAGAGAGAGAGAGAGAGAGAGCGATATGTTATGAGTTGTGACGTCAGGGGTGAGTAAGTGAGGTCCCAGAACCGGCTACCTATTCTCTACCGGCTTTTGGTGTTTCAGCGTAATGGTGTTAATATTTGCAGAAGTATACAATTATTTAAACCTTACAAGCGTCAATTCCGAGAAGTTTAACCATAATGTCTTACGGCATGTGTTTTGTATGTGATAATAGTACAAATCTGATTAGATTTTGACCATAATGTACCATGTCAAAAGGAGCGTTAACATAATACAATAAAAAAT
This sequence comes from Abscondita cerata, assembly GCA_030710515.1. Classification (NCBI taxonomy): domain Eukaryota; kingdom Metazoa; phylum Arthropoda; class Insecta; order Coleoptera; family Lampyridae; genus Abscondita; species Abscondita cerata. The sequence continues at coordinate 445,894 of JALBCR010000291.1, forward strand.
GTTTATAGTGTTCTGTGCAATTATTTCAGAAACATATCGTTCCGAAAAGTGGACAAAAGCAACAAAAAACAGCATGTTTTAAAATGCCATTACAATAATGGAGCATGTTTTAGAAAAGGATCCGAACAAGGGTTTCATACAAAATTGACACTTTGAAGAAGATGTGACATCGATCTATAACCGTGCCCTTTTAGTTTGTCGACGTTTTGAGCGGAAAAGTTGGTCCTTTATTAAGACATGTGAAAGATAATAGTAAAGTGTATGAGAGCTCTTATCGGAAAATCATGTAAGCACATACACTAACACTAATACTAAATCTAAGTGAACTAAATACAATAAATTAACAAAAATAGCGTTGTAATGATAAAAACAAACGTTCTATTCGAACGAAGTAACATGTAAATGTAGCAGAACAAGTTATATGAGAACTGACGTTCCATAAATTTAGCCTCCAACCATTATTAATATAATTTTTGGTATATTGATTAAGAGTGTTATCGAACAAGATGTTGTCAGATGTATTAAAAACTATGCAACAAATGTCAAAACCAGATCAGATTCTTTCTTTCAACCTATTATGTTTATATTTTGGCTATACCCTTATGTATTGTTTTAAGATCACTGTCAAAACCCATTGGTTTTCTGAAATATAGGAAAAATGTTTCTTCACCCACAAGAGTGATGACTCTAATAATTGCAACAATTATGTCCGATTGGAATATTAAACAATGTTTGCCAATGTTTTTGAAATGTTGTTATACAGCATAATTTATCAAAGTATTTTTCAAGATATTTCGTCTAATCAACATGGTTTTCCGCTTCGTTGTTCTAGCACACCCAATCGTGCATGTTTTTCACAATTTGATAAAAACTTAGCCCACAAGCCCAAGTAGAAATTGTTTATTTGGGTATAGCTAAGGTCTTTGATCGTATTCTAAACAACATTTTTCTTGTTAAAATGAAGACCTATGTGCCTCATAGCTCACTACGGTTATTCTTTCACTCATATCTTATCGGCCACCACCAAATATGTAACATTTAAGAATTATTCATATCGCTGATATTCTCCAATTCTAAAGTTGCTCAAGTGCCAAACTTAGCCCCACCTCTTCTGTTTTTATTTTTACCAAGGATATAACAGGCGGTCTGATCGTACTCTTTTACTGCTTATTTAAAATTATATGTACAGGTTTCTAACTTAATGTGATTATCTTCAACATAATTCAAACATTGTACATGCTGTTTGGCCTAAATATAGACAAATGTTAAACGGTAGCGTATACGAGTGCGAGTGAGAAAAACTTGATTAAACATAATTATTACATTGATTACGAAATAATATTCCGATTCGCACTTAATCAGGGATCCAGGATCAGGACATATCGTCGAGGAAACCGGTTTAAAAAAACCACTGTTTTTTAAAATAAGTTTAAAACCATGGTTTGTAGAACAGGTTGTAAACAACTGTTGGATTTATTGATAAACTCTTGTTGTAAAACTGCTTAACCGGTTTGTAGAGTTCCAGACTTAAAAATTAAATAATAATAAAAAAAATTATGTATAATTACCCTAAAAAGGTAGACGACACATTAAACCGCTAGTTTTTTTTACGCTTTTGCTCTCGAAATATATCGGAAAGAATTCTCCGCCTTAAATTTTTTGTTTGAACTAATGAAATAAGGGCGATGCAGGAACACTGTGTGTGAACCTTGTAACGTGTTACTAGAGGTGTACAATGTATGTTTAGATTAATTTTGGGATGCTTTATTTTGAACCAGATTTAATTTTAGCCCTTTTGCACGTTTTTAGTTTCCACCTTTTACGATTGTTTAAACCACAATTATAGAAAATTTAACTAATTAGGAACCGCTAATGTAGTTTCTTTGTCTGAAAATTTATTGCGTAGAGAATCGTCTCGCGCGTATTTTCTTTTGTAAAACGCCCTCATGGAGCGTTCGTCACTAATTTATCAATTGTTTTTTTTTATTAAAGTTTAATTATATTGAGTTCATATATGTTGCTAAGGAAACAATAGATAAAATATAAGTTAACAATGTTTAGTTCAGATTGTAAAATAACCACTGTCGCGGAGGCATAAATTTGAGCGTTTTCAGTCTCATTTTTAGAACATATGAAGGGATTTTTTTTTAACAATGCAACAAGATGTGGAACGCCTACTAAATTATTATTTGTTTTAAATCGTTTGTTTTAAGGGTCGTTTAAATCTATTTGAATTGAATTAATGTACGTAAATTCTAAGAATTGCCAAATGTTTAGCACCATTCCGATAACACTTGCGTATACGGAAAATTAACGTGTATACGAAATTGTTCTCTCAACTTCAACTTAAGAAGTTAGTAACTAGACAGTTTATTATGTTTGTATGCAGTTTTACTCATGAGTGATTGTGAAGTAATGTTCAACGAGAACTTCTTAAGCTAATCCTAGTAAATGTAAGCGGAAAGCTTCGTGATTCGTGCGTTGATTCTTATTTTTTGTGTCTGCATTGATTTAGTTTAACTGGATGTGAACGATACCTTACTCATGAATTCGTTTGTACTAACTTTACAAGTTGGGGAACGTTTTGAATGAAGGCTCTTATCGATGTTGTTTTTTGATATATTGATTTAGTTCGAATCGGATGGGTGTATTTAAGCCGCCTGGTAACGACCGTTGGTTGACTTAATTGTCCTACCTGGTTTGTTGCAAGTGGAGTAGCTTGTACACCTCCACCGTGGAATTATTTGATATTTTGATTTAACAAACGTTGGGGAGTGTTCGTCAGAAAGGGAGCGGTTCAAGCCGCCTGGCAACAACCGTTGGTTGACTATGTCCTAGCTGGTTTGATGCAAGTGAGAAGCTTATCTCTCTCCCCGACTTAATGCCAAAAGAGAGAGGTTCAAGCCGCCTGGCAAGAGCTGTTAGTAGACTTAATGTCCTAGCTGGTTTGATGCAGGAGTAGCTTATCTCTCTCTCTCTCAATTTAACATGAAACTTTTACTATGACATTTATTGTGATTGAACTTATTATTTACCTGCTGATACAAAGAATATCAAAGCAGAGGTTATTGATTTATGATCTTGATTTTATTTGATATGATATTTATTATGTATATGCAATGTATTGTTTTTTTTGTTTTCTCTGTGTTTTTACTAACATGCTACAAACGAAGTTATGAGGCTATTTGATGATTATTTATCTCATAAGAATTGAAATATGATGAACATATCTTGTTGCAGTGTTTTATTTGATTTGGTTAATATTTTGATTATTGACATTTTATGTGTTATGCCTTTGCGATTTGTGTGTTATTTGTGTATGTCCAATGTACTTTTCAGGTTTTCCTTTTGTAAGCAGCCTATGCAGGAATTAAATATTAAATGTTATTGTGGTTTGCATGTGAGTTTTATTTTTAATTTATTGGTTTATAATACATTATCCAAAGTGAATCAGTTCATTCAATCCGAATCTATCCAAATCTTGTAGATAAATTAAAATAATCACAACGTAGGATCCTTTTCCATTTTATTTATTTGACGATCACAACTTTCTTTTGTTAAGGCCAAATTTTATTAACTTTATTTTTGGAGTGGGTTACTGACTTCTAATTTATGTACTACGACATGGGTTAGTTGTCACCTCTGATACTCGTGACTTGTTTTGAAATTTTGTCATGCATGTATCACTACAGGTTTCTTCTTTTTTGGCGGGTTTGTCGACACTATTGCAACTATTGTATCCGTACACTTATCTACATTCGTTATGAAATTTCCAAATACTGCGTTATTTGTCGATTTTATAAAGGATTTTCAAAATCGTTAAGTTGTACTGCATTTTCATGCCCAAATCTGCATATATAAAAGGTTACAAAACAATGGTTAGATGATTTGGAAAAAGACAACAAGGCTAAAATGAGTTTCAAATAACCCTTGCTATGAACTTATTACCGTTCCTGATCTCTCTTTGGGTGATTATGCGGTTTCTGCCATCGCGCTATACATGTTTATCATACATATTGACATTAAACCTTTTTATACAACAAGTATCTAAATTAAGATGGTGACATAAAAGTATAAGATATTTGTCAACTAGATAACATAGATGATATAACATAAAACTGGTTAGACAATAGCGGGAATGAGCAAATGCGCTAAAAAGAGAGAGAGATTTACGTTGAAAAAGTAAGATTTACCTGTTGGAACACGATAGACCAAGCTATGCGGGTTCAAGAACACTGCTATTTTATAACCTTTTACAAAATATCTAAAAGAATAACGCTGATAGATATGTGTTTTTCTGTATGATTCTACATCACCTTTTTTACAGTATACAGTAGGCATCAGTAAAGAACCAAAATCTGCATACACCAGTAAAGAACTAAAATCTGCATACACCGAAAAGTTATCTATTTTTTAATTTCTTCAAATTTTAAAATATTTTTAGATAGTCCGTTTCAAACCATCATTTCACAGTTCCTCGAGGGAAGTCGAACCCTTTATATGGTCACAACGAAAATTTTAATGTTCATATAATCCACCTTCATTACTGAAGTACACTAAACAATCATCGCAAGATACATATTATTTTCATGTTTCGATAATTGGGATTTCATAAACCTACCATAAATTTCTGTATAGGAACTGCTAATAAATGCCATAGCGCCACCTAGTCAAGAGTATGTGTATTTCTGTTGGCACAACCGCTAAGTTACCTTAACCTTGTATCGGTTTTATTAAGCTATTTCGGTTTGAATTCAATTATGGTGAGTATTGATAACGCTTGTAATGCAGTAGAAAAGGTCGGTTAAATCTCTTGTCAACTGTTGCCTGCAGGATGCCAAAATCTATGTTATAGCTGAGAGACATATGCACGAATTCATAAAATTTGACAGATGAAGTAAGTATACTGAGTAAGATGTTAATCAATTATCAACGGCAAACAGTCACAAAGAATTTATTGTAATTAAAATACACTATTTGGAATACATTTTTTATTTATGATATTTTCTAGATATAAATCTGCCGAGATTTATCACATAAACACTTCTCGTCAAAAATTTTTAATTATAATTAGAGCTTTTGCCTTCAATCGACTTAAGTTGTTTAATGTAAACTAAGAGAGGTCCTTAGTTATCTCCGCTTTATTTCATTTACTTCTACATTAAAGCCTAATTTACATTGGATTTACCAATTTATAAAGAATTTTTGAAATCATTATCCACTGTATTTCGCATTTTCATATCTAAATCTACATAAACGGATATCGGATATATGTCTTATTTTATTGGAGGTGTATTAGAGGCGGAATAGACGGAATTAGTCAATGAAGTTTTTTATAGTTTTAATTTTTAATACCGAAAAATATCAAAATTTTGCGTATAAACGTTACGACACTTGTAGTTTATAATTAACATCAGCCCAGTTTACCGTTCTTTCATTACAAAATATGAGTGAATATTTTTGTTATTGTATTAACGAGGGTATTTTCTTATGATAAAAGGCCTACAAGTCTGCTACAAAATCAAAACTTTTGACACTGTAAATTTAATACTATTTAATAACAGAGACTTTATGTGCAATAAGAAGAGAAATAGTTGGCATCAATACTGAAAAGTACGGTATTATAATAAAAATGAAATAATAACTTTAGAAGGGGTCCGTAAAATTTTGTATAGACGTTCAATTTCTTACAACTAACGTCCGTGATCGCGATAACAAGGTACTTTTGCAATTTAAGAGTCTATTAACAAAAACATCGAGGAATTGGATAGCAGGTAAAATTACAGTCAAGCATTTATAATTCCTGTTTAAATGATCAAGATTTGCAGTTTCAGCATTGTTTAAAATTCTTATGGAATAACACGCTGAGTATCTGCATTTAGAAGCGAAGATTGCAGATGTTTAACCCATGTTTGACATAGGCTACGCAGGTAGTGAATCGAGATACCTAGCCTGTTAGATCTCATTTTAATCATTATTGAACGATACCGAAGCTTAATTTAAATATAAATAGACAATTTAATAACTCTCGTTATTAATCATTTAAAGAATAGAAAGCACATTTTAATTTTCCAATTCTTTTTATATTTTGATTCTTAATTCCTACTAACTTTTTATAACCCTTATTCAGGTCAACTACTGCATTCTTTTAGATATACCCTTCATGCGGCAAGAGAGGGATAAAACAAACGATAGAAAAGAATAACGTCGCAAGTTCACACACAAGAATTTTGGATAAACGCCTCAAACACCTGGCATAACGATGATTACAATAGAACGCTGTTGATTATAATTAACACAATTACATAATTGACATTCAGTTTAAATTCTTGTTGTAAACAAAATAATTACATTTATTTCACCCTATCAATATTGAAAGTACACGGGCGGTGGTACTAGAATTAGAATACAAACCTTGAACAATCATTACGTGTAATTAGCGGTTTTAATTAGCAATTATTCAATTACATACACGCCATCTTGAACGTGGTGTCTTGTAAGAAGGCCATCTTAAATGTACATCAAGTATGTGATTTGAATTTTATTGTCACCTAATTATACAAAAGTCATTATTTATGGAACATGTGACGGAGGACGCTAAACAACATGTTTTCAAATATTTTTTAACAAAGCCACATCCTCGACAAAATGGGTGTAAATATGTTTAATTAGCGGTTTTCATTAGCTGAGATTATTTAAATGATACTACTTTTTAACGGTTAAAAATTAACAGGTGTCTACAACCTTATGCTGAAGGGGTTGTTTTATCTGCTCTACTGCGAAGTTCTGTATCTGCGTCTATATTCTTCCTTATCCGCATAATTACATAATGTACCGAGCCCAATTACTTCATGCACTGCGTACTATGTACTTGTAGTCCCTATAATTAACACAATGTACATAGACCGAATTACTTCATGTACTTACGTTGTAACAGTTTCTTTTCTGATATTTAAAAAGAAAACCGCGCATAAGTACTAAAAGGAATTTGCTCCAGCAGCAGCTCTCAGGGTCGGTGGCATGGTAATAATTTTGGTGAGGTTGGTAGCGATACAATAATTGTCAAAAGAAACTAAATAAAATGGACGCCAGAATGTTTATTTGTGCGGGAGAAAAAACATACAAAAAATTACGGTAGGTGCATATTATTTGCGTGGTAGCGATTGATAAAGCAATTTACACGTTAAATCAGCTCAGCTACGATCGTGCCTTACCTCACAGTTTTGTAACAGTAGTTATAATCAAAATTTGATATCTTTGCTAACCTCGCACAATTGATTAAAATAAATGTAATAAAAGTAAATATGACCTTTAGTTGACAATCAACGGAGGGATTCTTTCGGGACCTGGACCTGATGTGTAGTGCACCGGCCAGAGCGATAAAGAAAGGCCCAGGCACCACCTCGCCGAGATGGACCTCGGATTGCTTTGCCGTCGTTAGGGCCAAAGGTACGAACTCTCCCAATTCCGGGGACAGCCAGTGAACTAATTTGATTCTTTTCTAACTGCAGGTAACTGAACGGCCCATAGGTTTTCCTTTCGTTAGAATCAAGAATAAGGTAAAGAAGATAAAAAATAAAGCCTAAAATATAAACATGTGGTCGGCCACTGGGTGTATTAACACATACCTGTGATGGAGGGCGGCTTGAGAAGGACATTAAAAATACTATATATTATAGATACACGTACACAAATCATGTGAGAATTGAATAAAGAAATACTGAACCGCATTCGATTTCACAAATAATTTTAGTTGCAGGCTCAGGCGAAAGTTAAATGTAAAAATGGCTATCGGGCCTGACCAGAAATAGAAGATAACAATGAATAGTGGGGAAAAGGGGCCGGATCAAATTTGAATAATTATAAAAACGGAAATGATAATAAATTTGAATTTTGGTGCCAAATGTTTTGTTTACATCGGGGATACATTATTTCCCCTAGGTGTCGCTAAAATCGGAAACTAGAAATAAATATCAGTTTTAACTGTTACAATCCCCTTTTACTTCCAAAGCGAAAATTTCAAATTTTAAAGATAAGTTATATTTACACATCAAAGTAACACATGCATACGTTCGCAAAGAAATAATTCATAATCAATTGTTTAACCAACCATTCTTTTAAGAATGGTGAAAACGTGAGTAATAACTAATTATAAAACTTAACTCTAAGAATAATTTACAAAATAGGTAATTAAGGAAAAACTTTCCAAATTACCTCAACTAAAACGTTAATTCTATCTGATCCGCAAGTGCGTACATATCAAAATTCCAATTAACTAACGGTAAGAAATAATGATAATTATTTAGTCGAAACAACTGCTACAATAAATATATTTAACCAGTTGTACTGACTTGTAGAAATAACTGAAAATAATAAAACGCAACAATTATAATTATTTACAAGGAAATTTTTGGCGCTAAAACCAACACAGGGAGCAGGTGAAGGAAATAATTCATAGTCCTGTTTAAGAAGAGAATCAAATAAATCCGCAAGCGAAGATAGTTAGTGGGTGAAGATAGGGTGGACATCGAGAGTCACAACTTAACGGTAGGCACCAACTAACTAATTAATGTTGTCTTTCCTTAATCCGAAACAAACGTAGTTACTAACCTTAATAGAAAGAGAACGAAGATTCTTTACAAAACAGAAATGCCATATTAAATCATGTTCCAACCAACTCGATTCTGTAGAATGCATAACGCCCTAACAAAACGTATAAATTTATGTACAGCTAAATGACTAATAACACCTAAATCTAGTAATATTAAAATAATTGTCTATGTCGGTAGTCTTATTCAAGATAATTGTCCTCCCTCAATTTCAGGTCTTGGACATGCCAATTCGTTTTATTTCCTGCTGATCCTCCAGTTCATAGGTCCATAAGCCGTTTTCTTGCTTATAGTGTAAGGCCCAATAAATTTTGGTGCAAGTTTGGCTGTGAAATTGGCAGCAGCATTGGACAACGCTTTGTTTCTGCGGTAAACTTCCTGACCTACTTGATATTGACGGGTCTTCTTCGCAGATTGTAGTGATGCCTACTACGCTCTTGTTGTTGTTGTAGACGTTGCTGGACTTTGGTGAACAGCTCCTGAAAGCTACTAGTCTCTGGTTTACTTTTTGGCATCAGAAAGCGTTGACTCTGTTTCGACCTCTTTAACCTGGTGATCGCAACCTCGACCAATGTATTCACGACCGAAATTGAGGAAGTATGGTGTGAAACCAGTAGTCTCATGCCTGGACGTTCTTATCGCACAAGCCACTGATGGAAGATAGTTTGCCCATTTGTTGTGATTATCCTGTACGTAGGCCGACAACATAGTCTTCACAATTCTATTAATTCTTTCCGTATGATCAGCACGAGGACAATACAAAGGGGTAAAGATAACCTTGACTGAATATTTGTCCAGCAGGGCTTGAAATATATGACTTTTCATTTGCACACCATTGTCGCAATGTAAGTATTTAGGCACTCCATAGACCAGAAAGATACCTTCTTCAACATGCTGAAGCTTGCTTTTGCAGTGCACTTCTCAGGGAATTAACACGACAAATTTAGAAAAATAATCTGTTACGGTCAATATCATGGTATGACCTTTTGATGAGCGTGGTAATGGTCCCATGAAATCCAAACTAATAATTTCCTAAGGAGACGAGGGGATGGGTTTGTTTCCCATTAGACCTGCAGGTGGGAGTTGTTCAACCTTAATTTCTTGACACGTTTTACAGCTCTTAACATAACGCGTAACGTCACTCTTCATTTTAGGCCAATAATAACCTTCATGGAGACGCCAATAGGTTTTAAAATACCAGGGTGACTGACGTAGGGTGATCATGACAACGCTCAAGAATGTCCTTTCGTTTGTCTTTGGGCACTACTAATTTCCAGGTATTCTGTACACCATTGAGTTCGGGAATTTTAGATGGCACGTATTTATACAAGTCATTACCATCTACTCTCCATTTAGGGAAACGACGGGTGCATTTATGATTTTAGCACGCATCTTATCCAACCATGGGTCAGTAGTATTGGGTATAGGGTCACAAACATAAGCATCTACAACAGGAACGGAGCGCGATAGAAAATCAGGGACTGCATGATCTTTCCTTTACGATGAGTAATGGTGTAATTAAACGGCTGGAGACGGATAGCCCACCTTGCCAAACGTCCCTGGGGGTCCTTTAGGCGATTCAACCATAATAACGAGTGATGGTCAGTAATTACCTCAAATCTCGTTCCATCCAAGTAATGCCTCCACTTTTCATACACCCAGACCACTGCAGACACTCTCCGTGGCTGAATAATTCCGTTCGGCTCTAGACAGCGATCGAGACAGGAAACAAATAACTTTCTCCCCTTCATCAGTTTTGCTGAGTGAGCAAAGCGCCTAACCCGTAACCTGAAGTCACATTGCAGCGTGAATGTTTTGATGAAATCCGGACACGTTAGCAAAGGAGCTGTAACAAGAGATTCTTTTTAATTCCATGAATGCTTTACTCGCACTCATCTGTCCAAAGCCAAGCAACAGCATTTTCTCGTCAAATTCTACTAGTGGGGCTTACTAAAGATGAGAAATTGTTTACGGAAAACGCCGATACCCACGACGCTATAATCCCAAAAATCGCCGTACTTCACCCACACAGTTGGTACCGGATATATTCAAGACAGTCTGGAATTCTTTATCAGGATCCACGCGCAACCCATCTTTTATCGACAATGTAGCCTAAGTAACGTAATTGAGGATTGACTAAAATTTACATTTTTCTTTATTTAAGGTCAACCCTGCTGTAAACCAGGGCTTCAAACACTTCCGTTAAGGTCTGAAGATGTTCCTCAACAGGTAGATGAAACAACAACAATATCATCTAAGTAAACAAGGACCTTCTTTTTAATCTAGGACCAAGTGCGACGTCCATCAAACGTTGCCAGGTCGCAGGTGCGTTAGTAAGTCCAAATGGCATCCGTTTAAATTGGTAAAGTCCTCCGGGAACAGTAAAAGCAGTATCCTCGCGACTGGAAGGAGCAACAGGAACTTGCCGGAAAGCAGATTTGATGTCCAGAGAACTTAGGTATCTCGCGTCTCTGTGCCGGTCCAAAAGGCTCAGCGATAATAGGCAATGGATACGAATCTTCCCTTGTAATAAGGTTTAACCTGCGGTAATCAACTACAAAACCTATAAAGTCCCATCTTTCTTTGGTACCAGTAGAAACAGGGAAAGCCCACGGACTCTTGGAAGGTTCAATAATATCTTCAGTTAACATCTTTTAATCTCTTCGTCAGATGAGTTTTGTTTTGCAGGGGAGACTCGATAATACCGGTGTTTTATTGGAGTTCCAGTAGTTTCGATCGTATGTTCAGCAACCTTGCAACACCACAAGTGTACTGCCCAATAAACGAAATCCTTTATCTAATACAGCATCAAGTCTTGTCTGCTGTTCAGTTGATAAATCTGTTTCAGAAACTACCTGTGGAACACTACTGAGACAAGAAACTTCGTCACGACCAAAATGCCAAACATTACGACGTAAATCTGGTACAATGTCCATCGCAATCCAGAAATCAGTACCTAAAATCAGTTTATGAGGGTAAATCGGGAACTACCATCACTCTGGAAGACGTTGTCTGTCTAATAGTCTGATGGGGACATGCACGACACCAACACACTCACAAATTCCCCATCAGCAACAGTTACTTGAGAAGAAAATTTCTAAAAGGCAAATTTAGACGAGATAATAACTTGAAGCCTTCTCGACCTACAATGGTACTGCTTGCACCCGAATCCAATAAGCCTAAAATGTTTACACCTAAAATGGATACCTTTAAATAAGGCCTTTGGTCACCCTCAGTTGATGCGATAACGAAATCTATAAGTACTTTGTGTTTTCTAGGTTGGACGAAACAGCTGAAGGAATAGGGTAACTGTTCGTCCCTTTAGTTCCCCCTTCCCGAGTTTTCCGACGGCTTTGTACAATTAGGACATTTCGAGACTGTACAACCTAACTTACCACAACGATAACAGAATTTAGTTCGGCTTTACAACAAAATCGGTAAATATGTCCCTTTCTTGACAATTCCAACAAATGACTGTATCCATAGTAGACACTGATCCAGCACTGCCTTCAGAAGGAATTTGTATCGGCATTACTGAGGAAGTTTCATGTTTTGGTTTAAAAGTGTCGCGAGTTAGACCTAGGAGATTCAAAAGCGAATTCAGATTCGGTAGTCTTTGATTGCGACTACTTGGAGGTTCATACGAAGCCGCTCGCCTTTTCTTTGTTTCGAATTTCCGACAAGCAGTCTCTAATTCTTCGATGGAAGAAACAACAGGGATATCCATCGGTACTCGGGTGCTAGATTAGAGACCAAGATATCTAGTTGAACGTCAGGAGGAATATTCCCATGCCTGCGAAACATCCCTGTCATACAAGAATAATAGTCCCTGAAACATTCAGTTCGGTCCTGAGTACGGCTTAATATTTGTTTAAACAACTCTTTACTGTAATCTGGATCAAGGTAATATTCCCTTAATAAATCTGATAGTTCTTTCCAATTGGTTGCACGATGTTTTATAGCACGGAACCAACTAAGAGCCTTTCCTTCGAATAAGTCCAGAGCGCTTGAAAATAATTCCTGCTCGGTTATATGTCTGGCTACCCGTAATTCTTCTACGCGTTCTAAAAAACTGTTAATTGACAAATTACCATCACCTGAAAATTTTAATTTCCATTGATGTACTGGAGTGGAACGTGTAATCGATGACACCTTCTGATTTGGGCCAATCGTAGTAAATACAGTAGAATTTGCTGTAGGAGCACCAGTAACTGATCTTCATCAGAACCTATATCCGATTGATATTCTCTTCAAACACCTTACCACTTAAAAGGGAACTCGAATTAATCGCATCTACTGGGGATTTACTATTCAAAACATCTAACAAAATCAAAGTTTTTGAAACCAACTCATTACGAGTATCAGTACTACTAGAAATAATGCCTTGAATTTCGGTAAGTTTAGTATGTATCGTTAACAGTTCACTATTTACATCCTCAACAGGGACCACAGATACTGAACCATCCTTTGCAGACGCTGAAGGGAGGAAAACATGGACCGTAAGTCCTGTACATTGGAGTCACCTGGGTCAACGCCGCAAATTTTAGTTCATATTGTAATTCATCTTTCTTAAGATGATTTGCTCTCAAATCCATTATCAATTGCAATAATTAATATGAAGAAATTTAAAATATACATATATGTACATACACAAAGGAATAATTTTCAAAACTGACAATTAGTGATAACGTGACAACTACAAAAGGGACGTTTAATTATACGCACTCAAATTACACTTTAAAACTTGGTTAAACCATTTACTTTGCTTTTAAATGAACGTATAGTGTTGTTACTTTAATAATTATTTAAATAATAATTATAAAACCCCCTCTAACCAAAAAACGTTGGGCGCCAATTATGTAACAGTTTTCTTGATATTTAAAAAAAGAAAAACCGCGCATAAGTACTAAAAAGGAATTTGCTCCAGCAGCAGCTCTCAGGGTCGGTGGCATGCGGTAATAATTTTGGTGAGGTTGGTAGCGATACAATAATTGTCAAAAGAAACTAAATAAAAAAATGGACGCCAGAATGTTTATTTGTGCGGGAGAAAAAAAAACATACAAAAAATTACGGTAGGTGGATAGGCAATATTATTTTGCTAACCTCGCACAATTGATTAAAATAAATGTAATAAAAGTAAATATGACCTTTAGTTGACAATCAACGGAGAGATTCCCTTTTCTCGGGACCTGGACCTGATGTGTAGTGCACCGGCCAGAGCGATAAAGAAAGGCTCCAGGCACCACCTCGCCGAGATGGACCTCGGATTGCTTTGCCGTCGTTAGGGCCAAAGGTACGAACTCTCCCAATTCCGGGGACAGCCAGTGAACTAATTTAGATTCTTTTCTAACTGCAGGTAACTGAACGGCCCATAGGTTTTCCTTTTCGTTAGAATCAAGAATAAGGTAAAGAAGATAAAAAATAAAGCCTAAAATATAAACATGTGGTCGGCCACTTCTGGGTGTATTAACACATACCTGTGATGGAGGGCGGCTTGAGAAGGACATTAAAAATACTATATATTATAGATACACGTACACAAATCATGTGAGAATTGAATAAAGAAATACTGAACCGCATTCGATTTCACAAATAATTTTAGTTGCAGGCTCAGGCGAAAGTTAAATGTAAAATGGCTATCGTGGCCTGACCAGGAAATAGAAGATAACAATGAATAGTGGGGAAAAGGGGCCGGGATCAAATTTGAATAATTATAAAAAAACGGAAATGATAATAAATTTGAACTTTGGTGCCAAAATGTTTTGTTTACATTGGGGATACATTATTATTCCCCTAGGTGTCGCTAAAATCGGAAACTAGAAATAAATATCAGTTTTAACTGTTACAGCGTACAGAGAGAAAGTAAGTAATACCTCATCAAGGGCGGCGGAAAGGGTTGGCCCAATTATGCCCTCGGCAAGTACCGAGAGTAATTGAAAAACAAAAGTACTGCATGTACAGCACCTACACCTCGCAAACCGCTCTTCGCACATGCAAGTACGTCCGTGTACTTAGTGTAATTGCATGTACAGAGAGTAATTACATCGCGCAATTGATTTTGATGGTGAATGCCCATTACTCTACTACTGAAAATTATGACAAATAGCGAAAACCCATTTAATTTAGAAATAGAAGAGATAGAAATAGAACAAAAAGATTCTTATGTATATTGAACCACCCAATAAGAATTGGCACAGAAAACCATCTTTTGTCTTTAAGGATAGAAAGGTCTCGAATGATATGAAAGCAAAAATATTCAAGTCCTTCAGAAATGCAATTATTATGAAGTTAGTAAGAACACAAAGGACAATGAGTAAGAGAAAAAAAAAAGTAGGAAATACATATATAAGAAAAAATAACGAAACAAAAATGGAGCGGAGGATCGATGGAAAAATAAAATATTGTATTGGAGACCAAAACCGACAGAAGAAATGTTGCGTGACAACCGAAACTGTGGAAAGACGACATAAGAAAGGAAACATGCACACTACAGAATATCAAGAGAAAGACAAACTGGATAAACAAAGAAGAGGGTTATGTCCGCTACTGGATGTAAAAAACCTGAACAAGAAGAAGAAGTAGTTTAGTTTTTTCTAAACAATGGAGCAATTTTTGCAAAAAACGAAATACTATTAATTGACATCTACCACTTTTATTGCCGTCGACGTGTTTGTAACCCTCGGCTGACGCTTCAGCCTCAAAATCACGTCTCGGGCACTAAAAGCTTTATTACATCTATTTGTTTACGACTAGCATAAGAAATGCTTAGCGCATTTTAATGTTATTCAAATTACCTATGTTTTTGCATTTACAGTCCATGTACATATTATACAATCGTTAGAATTGTGACAATTATCGTAAATTAGAAGATAATCATAAAACCATCTTCAAAAACTCAAAAGATAAAAAACTAGACATGAATCTCTTAGGCGGGCGCACACCAAACAAACAAACAGTTTTATGCAAAAACGGTTTTGCTTAATTGTGTTTTGAATGTGTTTTTCAATGTTATTAAATGATTTGGCTAGTAATACACCGATCCGACAAAATGTATAAAACAGCTTATGCAGCTTTAAACCATTTTGTTTAGTGACAAAACGAGTTTAAACATTTTTCCTTAACACATTTTGCATAATCGGTGTGCGCCTACTTTGGACAAAAACGCCTTTGAACAGCTTTAAAACACACTTGTACATGTTCGTAGCATGAAGACCGTGCCATTGTTTAACGGTTAAACATGTTGCACTGCGCATGCGCCAGTCCAGCAGGCTACTCCTTGCAGCTCTGCCACCGCCAACAGCCAGTCTTTCAGTGCTTCTGTGTAGTATATTATAGGTTAAATATCAAAGTATAATACTGTACGACGTTATAATTTCTCATATTTGCGATAGTAGATTCTGTGTGTTTGTGTTCATACTGCGATGGATATAGATGCAGAACAATTGGATCGTGCTCGTAGAGGCGCGACCATATATTTACGATTTTACTTCGAAGCAGCATCACAACAAAGACGCTATAGAGCAATTGTGGGAAGAAATAGCAAACGAATTAAAAGCTTCAAGTAAGTAAAATATATTTATTCACAAACTAACAACATTATAGTTTCTATAACATTCATTACATACATAAATATTATATCTTATGATGTCGTCAATTGGCTGGTAACAAAGCTTAGGTTAATTTTTAAATCATATTATATTGTCGATTCTGGTAAGACATAGGCATATTTATCTTGCCAAGGTACAGCCCTTCAGTTGAATTGAAATATTGAACAAATGCATTTTTGCATTTAACCCTGTAACTGACCTACTGGTTGTTTGTGTCAAGCATTCTTCATCTTCCGGTGCAATCAATAACTCTTCATGTATATCTCGTATTGTTCCTTCTCCGACGCGAATAATATTATGTAGAATGCAGGACGCAAGTGTCACCGTTGTTGCTTTTTCAGGTTGAAGAAGCATAGCGTTTTCAAGTACTCGAAAAATTTTAGTCAACATTCCGAATGCACACTCTACAACTCGCTTTGCCCTAGAGAGTCGATAGTTGTAAATTCGTTTTTCTCTATTAAGCCTTCTTCTTGAAAGGGTCTCATTAAATTGACACCTAGAGGATAAGCTTCATCGCCAACAAACGACAAAAGGAAATTCTCCTCCTATTTCATAATTATTCAACTTAAAAGGTGGTGGAATGTCCAACTGATTACGTAAGAATAACTTCCCAAAATTTGAAGCCTTAAATGTTGCACTATCGCAGCCACGGCCATAATCCCCTACGTCGACAAATATAAATTTTCCCTCGGCATCTACCACAGCTTGTAGAGTAATAGCATGAAAATTTTTGTAAGAAAAGTAAGCAGAACCACTATTGACTGGGCATTCCATCTTCAATAATTTCACATCAATAGCTCTCTAAACAATTAGGAAAATTCCACAATTCGTAGAATTTATCAGCAATATTTTTCCATTCCAAACAGTTTGGTTTTTCATGTAAATAGGTGACAGCTCCTCCCAAATAATCTGACAGCATTCATCTACTATTTTCCCATAGTAGTTGCACCAATACGGAAAGAGTAATGTAAAGACTGAAACCGCTCTCCCGTGGCAAGAAACCACGTATTCCGTACAGTATATAGAAAGACTGAAAACCTTTTATTTATACAGTGGAACCTCCATTGAACGGTTCGCGTCCAAGTAAACTTTGTTAGGTTGTTAATATTCAAAGTTTGTCGGGCTCGAACATGAAGGTTTGATCCAGACAAAATTAAAATTAATTGATTATTTATTTATATTTTCCCTTCTTAATTGCAGGTTCAGATTGCAAAACAAATGGAATGCACTACGTAGTTCATATTGTAGATATCTAAGAGAGACTGAGAAACTACCCCTAGTGGCTCCGGTGCTTCGAAAAAAAGAAATGGTATCTGGCTGACTGCATGTCATTTTAAAAAATATACGGGTCAACACAGAAAGTCCAAAGGAAACACCGTAGTTGACAGTGATCTCACCATCACCGATGAAATCATCACAGACAACACAGGACAGGTAAACACCAGCTGAATATGAATCTCATGAAACTCCACCTGCCATAAACACTTCACATGTTACGTCTAAAATTTCTCAAAAAGAAAAGCAATAACCAAGACACCGGCAGATCTTTGTAGTAGAGCCGATGATAAAATTTCTCTCACATCCAGGACGGCTCCAATTGAACAGTCACCCAAAACTGCAGTTGGCAAGTTCATGGAAAGCCTCATTCCGGAAGTAGAGAGTTTTTCCCCCAAACGACAACGCTACTTCAAATGTGAGGTGCTAAGCATGCTGCATAAACTTTAGATGAAGAAGAGGCATCAGTGTTAACTATTCCTGAAGGATCTGGTAGCAGCACCAACAACTCATCACACCTCCCATCTCCAGAAAATTTCCAATGATTTTCAAACTTATTATCAAATGTAAATATCTAAAAATTGTTGAAAAATAAAACATTTCTTTTAAATATCAGCTTTTGTTCTAATATTGAATTTCCTCTTATGTTTTAATAATTTACTGTTGTTCATTCACCCCAATATCATACGATAAGGTAAATTTGTGATATCACTTACCTCATGGTGACAAGAAGTTTGTTCTGCAGTTATACACTTGCGATAGTTGGTATCCTTTTCTACAAATGCGAGAAACCTATCACGGACAAAATGTAATCAAATGTATCGATTTTTAATCGCGTAAAGCTTCTAAACTTCTTCATCTGATCGTAGTTCAATTATAAATTTGTCTCAAGTGCACTCTACAATTTGTTTTTGCGTTTATCGGATGCATCCAAAGCATTGATTTTTCTGGAATAGTATGAACTTTGCAGCCAATACCACATGACAACAACAACCTCTTCATCCGACGCCATTTTAGTGAAGACTGAATAAGCTTTGAACAAAACATTTTTACCTTTAAACGACTTGTTTTCACTCTTTAAACAGTGAATGATCTATGATTGAACAAAAACGTTTAAACGTTTAAACAAAAAGCTGTAGGAAAGGTTTATACAAAAATGCTTTAAACGCGTTTATACATTTTTTACTTTATACGAAAATATTTTGTGTTAAGGCGGTTTGTTTGTTTGGTGTGCACCCAGCCTTAGTCTACCCAGAAAAATGTAAAACCTAGAAATGCTAACCAACATTTAGAGTAATCTGACTTAACAGCATTTAGTACAAAGACAAACGATAAAAATTGATGTCAGGCATTTTACGATTAAATTCACTTCTTTCTGAATTTAATTTGAAAAACAGTGCAAATTTAAAATTAAGCCGATTAACATTTTGATAATCCGCAAGGGCCAACCGAAATTCAATTGTTTCTTGAAAAATATGTAAATTGTAATTGTAAGTTTTAAATATTACATGTGAAATTTGGTAAACTATAAGATCCTACTTACAAAATACACAATAACATATAAAAACCGATAAGAAAATGTAACTGAAAATTGCTTTCAAAAGTAAAAAGAGTATTAAAGATCCTGGATTTAAATAGAAGTCAATACAAAGTTTTAAAGTTTACCCAATTGCTGTAAAATTTTTTCATTATATATTGTTTCTGTCTACAAATCATACTATAGCAATAAAACCAATTAACTGTTTTGGAAATAAATTAGAAAAATACACAAACACACAAAAAACAAATTACAGAATCCTTTTTTCTCAAATCATTTATTTTACATACAAACACACAATATTCCCACAAACGTTGAAGTTACAACGGACATCCATTGTCAAGTACAATAGCAGAATTGGTATTTCAAAATGGTATGTACTTGAAAATCTCAAACACACCAAAATTAAATATTAAAATTTCACAATAATAATTTAAATATAATAAAGCACGATTACTAATTCAGAATCAGTTACTCAACTAGATTTTATTTAAAAACAAATTAAATTAAAGATTATTAAAATCAAATCTCAAAAACAGACCAAAATATTAAAACGAAATAGCTTTAAGCAACGAATTAAATAATAATTACTATTAATCCTTACCATATTGCGATAACTTCTGCTTAATTAAATTAAATTTTTACTTTGTTAGTTTGAATAATAATTAAATTTTTTAAATCACATGCAAAGTTTAATCAATTTGGTAAGGTCTACTTAGTTCTACTTATAAATTGAACGAAAGTTTAAGTGCATGGAAACAAAGAATGATTAAAATACAAAAATGTTATCACATTATTCAAATAAAATTAAGTAGTAATAGCATTATCGTAGCTAAGATCAGTAGTTCTGGGCAACTGGAAATCAGGTGGTCGATTGCGGTTTGATGAAGTACATTCAGGCTACTTGAAGTCAAAAATGAGACAGTTGGGTCGGCAAAATTAAATGAGCATATCTACTTTAAGGATTAGTTTTACCTGACCATATCCATATTGTTTACAATTCAACAACGAACATTTGTCAATATGAACGTTTATTCTTTGCTGATTCATTCACATATCCTAAAGGCTTGTTTGCAATTTCAATAAATTTAGATAATACGATTTTAGAATTGTTTTGTTTAAATTGCCGTCGTATGACATTTATAAATCCGTTACTCTTATTACTAAACAATTTTTCTATTATTATTAATTTATATTTATGCGATAAAGAAAGTGAAAAACGTAATAATGGGTATGACCTTGTTTCTGATTATACTCTTCACGTAATTGTCCCCAGGCATTCAAGCATTGCAGAGTATTGTTCAATTTTGGAACAGTGGTAAAAAATAAAAACAGCAGTTTTTTTAAATACAACATAAGACAATATTAAACAATCATCATTAAAAATGTGAGACATTAGCAAATAATCTAGTTTTATATCTATTTATTATTACTGAAAATTGAAAAAATATTTCTAAATTAAGGAATTGTTTTCTGTGTTGACTTACAAATACATGTAAATCAACATTTTCTATTCAAATTAGGGCATACTCATTCGAAAACGGATTAAATATGGCAACATAATTTTTCTGATTTTGTATCCCCTGTAATTTCTGTTTATATTCTTATTTATCTGATAACATAACTAGGTATTACTTGTAAAAAATTCATGTCAATGCAAATATTTTATGATCTGCAAAGAATATCGAACAGTCTGACAATAGTAGTTTTTTGAATGAGTTCTTGTGTAAATTGGGCGTTTTTAGCACGAGTGTCTTTTCAAAACGCGAGTGAAATAATTTTAAACTACTGAACAATGTTACTTTGATGTTTCAATAAAGAAAACAATCAATTCTATTTTTAAGCATAGTCTTTACAATTATATATAGTATATACAGTCAGTAAATAAATAATAAGAAAAGTAGAGAAGATGAAGAAGGAGATAAACTAATAATGGGTGTGGCCTCCTTGGTTTTGGATACATTCTTGCAAACGAGTGGGTATTGATGTTACAAGACGGTTTAAATAATCCACATCAATTGTCCCCAGGCATTTTCAATCGCTGCTGTTAATTCGTTTCTATTTTGTGGGATAAAGTTTATTCCTTGCTGTTCTTGAATTGTATTCACCATTCGTCCCCAAACATTTTCTATTATGTTGAAATCTGGACTTTTAGCTGGCCAGGGCAACACACGTAAATTGCTCTCCGTACCCAGTTTCGAACAATGGCGGCTGTGTGAATAGGAGCATTATCCTAGAAACAATAAAAAACTTATCAATCAAAATAATAATTTTAAATCAAGAAAAACGAGTTTAATAATATATTCAAACAAAATCAAAATATACTTAATAACTATTTAAAAAAAACCTATTTGGTAAAAAGTTAATAAACATAAACAGTAAACAAACCTTTCTATACATAAGAATACTTACATGTTGAAAAATGTAATCTTCCTCTGGATAGAGATTTTGAACTGATGGCACCATAATATTTTGCAAAATGTTCAAATATCTGTCAGCATTTAAACGACCATCGATGACCGAACATACTCCTGGGCCTCTAGAGCTTATCCATCCCCACACATTTACAGAAAAATAGCCGTTACGTTTTTTGTGTTGATGTAATCAGCCTCATACCGATTTCTTTGAGTTCGGTACACTTTCACTGGACCATCGTTAAAACTTTTAAAGGTTTTTTCATCACTGAAAATGACGTTGTTCCAAAACTGTAGTGGTTGGTTCACATATTGTCTGGCGAAATCTAAGCGGTTTCTCTTGTTTGCCTCGCTTAGGGCTTCTTTGGAAGCAGCTGTATATTTCTTTATCCCATTTTCTTTCAACCTTGCTGCAGCAGTAACTAGGGATCCAGGAAATTCTGTTTCTCGTATAGCATTCCTACAGGTTGAAAATGGATTTTCGGCGACATACGCAATCAACGCTTCATCTTGGGCCGGCGTAGAAATTCTTCTTCTGCCACTGCCAATTGCTCTCTGTACTGTGCGCTCGTTCCCACTTTATACGCACACGTCCCACAGTAGCATGTGAGACGTTTAACATACGAGCTACTTGACGCACACTAAGGCCGTTGCCCAACTCTGCTACAATTCGAACTTTTAAGTCGGTTGGTAAATGTGCTGGCATTTTAAAACGATCAAAATAAAATGAACAAAATTAACGTTTACTGTCTGTATTTATTATATTTTTACTCCCCTCTTCTAAGGAGCTACTAATTGCTCACAATTGTAATAATACCTCGAAATAAGAAATGTTATTAAGTATGTATTGGTGACAACATACTTAACTAATTATATCGACTAATACATCCATTGTATTGTATTTACAAAAGTTACCAAAATAAGGAAACATAAGATTAACTTTTAATGACTATTATTATAATAGCTAAAACATCCGCCAAAATTGCAACCATTAATGCACTTTCTAGGATAATGCTCCTATTCACACAGCCGTCATTGTTCGAAACTGGATACTATATATAATTGTAAAGACTATGCTTAAAAATAAAGTTGATTGTTTTCTTTATTGAAACATCAAAGTAACATTGTTCAGTAGTTTGAAATTATTTAAACACTATTGTAGAACATTTTTGACCGATTACACCGACACAAGTTAAATTTAATCCAGATTAAAAACAATCGTTGCTATGGTTTTAACAATTGTATCCAAGTTTTTAACTTAGGTTAAATTTAATTTGTGTCGATGCAACCGGCCATTAAAGTTCTAAAAAGTCTCCTATAATTTTTCTTTCTTTCAAAAGTCTTTATCTGATATTTGTATAAAATATTTTTGAAGATCATATTATTATGTATAAATTTTGTTTGTAGTTCTCTAACGTCACAATTTTAAATTTTTCTCCTGTGTCAACGGGATATTTTAGTATTCAATAAAATGTCAAACAAAACGTCAAACTAATTTTAAGGATTCTAAACGACTTTAGCGTTTCAGAACGTCCTGTCGAATAAAAAATGTTGTTTTTAATTCGTTCTTATGAAAATTGGGCATTCAAACTGTTCGATATTCTTTGCAGATCATAAAATATTTGCATTGACATGAATTTTTAGTAGGTATTTAAAAAACTGCTGTTTTTTATTTTTTACCACTGTTCCAAAAAATTGAACAATACTCTGCAATGCTTGAATGCCTGGGGACAATTACGTGAAGAGTATAATCAGAAACAAAGTCATACCCCTATTACGTTTTCACTTTCTTTATCGCATAAATATAAATTAATAATAATAGAAAAAAATAGTTTAGTAATAAGAGTAACGGAGTTATAAATGTCATTTACGACGGCAATTTAAATAAAACAATTCCAAAAATTGTATTGTCTACCAAAACTAGAAAACATAGGATTAACTTTTAACGACTATTAATTATAATAACTAAAACATCCGCCAAAATTGCAACCATTAATGCAGTTCTTAATTTTACATTACTATTTACTATTTATATATAATTTTGGGGCAAGTAATGAACGCTGTATTTATTACAACGGCTTAGAATAACTTCAAGAGAAAACAAGTAAATGTTACTTATAATACAATTTCTGTCTTTCACTCTTTTTAATGCGATAAGAAGCAGGAATTAAAAAATATATTCAATGTTAATTATTTATATTTGGTATTCAGTTAACCACCTGGCATATTGATGGGATTTAGTAGAAATTAATCATTAATTGTCATTAAATGAATAAACATTAACAAATTGTTTAGTAATAAGAGTAACGGATTTATAAATGTCATACGACGGCAATTTAAACAAAACAATTCTAAAAATCGTATTATCTAAATTTATTGAAATTGCAAACAAGCCTTTAGGATATGTGAATGAATCAGCAAAGAATAAACGTTCATATTGACAAATGTTCGTTGTTGAATTGTAAACAATATGGATATGGTCAGGTAAAACTAATCCTTAAAGTAGATATGCTCATTTAATTTTGCCGACCCAACTGTCTCATTTTTTCTTTTATTGAGTGTACATGGGTGTTCATCCTGTCTCAGACATGTTTTATAAGGGTTAAATCTGAGTACCTTGTTAACCAATTTTTTCTTTACCAGAAAGTCCATAGTTACGTGTGCAATATGAAGATGCGCGTTAACATTCTGCAAAAGCAGCATGTGAAAGGTTTTCATGAAAAGTAAAAACAACAAGCTCCAAAACTGAATCAACGTAACGCCCTGCATTTAAATTGCTCGAATGAATACTAAGGGGGGACTTGCCCCAGTAACGTATTACCCTCCCACATCATTATTCCAGTTCTTTGTAATATTACTCCATTGAACTTCCATGCCAACTTAACAAAAAGTTACCAATTTAGAATGACACTGAAAACCCTCCTGCTAAAAGACTTAAATCTCGAAGTCCTATATGGTTGCAAAACTACTTAAGTACGGCTTTTTCTGAAGTTGAAGAGTGGAAAAAATTATGGTCTGGAGTTGATGTTTTCAATAAACATCTCATTGATGATCCAACAATAGAAGTCCCGGACTTTGATCAAAAAAGAAAAATTTGGTCAAAAGTAAATCGCATAAGAACAGGCCATTCAAAATGCAACTTTATGTTGTTCAAATAGGGTGCGATTTCTAATCCAAATTGTAACTGTAGAAACAAACCAGAGACCGTTACACATATTGTAGAGAATTGTCAATTAACGAAGTTTAAAGGGGGGGTTTCGAACATTCATAATTTAACAAATGAAGCAATATTATGGCTTACGAATCTGAAGGAGTTCAGCAATATTTTGTATTCTTGTCTTGATTATCTGTTTTTCCATTGTTTTGTTTTGTTATTTCTTTAACCTACTATTTTTTTCGTCATTGTCGTGACTGGCGCTTGAACTGGTCCATTATATGTTGTCATGCAATGGCTATGCTGTTATATTTTATGTTCTTATTTACCTTCAATAATGTTTACACACTTAATTAATATTATTACATGTGAATACTAGGGTAGGTAAGAGTTGGCATGTTTAGATTTTAGTGGTTTTCCTAAACCTTAAAGTAAATGCTTTGCCAAAACGAACCAATTCACTATTGCACACGGTTTCGTTACTACACTATACAAGATTATATTAATCTTCTGGGTCACCATACATAACACTTACATCACAATACAATATTTGTATAATGTACCATACGAATAAATAAATAAATAAATTATTCTAGGAGTGAGAGCTATATGCCTACGTTGAGCATACTGCAAATTTTGCCTCTAGCCGCTAAGTTCCATTTGAATGCCACAAACAAAATCTAGATTCATCACTGAAGATGATTTCTTGCCATTGATGGTCCCATTAGCTGACTGTATTGACCTAACTGCAGTCTAGTAATTCGATTTTGTTTGGTCAAAGGAAGATGAAAATAAGGATTATATGACCGTAGTCCCAATGAACGTATTTGGCGATAAATTGTTCCATAGACAATCTGTGACGGATTGCTCTTATCCAATTGATTACAACGGCTTGTGATGGTTCTGCAGAATCTTAAATTGCACTTGGTCTTAAGAGTGGATCTTCCCGCCCTCATGTTACTTACTGCCTGGACGACAAGCTTCTAAATGTTCTTCTTGTCAATTTCTTCAAGTTCGACTCACTGTGGCGCGCGGCCGACCTGCACGTCTACAAATTACATGAAAGGTTAAACCAACTTATTGCATCTAGATAATTCTTTTCCTTTCAAAAGGTGTAAGCTAGTGAAAATTTGCATTCTTAGGAACACCAAAAATTACTTATTTTTCAAATTTTGGCGCTAAAAGGCAACTTTCTGTTTTCGCAATGGATGTTTTGCGTTTCTACCGTGGGATAAGCAGTATAAAAATTATAACTAATTAGTCGTTGGCATGTTTAAGTTTCTAAACTTTGAAGCAAATGCTTTTCCAAGACAAACCAATACACAATTGCACACGGTTTCGTCCCCATATTATACAGGTTTATAATGACCTTCTGGGGCACCATACATAAACACTTACATCATCACAATACATATCTATAAATCCTGATCTGGTAAATGATTGATACCGTTTTTCTTTATATTTTGCTTTTAAGGCCGTTTAATCAACATCAACTTGTTTTCCACTGGGTCCCCATTCTTGAACTTACCCATTTTTTCATTTGAGTTACTGACAGCTAAATAATTTTTTTAAAAAGTATAGGTTATTTTTATTCTGAACATGCAGGAAATTCAATAAAATATATCTTAATTTGCAACCAATGAACAAAAGAAATAGTTCATTCAAATACAAAATAATGTTATTAATTATTATTTATTATTAAATTCTAAACGGTTTACAATAAATTTTCAAAATATCCCTCTAGTTCTAAGAATTTCAAAGTTTGAAGGTGTACATCATCAGTCGTCGCGTTATGTATTTCATTAACATTTGATTGGTTGATGCAATTGGTAACACGTTGACGTAGCTCTTTTTTGGCTTTCACCGGAGACTGGTATATCTTTAGTTCTAGATTACCTCAAATGTAGAAATTGAGGGGCCAATCTCATTCGATCAAACGCTTAAATCAGTACTCAACAAATATTTAAAACGACTAATTCTAATGCGCTACCTTCAATGTGCATGTGCTCCATCCAACTGGAACCAATTAGTACAAAAATTTACTTATGGGTACTTCCACAGGATAACACCATGGCATGCAATGGGCCGATATTGTAAAAAGAAACTGATATCATTTTTAGATTCTACGCCCAAAATTTAGTCTAAGTCCAAGTTTACAGAATTTTTTGTCTGTTTTATTGCCCTGTACAACAAAAATTGTTTTTTATTGATTTTCAGTCATTCTTGACCAACGTTTTGACTATTAGGTTCTATAAGCAATGTTTTCAATAAACAAATAAGTGTCGCACATGATTCTTATCGAGAATAGAACGTAGAATCTGAAAATTGTATTAAAAACTAGAAACATTTCAATTGGAACATGATAAACGCCTATTTTTGGTTTTTGTTACTTTCTTTTCAAATTTTTTTTTTCAATAATTCAATTTTTATTTCTTGACTTTTATAGGCTAAATCTATTATCAGATGGTCAAAACTTTAAGGTAATCAACAATTTTTGTTGGGGAATCTAAGTTTAACAGGTAAAAATTCATTTTGTTAACATTCCGTTTATTGTATAATTAATTTTTTGAGAACAATTCTTTTTATAAAAAAATAAGTGTTGCATATGATTCATATAGAAATTTTCCGTAGAATTTAAAAGTGATGTCCCAACTCAAAAAAGTACATCTACGAGGATGTATTGATATCTAGTTAACCTAGACCGGTTCCTTGCATAAACAAAATATTGCGTTACCATAGCAACGAACAATAACTTATTAGAAGTGTCAGTGTAAAGTTTGACGTCAAAAAGTAAACCAGAGTCACGCAATAAATTAAATGAAAAAGATGTCCACCGAAATTGTGAAAATCGAAAATTGGAGTTTCGAGCCATCATCAAGTACCTGTATTTAAAAGGGTTAAAAGGTAAGTAGATTTACGAAGATATGCTTAATACCCTTGGTGATCAATGTCCTTCGTATGCGACCGTCAAAAATTGGAATGCAAGCTTCAAAAGAGGTAAATTTTTCATTGAAGATGATGACCGATCGGGAAGGCCAGTTTCTGTGTCAGTCCCCGAAAATATCGATGCAGTTCATGACATGATTTTATCAGACCGTCGAATTGGGCTAAAACGGATATCTGAAGCACTGAATATTTTATACGAACGCGTTCATCATATGGTTCACGTCAATTTGGACATGAAAAAAATTGCTGCAAAATGGATCCCCAAATGAAAAAAAGTAGAAGCATCGCGTTCGATCTGTGCTCGATTTGAAAACGATGTAGACTTCTTAAACCGAATTGTTACTATGGATGAGACTTGGGTACATTTCTACGATCCAGAAACAAAGCAACAATCGATGGAATGGCGACACTCTGGTTCTCCAAGACCTAAGAGTTTCGTGTCCAAAAATCTGCTGGAAAAGTTCTTGCTTCAGTTTTTGGGATTGCCATGGAGTAATCATGATTGATTTTTGGATAAGGGTAGAACAATAACTGGAGATTACTATTCGACATTACTGACCACTCTACGGGAAAATATTAAAGAGAAAAGACGCGAAAAGCTATCCAAAGGTGTTTTGTTTTTGCAGGACAACGCCCCTGCACACAAATCTCATGTTGCCATGCAAAAAATTCGTGATTTAGGGTTTGAATTACTAGAACACCCCTCTTATTCACCCGATTTGGCTCCGTCCGACTATCACCTCTTTCCTCAACTGAAAAAAAGTTTAAAAGGTCGTACATTTTCTTCCAACAAGGAGGTAATAGAAGCTGTGGAGATCTGGTTTGCAGAGCAAGAAGAAACCTTTTTATTTTGAAAGGTCTAGAGACGTTGCAGTTTCGCTGTAATAAATGTATCCAATTAAGAGGAGAATATGTTGAGTAATACAATTTTTTGACATTGAAATTTTGTTTGGTTCTATAGTTCTTTTTTTGAAATGTATTTTCTATTAAAAATAATGTACCCTTGATTACAAACTGTTATCATATTCTACTATTAAAAAGCTATCTCCTGGCACTTTAAATGAATTTTTGACATCAAGGTGTCATCATATTCTACTATCGATAAGATATCTTTTGGCACTATGTCTAAATTTTGTAACCCAAAAAACTCTTCCAGTAATATGATCCGAAAGAAGAAAAATCGCAATTTGTTATACTTCATTGTTGGTAATAGGGGATGTAAATTTGATGTACCTATGCTTTCATAGTAGCATCATATTCTACTATCTATAACATTCATGTTTTAGGCATTTCATGTTTGAATTTTGTACCCAAAAAACCATGCAGTAATATGATCCAAAGAGAAGGGTCGCGATTTGTTATACTTCATTGTCGATAATAGATGTGGATTATGTACCCTGACTTCAAGATGTCATCATATTCTACTATTGATACGATATCTTTTGAATCATGTTCTGATGAGCTCTAAAAACCTTTGCAGTAATATGATCCGAAAGAAGAGAAATCGCAATTTTTTCTGTTTTGGAGCATATTACTGCAAGAGTTTTTGGGTACAAAATTCAGACAAAGAACCAAAAGATAGCGTATTGATAGTAGAATATACTGACACCTTAAAATCAGGGGTACATAATTTTTACATTTCTTATTACCGAGAAAGAAGTATAACAAATCGCGATTTTTTCTCTTCGGTGCTTATTTGGTAGAGTTTTTGCGGTACAAAATTCATTTAAAGTGCCAGCAGATAGCTTTTTAATAGTAGAATATGATAACAGTTTGTAATCAAGGGTACGTAATTTTTAAATAAAAATACATTTCAGAAATTCTTTTCTTTCTCTCCTCTTCTTACCCGTTTCGCCACTACTCATCTAAGTACCTTCAGCATTATTGCTCACCACATTTCTCCCCATCACTATATATTCATCACTTAGTGTCGTTATATCATATCGTATGTATATCACTAGACGCTTAGAGTCGATAAAGCTTTCATTCCCCTATATCTTCGTAGTGGATGACCTTACTGTACCAAGACTTGCCTCATCTCCTAGCACATAAAAAGTACATAATTCCTGTAATTTTCTTATTGCGATTGGAATACTCTTTCAATGATTTCTGGTATGGGAGGTGTAGCTTTACGCAAGCCACACACCCCCCCCATTTCAACCTTAAAAAAATATGCCTGTTTTTGAGTACAAAATTAGCACATAAAAGTACATAATTCCTAACTTTTTAGTTTTAAAATTGGTGATATGGGGGGTACAGCTTTACGGACCTTGATAAATATTAAAATTTATACAAATCAGTCTTCATTATAAAAATTTGCATTTTTCATGATAACCTGAACATTTAGCTATAGGCCACAATAGTAATGTTTGATAGGTAATTACATTTTACATTTGTTGTTAATATAAAATACAGGGTGTTTCATTAAAATTAAAGAAGTTATTGCGGTTCAAAAAATGTCATTATTTAATCTTATTTTGTACACATCATGTATATGATAATTGATTTTTCACAACTTCTACATAAAAATCTGGATCAATTGATAGACTTCAGTGCAAATTTAGTTTGGAGAAAAGAATAATTGCTGAGATATGAATCAGCAAAATTGTAACGATTTTTTCATAAAATACAAAAATATCCCAAAAAATCTTTAGGTTTAAGTAAGGTAAACCTCTATAAAATCATTTCTTATTTTGTTTGTAGAAACTGAAAATGTTATAATATACAGAACATTGCATAAGAAAAAACACAACTTTGATACGTTCTGTGTATTTTGGAACACCTGTATATTTCAAAAATAATTTTAAAATATTCCTCTGATCGGTCTCTATCTATTCCAAATATATTTTTTCAATGTTATTGAATAGTTTGGCTGTAATATTCCGTGTCGTATACTGTGAATAACCCTGTATATTAGGTGTCTCACGCTGACGACATTATAGACATATTTCACAGACTAGTTCGATTTGAATTTTGAAAATTTGGCTTTAGGCGATTTCCGGCATGTTCTTTTCAACTAAAATAATGGCGTCCACCTAACGCTTTCGGTTGTACCGCAAGTTGACATTATCTTCGTTATTTTAAATGGAACACTTTGTATATTATTACAATTTTGAATTCTACGTTAAATGTGAGATAACTTTAATTAAGGTCTTCTATTTTTAAAGTTAACCGTTTATGAGATATTTAATTTTTTTCAAAAAAAATTTAAAAACACTTTCTAATTTAAAGAGATGTGTATGTTACAATAATAAAATTAAAGAGATAAATAGGGGACACAATTGAAACTCTACGCTTTCTTCCTCTAATTTCAAAATTACTTAATTTCATACAGGGTGGTAGAAATGTAGTGCCGAATTTAATCAAGTTCGAACCATCATAACTTATTTATTTTTAATGGGACACCCTGTATATTATTGCACAACTTGATGAATAATTTTGTTCTCTTTCGAATGGTATAATAGTTCCCTGTACCTATCTTTTCTGGTTTTCAAGGTATTTACTGTTATTCATTATTTTCCATTATTTAGAAATAAATAAGACTCAAATAAGCCTTCACTGTATGATTGTGTTAAATTGACAACAATAAACTGGTGACAGATTAGGTGCTTGTTTTGAAGTTCCACTAAAATTTCACAGCCATCATCGCAAGAAATTATGCGAAATCCGTTGGCTGGACGAATAATAGTACATACTTTGAAAACCAGAGAAGATAGGTATAGAGAACCATTACACGATTCAAAAGAGAACAAAATTATTCATCGAGTTGTGCAATAATATACAGGGGGTTCTATTAAAAATAAATAATTTATGATGGTTTGAACTTGATTAAATTGGGCACTGCATTTCTACCACCCTGTTAAAATTAAGTAATTATGAAATCATGGGAAGGAAACTTAGAGTTTCAGTTGTGTCCTCTATAAATTTTATCTCTTTAACTTTATAATTGTAATTTTACACATCTCTTTAAATTAGAAGTGTTTTTTTAATTTTTTTTGAAAAAAATTAAATATCTCAAAAACGGTTAACTTTAAAAATAGAAAACCTTAATGAAAGTTTATCAAAAATTAACGTAAAATCCAAAATTGCAATAATATACAGGGTGTTCCATTTAAAATAACGAAGATGATGTCAACTTCCGATACAACTGGAAGCGTTAGGTGGACGCTATTATGTCCGAAAACGCCAAAAGCCAAATTTTTAAAATTCAAATCAAAGTAGTCTGTGAAATATGTCTAATGTCTCGTCACCGTGGGACACCCGTATATGTACAGGGAGAATCACCACCAACGGGACGGAGATTTATAGCGAAACTGTAAAAGTTTTACAAGTTTTGGCATTTTAGTAGCTTGCAAGTTAATAAATTTTACACTTTAAATTATTTTGAAATATACAGTATGTTCCAAAAAAGTGTAGCGTATCAAAGTTATGTTTTTTCTTATAGAACACCCTGTATTTTATTGCGTATTTTGATTGCCTGTAAAGGTAAGATGTACTTTTATAAACGTTCCCTATACCTAAATACAGAGCGTTCTAAGTTGCGTCCACTTTCTTAAAAATATGGAGTATTAAAAAAAATCAATATTTTCTAATCCAACAAATCATAACAAATTTACTCTTACGTCGACATAGTTGGATATTAAATTAATGTATTCTATCATCAAATATTAAACATCTGTTTACAGGGAGTTCAGAATTTACAGGTTAATAATTGAATCATTCAATATGCAAAATAATCCTTATTTTAAATAAAACACCCTGTATTTTATTATTTCATAGTGTTAACAAATAAGTCCTCTTCGAATGATATAAGGGTATCCTATGCCTAAATGTTACAGTTCTTATGCAATTTACAATTTTCTTAAATTTTAACCGTAGCGAGAGATTTTAAAACAAAAAATGCATACGTACATAATTTAATTTTTCGTAAATAGTTACAAAAGTGGACTATTTAACACTTACTTTGATTATGAAAAGTGTCAAGAAAAACCTAATAGAACTACTACATGTTATTTGGATAATTTAAGGATCAGTCAAACGAGTGTGAGAAAAATGGTTAAGAAAAGACCACTGTCATCTGTATCGCATTAGACTACATCAGCATTTGACAGAAAAACGATTATGATGAACGTTTAAATTTTTTTTAAATTTATTAGCAGACTGTAATGTTGGAAAATGACATTAACCAATTAGATTACGTATGCATTTTTTGTTTTAAAATCTGTCGCTACCATTAATTTAAAGAAAATTGTAAATTGAGCAAAAACTGTAACACTTAGACATAGGATCCCTTATACCATTCGAAAGAGGACTTTTTCTTAACGTTATGAATTAATAAGATACAGGCTGTTTTATTTAAATTAAGGCTCATATTACATATTATTGAATGATATAATAATTAACCTGTAAATTCTAAAGATTCTGTAAATAGATGTTTAATATTTAATTATGGAATTAATCAAATATCCAACTATCGACGTAACTCAGAACGTTCTGTATTTACGTATAGGGAACCTTTTATAAAAGTAGGGGAGACCAGGGAGGCTTGAGTCAGAAAATTGATTTTATTTTGTCAGAATTTTACCATTTACAATTCAAAGATAATATACATTGCAAAATTATTTTATGTCATTTAGCTAAACTTTCTATATTTTTTCATGCTTCCTTAATATGATTTCTGTATTTTATAAATTTTTCAATACATTTAGAAAATTGTCTCAACCCTCCCTTACTTAAGGAGAGTTGATACAGGTGATAGGGAGGATTGAGACGATGTAAGTTTTGAGAAATATTTATTAATGATTAAGAAAACGAAAATAAATGTTGAAAATAATGAAAATCAATGAAGATTTTTATAATAGCGGAAGTCTACACCAAATGTTAGTGATGATTTTACTCTTTCTGTTCCACCGACATTTTGGGAAGAGGTAATTTCAAAATGATATCTTGTTCTTCGACTGAAGATATATCGTCCATTGGTGGATAGATGAATTTCCAGGTAGTTCCTTGACGACGTAAAAATTTAATTTCGTATTCATCACCTTGTTTTGTTAAAACACACCCCACGTAGTGAATAAGTGAAGACTTTGTGGCAAATTTGACTATAACAAAGTCTCCTACTTGGAGTGTCTTGACATCCTCAAGAGCTTTAATTTGGAGCATTTCTGCTTCATAGTTCTCAAAATCTGATACATCTTCGCTGCTTCCACCTGATTGAGTTAATTCCTCTTCATCACTTGAAGAAGACTGAGGTGGAGTAGCAGATTTCTGTACAGATCTATTCTTTCGTGAAAAAAGGTGGCCTTCTTTCAGAGGAACTTTTCTAATCTTTCGAGCCCTTGCTTCAGCCTCTATAGCTTCCTTTTCAGGCGTGTCGGTAAGAATTCTTGAAGAACCACGTTTTCGTCTTATTAATTGTTTTCGTGGACCTGCCTTTGGGAATGGTCGTAAAATTTCAGGACTAACAAGACTATTCTTAGTGATGACATTTTTTCTTGCTCTTGAGCTTTTGACGTTGAGGCTCTACTCTCTGGAATATTCTCTTGCATTGAAATTTTCTCTGGCTTGTCGATTGGTGGTGCTTCATTCTCTTGAATGGAACTGGTAGTTTCCAGTGGTCGATCAGTCACCATACTAGACATGAAATCAATGTCGCTGAATACTTCACGATTCAAAGGACAAATTCCGGTTGATGTAAAACCAGAGATAATATTTTTGGGAGTGAATGCTAATTCAAACGCTCGACTAGCTAATGAAGCAATATTATAGATGGACAAAGTTTGACCTGGACTTGAAACCATCCATGATGCACACTGAGAATTATAAAAATTCTTAAACGGAAAATAGAGCGACACATCCAAGGGCTGCATTTTATGGCTGCAGTGTGGTGGAAATGTTAACATCACAATCCCATTTTCCTTTGCTTTTGTCAGAGAATCTACGGAAATATGACTCTCGTGGTTATCCATTAATAGAAGAATTTTGTTTTCTACGGAGCAACCACTATGCTTTATTAAGTGATCCAAAATGCAATAAAATTTTCTGACGACATCCATCCACTGGGGTGAGCAGCACCAGCACTTCCTGAAAAGCACCACTCAACATATAGTCCTTGAAATTTACTCGTGGAAAGACGAAAACGGAGGGATGAATCTTCCTCCAGCACTAATGCCACAACAAGCAGTTACTAATGTGCCGCGTTCAGCAGACGTGACGTTTCCAACCTGTTTAACGCCTTTAGCTGCCAGCACTTTAGGTGGTTTGTGTACGGTTGTAAGCCCAGTCTCATCAATATTCCATATCTGATGAGGTTCAAACTTTTCGCGTTTGAGAACCGTTTCCAAATTGTTGAAAAACATGTTAACATTTGTGCGGTTGAAACTTGTACATCGTGACAAACTGGTAGACTCTGGAGTCCTCAGCGATAACTCTGGATGACGATGTCTGAAGCCGCGATACCAATCATAGCCAGCAATGGATTTTTCATCCCATTTTATAGGATATTTTTATGATTGGCCTTAGCAAATTGGAAGGCCAGTTGACGTGCACATGTGACTGTTAAACCATGATGCATCTGCGAAGCACGGACTAGGTAATCTGATAGGAGAGCTTCTTCTTCATGGGTGAAAACTAATGCAGTTTTAAAATCCGGTGAATAAGAAATATTACTATCAGGTATGCTGGAGTTCCTCTTTTTACATATCTGTTGAGCGTCTGCTTGTCTATATCATATTTTCTTGCAGTTGCACGTAATTTTGCTCCCCAAGAACTTCATCCACCGCTGTTCTCATAACGTCTGGTGGAGGAATTACTCGTTTAGTCTTTTGACCCAGAAATGAGGCATATTGATTCTGAAACAATATTATAAAATTGTGTTGAATCACTTTGAAATAACAACTTTTAAGTTTATAAAATAATGTTTAATCAGTGGAAATATGAAATAGAGAGGGTTGAGACGTCTCATGGCTCCCCGAAACAACTGTCTCATGTCTCCCTATGTAGCGTTTTACAGAATAATGTAACATAAAATCATTGTTAAACCTCTAATCTACTTGAAAGTTATATAAAAGATTGAGAACATACCTGTAGTCGTTCTATCTGAAGAATCGCTTTGAAATTCCACTTCAATTTGCTACAAACTACCACAATATTGAAGAATATAATTTTAGTTTTAGCGGCAATTTACCACATGCACCAACAACAACGTTTTACAAACAACTGATGCCGTTACGCAGGTAACGTGGTGGGGTATTCAACCTAAACTATGAACTACTAACCACCAGATGACTCTACTTGACCGATTTTAGTAAATAAATGCAGTGTCTCATTCCTCCCCTGTCTCAAGCCTCCCGGCTCTCCCTATACTTATTTTTTACGTGCAATCAAAAAAACGCAATAAAATACAGGGTTATCTATAAGAACAAATATAACTTTGATGCTCCACACTTTTTTGGGACATACTGTATATTTCAAAATAATTTTAAAATGTAAAGTTTATCAACCTG
Source organism: Abscondita cerata (assembly GCA_030710515.1). Lineage (NCBI taxonomy): Eukaryota > Metazoa > Arthropoda > Insecta > Coleoptera > Lampyridae > Abscondita > Abscondita cerata. Next base: position 481,940 of record JALBCR010000291.1, read on the forward strand.
CAAACTACTAAAAGACAAAACTTGTAAAACTTTTACTGTTTTGCTATAAATATCCGTCCCGTTGGTGGTGATTCACTCTGTATATACAGGGTGTTTCAGTGAAAACGTGCAAAAATTAAACAGGGCATAAGGGATGCTTTACTGAACAATTTGAGGTGGGAAACCTGTGATCCCATAATTCAGCTTAAAGAGATATAGTACTAAACTTGTCTATCACATTACTGTCACTTTTTTTTATTTACATTAGTTACAGTTAACTTACAAATACCATCATTGATACAGTTAACGTAACTTATAAGAGTTGCTCAAAGTGACGGCTACCAACCTCAATGCAAGCTTGACATCGGCGTATAAGATTCTGCCGCTCCCGTACAAATATCCCTGGTGTGTTTCGAATTTCATCGCAGGCAGCTACAACCTGACAGACAGACAATCTGATAAAGAAGTTTACTTCCATATTTCCTTAAGCTGAATTATCGGACCCCAGGTTCCCAACCTCAAATTTTTCAGTAGAGCATCCCCTATGCTCTATTTAATTTTTGCACGCTTTCACTGAAACACTTTGTATAGAGGTGACATTCAGTAAATAGCAAATATTGCTATTTCCTGTTCTTCTACCTAACCCTGTAAAATGTTATTAATAATAATAATAATTAAAAGACAAATACATATACAAAAGTACAGATCTAATTAATATTAGGTATACTAAGAAAGCATTTTGAATGTTTAGAGTTGTTTTCTAAAAAGGTTACAATAAGTATATTTTCAAAATTTAGCAGATGAATGCTAGCAGATGCTTCGTCTGATGCTACAGAGTTATACAATTTTACAACATTGTAAGAAAAAGAACGTTGAAATGTTGTATTACTATGTAAAGGAGGCGTGAGGTTACCTTTGAATCGAAGATTTAAAGTGTAAACATCAGTACGGTATTTAATTTTTTGATGTAGATATTTACGTGTTTTATTAATAATAATTATATGGTAAAGGCATGTAGAGTGAAGATATCGTCTATTTTGCATATTTAACCAACCTATTTCTTGTAATTTAGATGTTATGTGGTCATGTTTTCTTGTACCGGTAATTAATCTAACGCAATAGTTTTGTAAGTTCTGAATTCTACTTTCATTAAGTATAGTGAGGCAAGATCCATATACCACGTCAGCATTATCTAATATTCATAAAACTAAAGAACACAACATTGTTTTAACATCTTTGCCAAAGGAGTTTGTATGTTGATAGATGGCTTTCAAATCATTGTATGCTTTCTGTAAGCAAGAGGGGATATGTTGTGAAAAACGCAAATCATTGTCTATAACTAATCCTAAATTTTTCGCAGTGTAAGTTAGTGAAATTGTTGAATTGATTAAATTAAAACTAATTTTTGATGAATACACATTTTTATCATTATCATTTTATAATTTTTTATAATTAGTTGTAGAAATTTATAATTTGACTATTCAGTAGTTAGGATGTCTTCAGAAACAGCGGACGACAGCAGAAAACAAAATGAATGGTTCAGCAAATGCTTTTATTGGATTCCTGCGCGATTAGCTTTGTATTTACTATCATTAAATGGAATAGCAATGGGTTTTTTAATGCGACATGCTATTAATTTAACTATTTGGCAATGGTTAAAGAAGCGCCAGTTCGGACATTAAATTTTAACGTTACCGAAAAGTTATGTTATACAAACAACAATGACACACATGAGAAACAACAGTAAGTACTTCAACCCAAATTTTATTTCAACGCAGTTTCGTGATGTAACTGCAACTTTTATTTTGTACGTAGAACTATAAAGGGACGCTAGATTGGTCATTTGATGATCAATATTACATTTTAAGTTCATTTTACTGGACTTACGTATTAGCTCACCCATTTAGTGGATGTTGGGTTCAAAAATACGGAACCAAAAAAATATTTGGATGGTCTTTATTAATATCATCTATATGCATATTGTGCATACCTTTTACTAGTCACATTCACTACATAGTTGTTGTCGTTGTTCAATCTGTACATGGATTTGTTCAGGTTTGTATTTAAAAGTTTAGTAATTGCGTTAAACTGTATTATAGGGTTTTTCATGGACTGCTATATTTGCTGTTATTAGTGTTTGGATTCCGATTAACGAAAAAAGTCGGTTTGTAACTAACTTTCAGGGATCCAGAATAGGAGTGGCTGTTGCATATTTACTGTCCGGTTACATAACTTCTCAATTTGGATGGGCCTACGTTTTCTACTGCATAGGAGTTTTAGGTTATATGCATGTCAAACAAATTGTAAATCTACGGTATGTAACTTTTAGGTGTTTTTAATTCTTTGATATGGTATTTACTAATGCATGATAAACCGGAACAGCATCCTCGAATATCTAACCAAGAACTTCTTTACATACAACAAAATAGAGAACAGTGTTTGAATTCAGAAAAGACAGTACCGTGGATATCAATCCTTACATCGATTCCAGTTTGGGCTATTTCTATAACGTGTTTTGGCCGAACATGGCTCTCTATGTCATTGCAAATTTATGGTCCATTATACTTAGAAACCGTACTAGGTGTATCATTAGAAATGGTGAGAAAAAATTTCAAATATACTAGAATCTAAACTGATGCAAATTTTTTAGAATGCACTATGGATGGGAATATCATCTTTCATTTCATCCGTAGCAGTAATTGTTTTCTCTACAATAGCCGATTTAATAGTCACCTATAAATGGATGTCACTTGAGAACAACCGAAAATTGTTTTCAGCAATTGGACAAGTTTTGCCCGGAATTTTGATTTTAGCTTTATGTTTCTTAAAGTGCAATGTTCCTCTGATTGCTACTGTTTGGTTCTTAACAGAAATTTGTTTAACTGCAAATTTTCCAGGCGCCATGACTAATATTGTAGACATATCGCCTAATTTTTGCTGGACCAGTTAGTAGTTTTGTTCAAACTATACTTTTGTTGTCTGCGGTTTTTTCAACCTTTGCAATTAAAACTTTGCTGCAAAATAAGGTTAGTGATTACAATTGTAGACGTCAAGCCATTAATTAGTTGTAGGACAATGTTTTGGATGCATGGAAGAATTTTTTTTACTTGAGCAGTGGTATTGTTCTTAGTACATACTTACTTTATGCGATATTTGGTTCAGGAAAGGTATGTAAAAGAGTGTACTAACATTTTGTATTAAATTTGTTGTAGATTCAAAATGGATGTGACTAAATCTTCACAGTGTGTAAGTGATCGCATAGTTAAAAGAAGATTATTGAGCGACAATCCAGTTCAAATGCAAAGCTTTACTAGCGCAGATGAGATTTAATTTAAGTAATTGTTAACGTGAATCAATTCTTACTTAATTGTATCAAATTATTTCAGTTTGTGAAGTGCTTTTTACAGTTTTATTACAAATTAAAAATGTCACAGACCATTGCGTTATTAAAATTAAAGAATTTCACTTAGAAAACCTGACATAAGTTTTGTAGTAATTCACCATTAAACAAAAGATTAAAGTTAGGGTTTCCGAGAACGTTAACTTCAAAATATAATAATACCACAAAAATGCACTTTTGGTTATACCGGAAGTTGGGTCCATCTAGTTTATTTTAAATAGAAATCATTATGTCGATTGGATTAAAAATATAATTGCGCCTTGCAGAAAAAAATTAATTGGTCTGTAATCCTTTTGCCCTCCTAAGTTTCCGTTAATTCAGTGATGTTTGTCTTTTAAAATCCGTAAGGATGAACCCTCTAAGGTGAAGTTATGTACCTATCTCTGTTTATTTCCTTGATTTTGTTAACTGTGACGTTATGGGTTTAGATCCCAAAGCCTTTAATTAAAAAAAAACTGTGAATGAATGAATCTTATTTATTCTATCTTTTATACAAATAACAAATCAATTTCTATACAAATATAACCTAAAAAACATACATTTTCTAACTACCAAACTAACAATATTCTTATTTAACAAAACTAACTCTCCTACCTCTTCTTTTCTAAACATCTTTCATCTTCTTTTCCTTAACAAAATCTTCTTTTTCTTTTCCTTCATCTTTATCTCTTTATCTTCATTATCTTTCTTTCCTATAGTCCATCTTTTTTCTTCTCTCTATCACTTCCTTCATCCATTGTACTTCCCTCCTTTCTCACCCAATAGCACCCACCACTTTGTTTCCTCTTTTCTTAACTCACTACATCCTTCTTTATGTGCATTATGCTTTTTCCATCCATCCCCACACAATCTACATATCCTCGCTTCATCCTCCAAGCAGTATTTATTCTCCCTTTTTTTATTTCCTGTTCTAAACTTTGCTATCATTTTTTTTTCTTCCTTATTAGTTATCCATATTTTTCGTTATATTTTCTTTCTTTTATTCTTGCTCTTCTTTCTTGCATTTACGTGTCTTTATCTTTCGTTATTATTTCTTTTTCCATATATCTTTCTTCCTGTCTAAAAACTTCTTATCTCCTCTCTCGCATATCCACACCTTTCATAATATTTTTTCTTTTCATCTTCCCCGTAACTAATTTTCTGTGCCTCCACTTCTTTCCAGAATTCATATAAAAATGTATTGTTCTTCCTGTTTTTTATCCTTTCTTCGAATCTCGACGCTCTCGTTTTAAGTTTCTATCCGTATTTTTTCTAATTTTATTTCTTCTTCGACTATATAACCAGGTGTCTCTGTAATCCAGCCCTAACGCCCACTTTCAATATTTCTCCTGTGTCCTTTCTAATAGTTCCCATTCCTTCCATCCCCAAATCTCTTCTCCATATAACATCACACTTTTAACTACTTTGTCGAAAATCCATTGTCTTTTCTCTAAATCCTTCCCACATGTCCTTTTACCCATCCCCCACACTTGCCCTACTATTTTGTTTCCTTTCTACCCGAGTTTTCATATATAGTCTTCATCTTTATTATCATACCTAATGTTATAACCTAGGTACCTGTAATTGTCCACTTTTCTATTTTTTTCTCTCCCCACCACTATTTCTCTTCTTTCCGTTTTCTCTTTCTCTTTTTAAATTCAATTATTTTTTTTCCACATTAGCATGTAGCTTCTTTTCCTCTAAGTATCTTTTTAAAACTTTAATCACCCTTCCTATTTCTTCTCCATTCTTCGCTACTGCCACTATATCATCTGCGTAAGCCAGCACCCATATCTTTGTTCTTACTATTACTACTCCTCCCACCTGATGCTTCTCTAGTTTGTTACGTTACAAAAGTACTTTTTGGGTTTTAGTTTGAAATTGTGTTTCAAGTTTGAATACTAGACTGTAGTAAGGGGATTTCTGAGTAGAGCAGTGAAAGCGTATACGGATAAGAATAGGTATTTTTCGAACGGCGACCGCAGACTTTCGGCTCGTCGCATGCATATACAATTTCATGTGTGTTAAATTAAACAATTGAAACCTAATTACAATTTTTTTCTCTCATGGAGCTGTAGATCTGGTAAGATTAAAATTGTTCGTTTTGCTTTATACAGCGGTTTTTCCTTACGTCTGGGTAATTGTTTTCGTTTGGAGCATCCGATTTTGAATCATTACCAAATTATCTAAGAACTTGATTACGAAAGGATAAAACCAGGAGTAGCTGATCTATTCGAACCAAGGCGGTGTTGATAAGGAATCGTGCGTATGAGGCCGTTTAAGTTTTTCCAGAAATGCGGCAAAACTGATAGCGATATCTAACACCCAAAAGTCAGATAAATCTTTAGTATTCTAACTTAAATACCCCGCGATCGTGTGCTACTGCTGCGAAGAGTGGCTTCATGAACTTTACTCCTTACTAACGTTAATTAAAGAAGAAGTCCGTCACTGCTGATGTCAAACGTGAAGTGTGTTTGTTGAGATTATTATCACTCAGTTGATTAAAAACATTTGCGGTATTTCCATATTATCAAATTGCGTTACTTATTTACGTTGTGGTGGGTACAATCGATTTTCTGTTCGACATTTGTCTTTAAAACTATTGATCTCTTACCGGACGTATGATAGTCTGTATCAGAAATTCGACGATACCTATCAAATTTTCTCTAACTTAACTGGTATAAGTTAGATTTTTTCTTCTTTAGTAACAAATAATAGTTATTTAGTTTAATCGGCTTTCAAGTTGGATCCTTACTCAACATGCGTCGCGTCATATCAGATAATTTATAAATAAACATACCTTAATGTTTAGTTGTGTAATTGTGTCTGTTTTCTTTGCGTATCTGTACTTCATTATTACAAATAGTATTTATGTGGGTAATAATCTTAACAGATATTCCGAGGTAATATCGAGTATTATCTATTTATACGGATTCTTTTTTTTTCTGTTGGTGTTTCTCACCCATTTGTAGGTGGCCAACGTAAATTGACTGGTTTACGTAAGTCTTCTCGGTAGGTACTACAGTCTGGCGCCCTTCTTTTTTTTTATACGTAGGCATCATTGTTTGCTGTATCCACACCCATTCCAAATAAGAGCTAATCCGGTATTGAGATCTTCCTACTCATAACAAGTTCTTTCTCCAAATTTTGTATGTATAATGAGAACAGACTGGGGCTTAATTGGCATCCCTGTTTTAATCCTTTTTCCGTCCAAAATTCACGTCCCAACTTTCTGCCTACCCTTGTTTAACATTTTGATTCCTCATATATTTCCTCAATTGCAACCTTAATTTCTACATTTATCTTTATTTTCTCCATAATTTTCCATAGTAGCCTCTATCCACATTATCGAACACTGCTTTGATGTCAATAAACAATCCATACATTCTCCTCTTTTTTTCAAATTTCTTTATTGACTGTGCTTTGTATATATTATCTATTGTCCCTCTTCCTTTTCTGAATCCGGTTTGCCAGTCCGGGATAATTCTTTTCTCTTCTATTTCCTTTTCTAATCTTTCCCTCGTTATTTCTGCATAAACCTTATATCCCACATTTGCCAGGCTCACTCCTCTGTAGTTTTTTCGCCCTCGTTTTTCTCCTCCCTTGTATACAGGACATATTATAGCCTCTTTCCATTTATTTGGAATTCCTTCTCCTTCCCATATACTTTCATATATTCTTCTTAAATGCTCCCTTATTTTTTCTCCAGTGTATCTCCATTGTTCTCTTTGTTTTCCATCCGTTCTTTCTGACTTTCCTTGCTTCATTTTCTGTATTGTTTTATCCATTTCTTCTTTAGTTATCCCCCATTCTCTGTTCCTTGCTTTCTTCTTTCTCTCTTCCTTGTCTATTACTTTTTCTTCCTTACCTCTTAACAGATTAATACAGTGATTTTCCCATTTTCTGCATCTATCTTTACTCCCGTCCTTTTTGCGTTTTACTTTTGTTTATAAATTCCCATGCTTGTCCTTCATTTTTATTTATTTTATCCTTTTCTCTAACTGTTCCTTATATTCTTCTTTTCTTTTTTACATTTTTCTTTGAATTTTGTTTTATCTTTTATATTCCTCTATCTCTATCCTCCTTTTGCATTTCCTTCTTCATTTTCTCATTTCTCTTTTCTTCTTCACACTCTGCATTCCACCATTCCTTGTCTTTTCCTGTTTTTTTCTTATTCTGTATTTTCTCCTTTCTGCTACCGAATCCATTTTTCTATTATCCTTTCCACATCTTCATTTACATCTCCTGTTTTTTCCGTTTCTTCCTCCAATTTCTCTTTATACCTTTTTATAACCTCTTCTGTCCATATTTTCTTTTGTCTCCCTCTTCCCCATCTTCCATGCCCTCCACATTTTCTTCCTTTTCTAATATAACTTCTAATGGTTGGTGATCTGACTCCACCTCTTCACCAATTTTAACATTTCAATGTCCTCTTTACTTTTTCATTAATTATCACATAGTCAATTACCATTGACCTTTTTCTCTCTCCCCCCCTTCTCCATATTTCTACTTATAATTGTCCATCCTCTTTCTTCACACATTTCTAACAATTTTCTTCCTTGTTCATTTATTTTTTGTCTATTGATGTTCTCTTTCTTTCTTCTCCATTGACTATCATTCCTCCTTCCTCTCCTATCCTTGCGTTAAAATCCCTTCCTATAATTATTTTTCTTTTTCTCCCTCCCCTAACATTTTGTTTTTTTACAACCCCTTGCTTTTCCTGCCCTTCTTTTCCTCACTCTTCCACTCATTTTTAACTCTCGTGATTATACCCCTTTTGCCCTACCCTTCTTTTCAGACCTCTTCGCAAATTGCCCTTTCCATTTGTACCCTTCCGGCAATCTGTCACTCCATGTTCCCCAGTCCTTCTCTTCTAACCATGTCTCTACCAGCCCAATCATCTAAAATTTTTTACATAATCCCAAAACTTTCCCCTTTATTTTTAACCCTGCAGCATTCCAAAATAGTAAATTATTTCTCATTTTTGCTGATTTAACTTTTCTTTTCTCCCCTTTTTCTCCTTTATCTTCTCCCCCACTTTTACCCACCTTCAGCTTTAGTTTTTGAACCCCATTTAACTAGTTTTCTTTTTCCTTTTCCCATCTTCATTGTTCGCCTTCCACCCGCATTTTCAAGTACCCTACTTTTACCCTCCACCCTTCTCTTTTCAGCTTTCTTGTTTCTGTCCTGATGTATCCTTGTATCTCTCTATTTTTCTTCGTCATATCTTCATCAATATATATCCTCGTCCCTCTCAATTTCTTTTTTGTTTCTTAAAATATTTATTTTCTCTTCTACATTTCTTGCCTTCCCTCTTTTCTCCCTGTACCTCCAATCCTGTTATCACTAAATTCTTTTTCTTGTATCCCATTTCAATTTTACCATTCTCTTCTCTACACTATCTATTCTATCCTCCATTTTCTTAAATTTTTCTTCTCATCTGTCATTCATCCTATTTAATTCTTTCTTGATCTCCTTCATCTCTTTGTTTGCATTTTCTTGCTCTGCTTTTATGCTTCTTATTTCTTTTAACATCTCTTTGCATAACACTCTTATTCCTCTTTGTTCCTTTTCTTCTTCGTCAACACTAGCTCTACTTCCCTCCGAATTATTTCCTCCTTTTTTGGGCAATCTGACTATTCTTTGTGATTTTCTAAATATTTGATATAATTCCTCTTCTTTCCGTCTTTTTCTCGTCTTAGACTCCGCACCTTCTGAGTCTGACATTTTCGTACTAAACAAACCTTCTTTATCTATGCCCACCAAATTAAATCAATTTTTTTTCCAGTAATAATTACTGTATCAGAATCATTAAATTAAATCTCCTTTTTTTTTAATTTCACTTTTTTAATTTAATTGCAAATATTACTTTAATGTTCAAGTTTTTCAAGTGAGTTTTTCTTATAATTTTTACCTCGGAACTGCTACTCACAATAAATTTTTCACATATATACAGGGTCACTGGTAATTGGATACATTCCTTTGGAGATCTGATAGAACAAGAGGTAAGGAGTAAATTTAATCCTAATATGTATTAGGGCAGCTCCCTGTATTTTGTGATTGATGGGTAAGATATTGAAGATAGAGAAAAACGTTTTGACAAAATTTGTTTGAATTCAAGATTTTTACTATCTACAAATGATTGTTTGTTGTTTTGTTTACCTTGGGATAAACTACACTTACTTATTTCAAATGGTACATTTTGTATATTATTGCATTGGTTATTGTCGTAAAACTAGTATTATTAACCTAAACCTTTCACCATAACCTTTCTGTTCTGAATAGAGAGTAAATGAAGGGTGGATTTAATTTCAACAAGCTTCATTTTTGGGCTACTCGACACAAAAGGTGTGAGGGCAAAATGTCATAGTATGCGGTTTCATTTTTACACGTTTATTTAATACAAGTTATTTATCTATAGTTGTCTATTTGGTTGCAGTTTGAAGAGAACATTTGTTGGTAATTACGATTTACAGAAACATGTTAGAAAATGTAAAATAAAAGTAGGTGCAGAGAATGAAAAGAAAAAATACATGCAAGCCGCCCTTGAAGCTATCTAAACAAAACAGTTTGAATAGTTACTTGGGTCAAAACCTTATAACGTCCCGTTTCTTACGCTAACACAGAGACCCTGTTAGAACAAAAATAGAAATAAATAAAGTAAAGGTTACTTAGAAGGAAGTAGAACAAAATTTAGAAAAAATGGAGCAAGTAATTAAAATTATTTCCTCAAAGACAGTTCCATACTACAGATTCTTCTGTTTTCTAAACCACAAATCTCTCAAGTAATTAAATTTGTTTAGCAGCATTTGTCACTACTCCGTTTTCTCAGTGTTTGGTCTCAGCTGAACTGAACTATTTTTCTTCTTACTTACGCTCTTCTTCATACACCCCATTCAACCACCAAACCTAAAACCTCTCCTACACAATTAATTATTATATTTCAGCAACAATAGACCGCAATGGGACGTTTTCGGCGCCGCCGTATTGGCAATTGTCTAGGAAATGTTCCCATGCGAAAGGTAACCCCAAAAAATATTAACATTGTTCTTTTTTTCTGTCATATTTTTTATTTTGTATTATGTTTTTAAAATTTCTAATTAAAATCTGTAAAACTGTTGTTTCTATTAGCTAATATCTTATTTTCCAAGTTTAATGCAAAAATATGAAGTATGCCAACTTACCTGCTCAGTTCAGTGCGAGATGGTTTAAATAAAATATAAAAACTTTTTTTCAAATTACACATATTCTTTAGACAATATGTTACGTGGAAAAAGAAATTCTACGTCCATTATAAATAAAAACGCATCATAAATTAGAGAGTGCACCGTAGCTCAGAGAGAAAAACGGCGTGGTTCGTGAGAAGTCTGCTTTTATGAAATAATCCTGAGTCGGCAGGATTTAAGAAATTTGTCAAAGTTAACAGAAAGCTAAACTAGGATAATTTACAAGCCTGGATTCTAGGAAGCCCGACCTAAAGGATACTTTCTAGGACCTGCCTTTTGAAAGTACTATCACTAGTTAAGTATTACTATGGCTTCTGACAAAATAAAATTAACGTAGTAGATAAGTGCTCCTTATCCTCTAGTTTAAAAAAATTTTTTACAATTTTGTAACTAACCTTAAACACAAAAAAAATTATAGTTTTAGAACCGTTACTAAATGCCAAACAGGCAAATTGTCACAATAAAGTATAAAATACCTATGTAGATTTATGCGATGTAAACCTAAAAGTAGCAGGCAGGAGATATTGAATTTAGCAAAACCATGTGTACTACTATTTGATGTGAGAATTAAACTTTGAATATTTGTTAATTATTTGACGTCTTGAGCAGATATTCCATATATTATATTGTTAAAAAAAACGTGCGATAGTGCAATAGCTTTAAGAGCATTCTGTTCCCCGTTTGGTAAAATTGTTATAACAAATCGCTAAGAATACTACTTTTTTTTATAAAATGCATGTTAAAACAAAGTCACGGACACTTTTGAAAAACTAGCTCAAGCTTTACTATTCTGTGACGCATTTTATCGGAGAAATTACATATTATTGAAACGCCAAAATAACACCTCTATATGCAATATAAAAAGAAACTACCAATGCCATTGTTTTTGACGTAGTTTATGCTAAGTTTTTGAAAATATATTGGTCACTAAGATTCAGATGTCTAGTGTTCATAGAGACGTTAGTTTTGTATTTCAATCTCCGTCTATCGGTTTTAAAGACTTTCAATCAAAAACTTGAATATACTTTCGACTCAGATACAGGGGAGTAATTCTTAACATCGTTCGCAAATATATGTATATGCAAATTTGCAAACAAAGTATACAACAAAAACTATAAATATCAAGATGACCTTCTGATCAGCTGTTAGCTGTCAACTGTGGTAGTTTCATCTCATTGTTGTTTTTTCGTCTCTTGGTTATCGTTGTTATAGTGTATTAGCTTACAGGCCGTGTTCTTTTAATAAAAAAAAACAGTATTTTTATAGTATTTTGTGTTGCTAGGGCAGAAAATAGGTATTTGCAGACCGCACGATCCTATTGATGCACGGGCGCAGCGAGTGCAACAAGCACTCAAGGTCATTAAAGATAAATTCTCAAGAAAAATATTTGTTTCAAAATAGTTTTCCTACCCAATAGAAAGTGGTTCAGGCTCATTAGAAGAAGAACTAAAAAGGAACCCTTCCGCATATTCTTTTATTCACAATTAGTTAGTAACATACAGGTTTTTGAACCTTGTAAAAGTTGGAAAGTGAGAGATTTCAAGAATACATTGCGAAAAGGTTAAAACACGAGTCAGTAATGACTAACAATCGGTCCGAAAGTAGCCACTTTCCAACCTATCTCGGCGCCACTGTCGTATAAACTACACATTCATGAAAATACTTCCGCTACAAGTGCTGACTCTGACAGTTCAAAACTGATTTTATAGGTTACACTTACTACATGGATTTTGATTTATAATAATAAAGATATGGTTTGTACAAGTATTACACAATTTTGGACGAAAAAAAAGAACACTCTCAAGCAATTATATGAAGTATGTATGAATTTTGCTATTAATTTAATAAAATTATGTAAAACCCAGTTCTTGCATAGTAAAGTGCCAAACTCACCAAGCACAAAGTGTGCTTATTATGTTTGTATTTGTTACAAAATCTAATTATGTTATTGGTCATTATTAAGTAAGCTACAATTATTATTGAAAAGCCTATTCGATTTTCAACTTCGTAAAAAATTGTACTGTTGTAAATGAATGACGAGCATATTATTTATACTATTTCGTGCAGGTAAATTAAGAAAACAGCATTCGTATTCTTCTCAAGTTCAACATGAAGTTACTCTTTTAATTCGGCTAGTGACATGTGGGGTATAAGAAATGTTAGCGACTAAGGCCATCTTCATACAGAGCTACTGAAAAGAAACTAAACAAGTTGAAACTTCCATCATTAAGAACAGGTTGTTTTTGATTGTTCATCTTGGAAAATTAAAATTGAAACTGACTGGTTACTAATTCGTATTACTAATAGGTTCCTTTCAGTATTTGTGTGTAGAAGACCTAAGATTGTTTATTAATAGTAGTATGGTGTTTTTAGTTTGACAAAATGACAACTAAAATAAAATCAAGAGATAACTCCTTTTTTAAATTGTGGTTTTTCATACCCTATGTCTTGAACCATAAAAGAAAAGTTTTAGTAGTACGTAGGTACTACTAAAGTTTACAAAAAGTATAAAACGGCAAGAACAACAGAACAAAAAACAATAACAAAACATATAGTCTTGTAATAATAATTATTTACTAAAATAAATATTAATTGTAGAATTGTCGTGACTTTCGACGTGAAAGGAAATGCTTTGGTGCAAGTCTTCTTTGAAGAAATAAAACTGTTGAGTTGATGGACCTGGAACAGATATGTCGGGCATATTTTCTACAGGTACAGAACCTTTAGTAGAAAACATGCTAGCAATTTTTAATTGCCCATTTAAGGAACTGCTTACGTAACCGTCAGCCACTATACTCGACTTCCAACCTCCCAATTTTTTTAAATTAAGGATATTTCCTACACTATTACCAAATATATTATTACTGTGCGGCGAAAACAGTGGCCAGTGTATGTATTTACGTCACTTAGTTTTAAATAAATTGCATTTTTTTTTAGAAAACTGCGCAATGGAGTTATGACCATAGGGTTGTTTTGTCAATTTGCCGTATCTCATTTGCAAGAAGAATCGATCACCCTCAATTTTATTACGTAGATTAATGTAAAGTTTTAGAATTGCAAGCCATTCAGTATCAATCACGACATATGATCTCGGCTGGTTGGTTTTTTGTACATGGAATCATTCTTCTTGAAGGTTTATATCTCCTGTTTTCATTTTGAACAGCTCATCACTTCCACATGCAGCCTAAAATATTGAAAATAATGAAAAAGCCAAGAAATGAATACCTACAATTCATACTTTACATGGCAAAAACTCTAACGGTGCGTTCTTTAAAAAATTGAAGATTTTCCTTGGAAAATGTGCTTGATTTTTAAGTTGATATCCCAGGTTTTGTTTTTTTAAATCTGCTATTAATTTGCAATACTTTAAGATATCAACATTTTCCTTCAAATTAATAGTACTTTTGAGTATCGAGACCACATGGAGGATGGTTTTTTAGTTTTAGCCATATTACCAAAATAGGCTAACAGAACACTTTCGAAAGTGTAATTTTTCACCTCCTCCTTGGAGCATCAGTCGCGGAAACCTTTATACGTTTTTTCGTATAGTAATTTGCTTTTCTCTGGTAGAAGATCTAATGTTAATTTTTGCGCGGATTGCCGCAGTTTCTGGGGAGTACACTCAATTTCACTATCCGACATTTTTTTCAGTTGTATTTATTAAGCAAACGCAAATTTTATAAAAGAAATGACAATCGTGCATCGCCTTCTAAATTTTGCCGAAAGAGTTCTACTTCTCTCGAAATAAGAATGGAATACTTTCCGCCTTGGTATGTAATGTACTATTATTTTTTCGATGTTTGTTGTAACCATCTCATTGTCAAAAAAATATTTACAAATTTGTAAAGCACTTTTCAGTTCTTAATTTTTTAAAAGTTTTTTTTTTAGAGTTCTTCTCCTCAACAATCACCACTTTTTCGAATTAACATCAAAAACGTACGTCAATTTTTTTTAGAGTTTTTTTGTGCGTGTTTTTTGAGTGTTTTTGATGCAAATATAAAATATGGAAGGTGATCAGTACCTTACAGTACTCCATGGTCAACAAAAAAAACATGTTGTTCCTGAGAATCATCACTCTTTTCTCAAACACACCATAATGGTCCAAATAGTACCCGCTCTTTTCTTTTCTTCTTTTCCAACAACTTGGCTTCATACCGCTTTTCCTTCATTTTCTGAATTTTTTTGTTCAGTGTCTGAATTTACCTCTTTTTCTTTATTATTGTCATCGTGATAATCGTTTATATCTTCAGTGTTGAAGCATTGTATCATTAACTTATGCAACCTCTTTTGATTTTCTTGATGAGACAATGTAGGATAGTATATCTAAAGTTTGTTAATGAGAACAGTTTAGTTTACATTTTCAAAATTTAATTTATCTTTATAAGAATTTTTAAGTTTAAAAGTAAAAACATTACTGGGTGCGGACGGCACTCCGTAATTCATTATACAAAAGAAACGGCTTCTTGTATCCACTTCCAACTCTTAACTCATGATCTTTAACACAACCCTTAAGAATACCAAGAAGGGCTAGTTCTGGGAGTAGGAAACTTTCAAGCAAATTAATATTATAGGAATGCAGAGTGAGAGTCCGCACGCCACTGACAAAAGGTAAGAATTTACTCATACAGAGTAGCTTTATGGCAAGGAATCTATTTAGTTTTTATTTTCGTCAGCCACTTAAATTTTAAATTGTCACAAAGTAATTTGGCGCTTTAATTTTAAGGGGCATCGGGGATGACGTGTTAGCTGTTGAAACAGCAATTGGAGAGTTTCAGTCTGCTCTACTTGGTATTGAGGGAGATGTTTTAACTTCGGATTTAAAAGGATTAGTTCATTATACATTCACATTTAACGTTACTGTTGAATGTAACTTCTGACGAAGAAATGAGCAAACAAACACAATTGGCGTTGACATTAACCAATCGTAAACAGTACTTTAACTCAAAAATCAAGACAGTTAGACACGTTTGTTTCCTCACACCTGTATCAGCGTCTAGTCGGAGGCTCCTTACTACTGCCGTTGCGCCTCCATTAATCTCTTCATCTGACTCCGACATCGAAGTGAATAGACATTTTGCTTTGGTGAAATGAAAGTTCTCTTACTTGGAAGACAGTTTAATTTCTCTTAGTAATTTTTTCATTGATGTATTATGTAAGTGGAGTATCCGACTTCCCTTTAGAGATTCCTACTGGGAAATCGTTTTTACTTTATCAGGCTAATAAGTCTTCTTTACGACCTTAAGCCGATTTTATCAAATTTCTGAAAATCAAATTTCTCCTTCAAGATTATAACGTCTGCTTACTTAACGAAACTAAAGCTTGTATTATTGGGCCAGATGAAAGTATTGGGATATATGTCACCATCATGCGGAGTCTTTTTCAGAAACTGTCTGAACCATTATCTGATGACAAACAATTCAAGATTATACGACGCAACCCTACCTTTCTTATGAGCCCGCTATATGTCTTACTCCAATGGATTTGGTCTCGCTATTGGTCTCGTTAGGTAAACATCTTAAATTTAATAAATGGTCTATCGACAATTATTAACTACCTTTTTCATACAAGACGACCAAGTTACTTGAGCCTATTCTCGCTTAAGTTTTGTATTCTTGGGTTTCATCGGAAGGGGCAATTAGCTCCTTAAATTCGTCTAGGCTTACGGTAGCCGCTATCGCTAGTTTATCACAAACATTCACCTCTCCGCATGTGACGTGTTGGAACTGTAAGCGCCTAGGTTACGTGCCAACTTATTGGTCTTTACCGCAAGTAGTTCACTGGTATGGTCGGGAAAAACACAGAGTCGTTAAGCGCACTTGTTTAACGTGCCAATAATCGGAAAATTAACTTTAACTGACCGAGACCTTCAAAAACTTGAATATTTCTTTCATTTGTTTAGATAAGTACCAATATGCTTTGCTGAATTTCGTTTTTGCAAGCGTACGAAACAGAGAGCTCTCTTATTTGCGAGTAGATGATACGCGCACTATACTGGGTGGTAAAGGGTGGGAGGTTCTTTGTCATCTTAATTTGACTTTAACCTTTTGCGAAGTGACTAGTTTCACGGTGGCGAAATGTGTTAACAGTAAAGTGCTGGGATTCATTACTCTGCCTATCTCGGTCAAAAATAGAACGAAAGCTTTTGAAGATTTAGTAATACCCGGGGTTACTCACTAATTGACACTTGGTACGGATTTTTGGATAGCAATGAATTTCGCAACTTTACAGATGGACATTGGATTTTTGGAGACCAGAAAGAGCATTGTCTTTTGCTTAATCAGGTTGTTGCCCACTCCAATTTGTTTTCTTCTTGCCAACTTTAGTGTGTACATCCCTTGTCGAGCTTCAAATACGTACGTCAACGGAGAGATGTGCGTACGTCAACAACGTTGCAAGCAGTAGCAAATAGTAAATTAAATCTTATGGTAGTTCTAAGAGTTTGTGCTCATCTTCTATTGTGTTGATCAAAAAGAAAGGCAAAAAAGAAATTGAAGGCCATTACTGTCCCAAACCGAACTCTTTTTTAATTTATTAGACTTACATATACTTTCCGCAAATTTTCAGCAATTGATTCACCGTTTTTGGTGCCGATTTGAAACTCTATGGTTTTGTTTACTTGAGTCACAATGTAATTGCCACGCCTACCTTTGACACCCATTTGCAAGTGTTATCAAAGATTTACAAACGCTTGTGCTCTTCGGGATTAACAATCCGCGCTTACAAATGCAAATTCTCTCTGCCTGAGTTATGTTATGTAGGTGATGTCGTCAACCGCCACGAATTAATAAGTATTGTCATGGTTTGTTGGTTGATTCTGACAATGTGTCAGCAATCTTGGTAACTCCTAATCCAATAAAGGGGACTGACATTTGTCGATTCATTGATACGATTAGTGAGTATCGGCGTTTTATCTTCAATTTATCAGTCCTTTCAGCTCCGTTAACCAAGTTAACCAAGAAAAAGTCTGCTTTGTATGATCATCTGTTACTTTTGTTACTTTGAAGAAATATTTGATCTCTGCTCACATATTATCCTGTCCAGATTTCTCTCAACCCTTTGTCATCTAGACAGATGTTTCTAATATTAGACTACGTTCTGTTTACAGTCAACAAATCAAGAGAAGTGAGAAGGTAATTTGCTATCTTAGCCGATCGTTGTCAAAAGCTAAACGTAATTATTCAACGACAGAAAAGAACTTCTGCCCTACTTTGGTCAATAGACAAACTTTTTCTTTATGCAGATGGATCGCACTTCACTGTTATCACAGATCACCATTCACTTATATGGTTGAGCAAGTTTCAAAATACTTCTAAACCCTTGACTCGTTGAGATCTAATATTACAATAATACGATTTCCCCATTATACATCGTAAAGATAAGGGTAGCAAGGTTCCGGATATATTATTAGAGTCAGTGCCTGTTGTTTGTTGTTAATAATGTCGCATTCTAACAATTACGAATGGAAAATAGTTGTCCCATCAGAACAACAAACATTTGATCTACATCTACATTTGATTTGATCTGCTCCGACCGTAAAGTGAATGGTTACTATACTTTATGCGCAAAACCGACCAGACCTTGTCAAATTTTGTGTTGCGACGTCATAGAACTATTACCTCGTTTGGCTCGAGAAAATTCCTATAACCTATGGAACGAAAGTTTTAGACAAATTTTGACATTAAATTATAACTAATAAAGCAATCAGTCTAACTTTGAAAATGAAAAATATATCAACTGTGCTTAAAAGTTTGACAGGTGTAGTTTCTCAAAATAGTTTAGCAAATAGTTTAATTTAAATTTGAAATTACCCCACACTTTTTGAAAGTCAGTAGTACTATGATTTATTTATGTGATATTTACTTTTCTTATTGAATGTATTATTAATTCTAATTTAAATTATGTATTTGTCCGCTTATACATTTATAATTGATAATAATTCTTAAATCTCAGGGTTTTTTAAATTTTTTTTTTTGGATATTGTAAATTTTATAATTTACGCAAGATAAGAAGTATCCGGTCTCATGAATTGCTGAGTGTGTAGAGATTATGTAATTTAAGAATGTGGTTCCATAAAATTGTCTTATTTGTATGTAGTTAAACATAGCATCATTAGAACTTTGATATTTGATACTTGCAAATCTTTTCACATGCTTTTTAAGTTGAATTTGCTCATAAAAGTTCTCCTTGATTACTACGCAACAAATTAAAACAAAAGGTGTTTGAAACTAAACAATGAATATAATTCAAACAAAAACTAATTGTTAACAAAATTGAAGTTCAACAAATTCTTTAACATTTTATACAGCCACATACAAATACAAGAAACGTTTTGTTATTATCAAATTATCTTACATCTAAATACAAATTTTATCACTAACCTATGATAAAATTAACAAGAAGCCATTGTGAGTGGTTACATAACTTGCAACGATCCTAGGTAAGTTCGATGGTCTGTTTCGATGATTTCACAATTAAATCTTTAATATTTTTACATATGTACTTATTTGTTACATTGTTGATTAGAAGCCGATAAAAGTTGTTATCGTTTTACATAATTACTGCGTTATTGCAATAGGACTAACGTGACTTCCACGCTAGAAAATTAGAATCTCCTACAAATCGCAGGTTAGTTGTATAACTCTGATCCTTTTCAAAAATTGCGTCAATTTTGGTTAACAACCATAAACAAAACGTCATCAAAATCGGAAAAATAAATTTTATTAGTTATCCCGTTATTAGTTTATTACTATCAATGAAAAGAGAAAAAATTCTTCACAAAAAATATAAATCTGTTTTGGAGCATTCTAATTTTTTGTGATGTCAGCAACCAAATAATTTAAAGTTTTTCTTTTTTTCTCTAATTTTATACAAAATTCGGGCTTTTGAACCTTTTATAGTTTTTCCAGGTCCTTAAATTTCTAATAAATATTATCTCAAGGTTTCCTTTACTAATTAATTATTTGTATAGGTACATCTGATTGTCTTCAAAAAAAGATTTTTACAGTTTCCATGGATAAATCACAAAGTTTTGGACCCAACAACACGTATCGAGTTCCCTAAAATCAGTTTCACCCAATGGTTGATAAACAAATAATCATTATCACAAACATTTCCAAACCACTTTTATGGCTTCCCCGTTAAAGGTTTTTTCAGGTAAGATCTTAATATTAAACTTATTACTACTTAACAATGCATCGTACTTATTTTAGAAAGGCAAAATTTAGTGGTACTTATGGTAATTGAAATGTTTTAAGTCCCAAAATTGGATGCAAAGCTTTGTGTCCAAGTGCATGCGTAGCTACCAAAGTATCATAGCAATATAGAAGAGTTGAACACATCTAATATGTTTACATAAATAAATATATTTCTCGGCCAACAATTTATCGTCTCAGAAAAGATTGTACAGAAAGTAGGTCATGTCAGAACGCACCTAAATATGGTCGTCTATGTTTCTTAAGTAACGTAAAAACCTAATTGAATGCGCAAAAAACAGAAAGACAATTTCCATTAAAAAATTAGGTAAAAAATTTACATTTCCCTAGATAAATGTAAAGAGAAAATGCCCAAAACTAATATAGTTAACAAAAAAAGTAAAAACGTCTAAAATGTTTAGGAGCACTATTGAAAAAAAATCCAAGATGTTGTCGAGTGCTCAGGGTGCAACTTTTTGCGAACAATAGAGCAATCATTTAGACGACAAAAAGTATTTTACTTGTCTAATTCAGATATTCTATACTGGTAATATCCAATATGTTCCACCTGACATAAGAAAGAGGCAAAATTTGAAGATACAGTTTTGGTATGGTGCGCCATTTCCAAAACGGGAATTTCGACTTTTGGTCTAACTTGATTTCTTGGTATTTGTTAAATGTTGCTTCAAAAGCGGATTTTATTGTGAGATTTCACGCTGAAATGGAATGCATTTGCTGTTCTCTCCCGTTATTACGTGATGAATGAATCCACGTATCATTTAAGCAGGTTTTTGAGGATACAAAAATAGATAAATAATAAAGGAACCGTTTCTATTTATATATGTTTTTCTGGAGTCAAAGCGGTAGAATTCCAAAACAACGCTGATACACAATAAGGTGAATTGGACAACTCCCCGGTCGTCACTTTTGTAATTGCTTAAGTATCAAATTTCTCTTTATATTTGCGTTTTAAAATTTAACCCCTTACCTTAACGATTTAATTGCTTAAAATTTTTAAAAGTAAACGTTAATACGCGTACCTCCTTTTTAATTAAATATCATTTAAAATTATCATATATAAGTTATATCAAAGAACCTGTCGATACATCAAGAAGTGAGTGCAATGTCTGATGTAATGCTTTGACATCAATTTGTATGTTATAAATATAGGTAAAAGTGTAATAAATAACTAATATACGGTCTGTTAACCATTAAACGAGTATCTATTGTAACATAAACGAGTTATTTGCATTTTTGGAGAAAGAAATTTTTAAAAAATTTTAAAAAAAAAAAATGGATTTATGTTTATTTATATTATATGTATTTAAAAATTATATATATTTAAAAGGTTTTTAAAAAATATTTATGGAAAGTATTTTAAATTTTAAAAAAATAAGTATTAAAATAAAAAAAAAAAAAAGGTTTAAAAAATTTTTAAAAAAAATTTTTTAATTTTTAGGTTTTTTTTAAAATTAAAATTAAAAAAACAAAAATAAAATTTATATATAATGATTTAAAATTTATTTTACGATTCTCATATATAAATCTTTTTGTTCGTGTAATAAATTTTGTTCTTAATTTGTGTGTGTTTTAAAATATTTTTTATTATTTGGCATTTTTTACATTCTGGCCAAAGAAATTAAAATGTAGTGGCGTCCCATTAGTAACATCTATTCAGGGTTGAGTGCTGACCAAATTTAAGAAAAATTTAACGGTTTGTTTTGCCTCTCATATCCATAAGTCTCATTATATAAAATATTTTGAGATCCATATCTTAAAAGTAAACGATTTCTTTGTTGATAAATCCAAATTCAAGATTCAAAACTAAAAACAATATCGATTGGTGTGAATTAGTAGAGAACTCTGATCAGAAGTATTCTTGGATATTCCAAATCATTGTCTACGACTGATATACTTAGATTGCTTTGAAAATCTTCGTTCAAGTGCATTAATTTTTGGAATCACCAGGGTATAAAGTTTGGGTTGTAATTCTGGTAAACATCTTTCTAAATACGATGTTGATTTTTAACAAGATTTTAAACTTACATTTATTTTGATTTAAAGGTGTTTTCTTTTCTAGTGGCGATAAAATTACATCAAAAGCCGACGTTTTGCCAAAACTTGTAAGAGTTTCATTTAGGCTAATAGTAGATTATATACCGTCTGGGGACACGTAATTTAAAATAAATTATCTAAGGTGTCAATTAGAATTAAAAATTAATAAATTATAATTTACTATTACCCTCGATAAAACCTTTATAAGTTTGTACGAAACGTCTGCTTTTGATGCAATTTTATACCGTTATTTTTTATTTTTGATACTTCCTCCACTTAGAAAGAAAACACCTTTAAATCCTACCAATAATTGGAGAAGAAAGTACATTTTCTCTTATTGGAATAAAGTTTTCGGTTATAATTCTGTATCTTTTAACAAACTAGAAACTGTCTTACGATCGCTTAAATTGTTTGAATTTTTTGCAAGATCCCATAGTTGTACCTGAAAACATAAGTGTAGAACCAGAAAAATATTATTTAAGTTTTTAAATACTTCTCCTGAACCAAACAGTACATAAAATATACAAGAGCAAAACGCAATCCCGCTATTGACGTAAAAAATGTTTTTCCACGACTGCAAAATATTCTACAACATTAAGTTAAAACAAATAAATAGAGTTTTGCAACTACCTCGTTTTGGAGCAATATCTTGGTTACTACAGGACAAAGAAGTGTGGACGATAACAGCATCACTTGTATGACACAAGAAACCGGCCCTGTATAAGTTGGTGCTATATCCACAATATTAGTCATACTTCCTTGAAAATTAGCTGCAAACAACGACTGATTAAACAACCAAATTCCAATAACTAACGGAATGTTGCATTTTGTATAACCCATCGCTATTGACAAAATTCCTGGTACAAAAGCCCAAAGAATACAAACAACTTTCGATTGTACACAATCTTTATTACTTTGTACGTTACTAATCGGTCAGCAACGTAAGAGAAAAAAAGCGCCGATAAAAAAGCAACTAAAGACGAAACAGCCATCCATAAACCGTTCTAAAACAGTGGCATTAAATTTTTTTTCAAGTACGATAACTGCAGTACCATTTCTACTGGTAAACCAATAATCGTTTTTAAGTATAAAGGACCATATATTGTCAAAAAAGTAGTACTCCACATTCTACCAAAAGAAGCAATTCCGATAGCCCAAACCGGTATTGACTTTAGAATTGAAATCCAAGGAATCCTTCTCTCAGTATGCAAGCATTTCTCTCTATTTTTTTGAATATACTCTAACTCTTGTTTTGATATTCGAGGATGGTGCTCCGGTTTATTGTGCATTAATAGATACCATGCTAAGGTATTTGCAAGACCTATAAATTGAAATGGTAGATCTAACTTTTTTTTGTTGATTATTACCGCACGCTCCTGAGAAGTAAAAAACGTAAACCCATCCAAGTTTGACAATTATGAAACCGGATAGTAAGTTTGCCGCCATAATTCCAAGAGATAATCCTTGAAAACACGTTACAAAACGACTTCTTTCGTTAACTGGAATCCAAATACCGATCGCAGCGTACAACGCAGGCCAAGTTAATCCCTATAGTTTAGTTATCATTAATGTCCGTTAATGACAATACAAAAAATTATAAACACTAATAGGTAAACTAACCACTGCATTTTGGGAAGCATAGAATAAAAAAACGCATAAACTAGAAAGAGTTAAAGAGGAAAGGGGAAGGGTAAAATTGATATAAGGGAGAGAAATAAAAAAGATAAGCAAAGCTGAAACATTATTTTGGAACTTTGCGGGGATATAAGGAATTTCAAAATGGTAGGGTTGGTAGAAACATAGATGGAGTAAAGTGATTGGGATATATGGAGTAATAAATTGCCAGAGGACTTTGTATGGGAACTGCAATTCGTGGAAAGAGATCAAAGAAAGTGGAGCACCAAAAAAAAAATAATTACTTGGATAAGAAAAGAGTGGAAAAAAGAAGGGATAAATAAGACAAAAGAAGCGATGGAAACTATACTTAAGACAAAGAAAGTGGAAAATACAAAGTATGGGAAAGAAATAGAAAAGACTGGGGAAATGCTAGATAAGATAATCAACAAAGGAAAGAAAAAAAATTATTATAGGAGGAAATTTGAACACAAGAATTGATAAGGAAGAGAGGATGAAACAAATGGAAAAAAGGAAAATTCAAAGGATAAAAAATAAAAAAGCAGAGTAAAAACTATTACAATTATGTAAACAAATGGCTTAGTCAACATTATATGGAAATATGGAGGAAGGAAAAAAAGAAAGCTAACTTTTATAGGAGGAAGGGAAAGATCCGTAATATGTTATGTAATTGCAAACAAAACTAGTAAAGCGGGTATAGTATTTATAAGAATGGGAGATGAGGTAAACTCGGACCACCTGCTCATAGGCAAGGAAGGGTGGAAAGAAGAAGCAATTACAAAATGGGAAAAGATGAAAATATGGACGCAAGAAAGTAGTAAAAGATATATAAAAAATGAAAAAAGATTAAGAAGCAGCAGAAGTGGTAGAAGAGGAGTTAATGAGTATAATAGAAAAAATTGAGAAGGCAACGAAAAGAAAAGTTTTAAAATAGAAAAAAAGAAATATGGTGTAAAAGCCAATTGGTGGAATAGAGAATGTGAGAGAGCAAACAAGAATGAGAAATGAAAAAGAAAATGAAGAAAAAAATATATAATAAGATAAGAGCAAAAGTTACAAAAGGATGTGAGAAGAGAAAAATATAATATAGAGAATAGATCAAACAGAAAGTAAAAGAAATCAGAAATGAAGGACATAGGAAATAAAAAAAAGAAATAATAAAAAGAAAATAGATAAAAACAAGTGGGAAAACTACAAGATAAGTACGATATAAAGAAAAGAACGTAGTATACTAAATAAGGGAAAAGTATTTAAAAAAGCAGAGTTGGACAAAACTTTAAGAAAGCTGGAAGAAAGCAATATTTTGCCCAATATACAAAAAGCCGAGATAAGCAAAATGTGATAAATTACAAGAGAGTAAGCATCACAAATGTAGAGTACAAAATATACGTCGAGATAATAAGAACAAATTTGAAAAAAGAAGTAGAAGAAAAAAAAATTATACTAGAGTGGCAGACATGTTTTACAAAGGAAGAAAGACAATATATACCAGGTGTCCGGCAAATCTTTGAAGAGAGATGTCACTCAATAAATAGAACTAAATAACTTTTTGGCATAAAATTGCTAAAAAGTAAAAAAAAATTGTTGAAATTTTAAAATAATTAAATTATCTGCACATATCTTAGCAACAATCAAAAAGTATTTTTACACGATAAATCAAAGTAAATGGCATTTACCTACTTAACGTCAGTTACTTACAGCTTTGTCAAAATGACATTAATCAAAATACTAGCAATCATCAAATTTGTGGAAATCCAAAAATTGTTTTGTAAAAGTTTTGTTCGATTTATTGACCTCTATTACCAGACATATTTTTGCCGGACAATTACCTAACATCTTGTATACAGTGTGTAACACGGGCTCTCATACCACATAATTCTGTGACCAGACATAGGGAAATTAACATTGAACAATCATCAAAGGATCAACTATAGTTTTGACTGCATTTAAAACTGAAACAATAGACAGTCTCATCTACAATTAACATTAAAAATTATTCATCATAACTATTTTGTATAATGTTTATTAAAACCCTTATACATACATAGTATTTAAACAAAATATTACCATTAATAATCGTCTTATTATTATTAAGAATGAATGTCTAGACAACAGAAGAAAAAATAAAAATTGTGACATGGAACTTACAAGGAAACAGTTTGAGAAGAACAAGTTTAGTGTTCCTTGTAAGGATACAATTGCACAAATTGTTAATCAATTTAAAAAAAAACTGGGTGCGTAAACAGTCTTTGTTCAAGGAGGCCTAACGAAAATGAAAATGTCAACCCGAACGGCAATGAAGTAGGCATTGTAGCAGCTGTCGAAGCTAATCCTAATATTAGTGGGCGGGATATTGGCAATAATTTTGGTGTCTCTCTTATATGTATGTTCACCAAATTCTTAAGAAACACAAATATTTTCCGTATAAACACTCCACACAACAAGAGCTATACGCAGCCAATACTGAAACACGAACAGTTTTTTGTGAGTTTATGTTTAATATATGCCATGCTGATGAAAATATTTGTTTTACGGATGAATGCACATTTTTATTAAATGGGGAGCACAATTGTCAAAACGTTTGTTATTGGAGTCAAGATAATTCACATGTCTACAGTATGTCCCCGGATGGGGTTGCCAGGAGGAAAAACTTTTTTATTTTTAATTTTTCGAAAAAAATGTATTCTTCATAAAAGTTTTTGCTTGTTTCAAAACCGCGGAACCGGCTCTCTTTGTTCTATTTTTTTCCCCATTTTAGTGAAAAATGAAAAACAGGTTCATTTAGTTAAACATTCGAAAAATTAGATCTCGTTTTCATGGCAACTAATAACAAGATTTTTGACTGTTTTTTATTAAATGACAATGTCATCGAAAGAACAACGAGTTTACCTTATTCAGTGTTACGACATAGATGATAAAGCAATTCGTCAAGTTATTGAGGAGTTTAACCAAAATTCCCGGATGTCTTCATACCAAAATGTGGTGCACAAAAATTAATCAAGAAATTTTTAACCACAGGCTCCATATTAGACATAAAAGAAACTAAGATAGTCCGGAATGAAGATGACGCTGCGGCCCTTATTGTGATGGATTTGGTTTGGAATAACCCAAAATTATCTTTACGACGAAGATCGCTTGAATTAGGGACGAGTAAAGCCCATATCCATAGAACATTAAAGCAGTTGAAATTTCATCCCTTAAAACCAATTTTCAATCATGCTTTAGAGCCAGGAGATAGTGCAATACGATTGGATTTCTGCTTGTGGATGGGCACTCAAATCAATACTTTTATCGAAATATTGTATTTTCTGATGAAGCCACATGTTCCACCAATGGTACTGTTGCATCGCAACGTGTAAGGTACTGGAGCCGTCACAATCCCCATTTTTAAATTGCTCGTAATAGGCAATATTTAGCGAAAGTAAAGCAATTTCTTACCATGGCATTATTGGACCATTTTTTTTTTGAAAATTTGGTTAATCAGCACACCTATTTAAATATGCTGCAAAATTTTCTAACTGAACGGTTGGACGATTTACCTATTAACTATCGCGCGAGATGTTATTTCCAACAAGATGGTGGTCCTGCCCACTATGCGCGAATAGTGGTAGAATGGCTGACTTAGGAATTTGGGAAGAATCGGTCGAAATGGTCCTGTTTTATGGCCACCAAGGAGTCCTGATTTGACTATGGCAGATTTTAATCTTTGGAGCCGCTTGAAACAAATAGTTTATGCAAACGATCTTCCTCCGGACGCAAAAAATTAAAGGAGAGAATCAGAGATGCGGCGGCGTCTTTATCACTCAAAGAAATTCGAAGAAGTTATGATGAACTGCGTCGAAGACTTGAGATCTGCGTTCAAAAAGGGGGTGAATGGATCGAATGAAATTGTTTTTGATTAAATTATCATTATTATTTTTTATTATTAGGTTAAATTGTTATTGTTATTGTTATTATTAAGAATTGCTTAAATGTTTTGAATTTCTTGAACAGATTTTGTGCAAAATATTTTGTAATGTAAATAATACAGAAACTTTTGGTTCTTCTTGATAACTATAAAATCTGAATAAGTCAAAAGCTGCCGTAGTCAAATCAGGGCTCCTCGGTTGCTATAAAACAGGACAAATTTCTGAGTCAGTTATTCTACCAGTATTCGCGCATAATGGGCAGGACAACCATCTTGTTAGAAATAACATCTCACGCGATAGTTAATTGGTAAATCGTTCAATCTTTTATTTAAAAATGTAAAGTATTGATTATCCATTATTTGAACTACTTAAACTCGTTGTTCTTTCGACGACATTGTCATTTACTAAATAAAAGTCAAAAATCTTGTTACCGGTTGCCATGAAAACGAGATCATATTTTTCGGAATTTTCAACTAAATGAACCTATTTTTCTTAAAACGGAAAAAAAATTAGAACGAAAAGAGCCGGTGCCGCGGTTTTGAAACAAGCAAAAACTGAAGAATACATTTTTCTTAAAAAATTAAAAATAAAAAAGTTTTTTCTCTTGGCAACCCTATCCGCGGACATACTATATATGCAAACCCACACACAATATTGGCAAAGCCTCAATGTATCGATAGGAATATTT